>CAJQUW010005574.1:0-428881 GCA_907163375.1 Prostheceraeus crozeri | reverse complement strand
GTTACAATGTGCTTGGGTTTGCTCGATAGTTAGTGAGACTTGCCAAATCTGAGATGTGGTTTCAACTGAGGATCAAAGACAGATGCATGAACATGGATAAAAAATTACCTAAGGAATAACATGTAAAAGACTCTGGGCTTAACACTTACGCTTAAATAAGAATAAAGAAAATATAGAAAATTTCGTTTTTTAAAAAAAACAAAAAAAACCAAAAAAAAAAAAAAAAAAACCAAATACTACTTCGATCTGGGTCCCGATTGGATTAACATGTGTTTTTTTTTTATTTTTTTTTTTTTTTTTTTTTCCGCCCATTTTTTTTTTTTTTTTTATAATTTATTATTTTCTTTCTTTATTTTTTTTTTTTTTTTTCTTTAGATCTAGTCTGACAAAGAAGAGGAAACCCCGAAAAAGGCTCCGGCGGGCGAGTAGATATCGTAGAATTAATAGGATAATAGGACTTCGTAAGTCTGATATTAGACTTCGTTTCCCAGCAGAAACTTGATCTGGATGTGCGGATTAATATTATACCCTGAAGGTACAAACAAATAGTATGGCGAAGAGCCTGAATATAATTTATATTAAAATCACAAATTACTATGACAAAAGATTGGAAATTCCGAAAAGCTGCCACTCAATATCGTTTTCAAGTCTCTGCTAGCCAAGTTATTTATGTAATTGACGGATTGTTACTCTTACATCCCCAAGTTTTTCATCAGGATTTTGTTTTCTCTGGAATTCAAAGATGCTCTCAATCCGTACATATGCACAATTTTAGTCCCCTCGAAGTAAACAAGAATTGACTCCCTCTGAATCATTCTTGATATCCTTAAAGAAATTCGAGTATTCCAAACCACACTGATGTTAGCAGTTGATCGGTAGGATAACTTTCCCGCAGTCCAATCCATCTTCTTAGAATCAGCAAGATAGTGTTGTAAACTTCCACGACACATTGGCGATTCGACGAAAATGTCTCCAGATGACTGGTGAAATGAAAGCAGAAACGCTACAAGACTGAGCAACGTAATTCCCAAAAATTCCGTGCAAACATGATTATAGTCCAAGGATTTATTAACTTTGCATTGTTGCCCATTGAGAGAAGCAGACAGAACTCTGATCATCACTAGTAGAATCAGGATCTGGGAGGAGGTATTAAATCAGAAATAGATCCCAGTCAAAGTTCTCAATGCAATGTAAACGGAACGGCTGTAGAAACGGGAGGAGGCTGATTCACAGCATGTATGATTTTGACAAAATATCCCTTGAATGAACCGGATGTCGTCCGCAGTCCCTGCAGGCTGTCAGTTTTTTGGTGATACTGAGGGTCTCGAGTCGTCGCAATAACAGGACTTTGTCTTAACGAGGGGCGGAGAGCTTAATAGCCGTCAAATGAGAAGACTTTTCTCTTTTACAAAAAGATGAGCCACAAAAAGACGGAATGGATGGTTCGCAGGAATGAATTCATTCAACCTTCCAATGTGTAGTCACATGAATCTCGAAAACCATTTGTCTACATCCATCGACTCTACCTAGCATGTACGAAAGAAGCTAGATTCAGAAAATGCCCGAAGAATGTCAGGTTCAAAGTCCTCCACTATGATTTAACTTCTCCTTCATCCAAAGCGACACTGAACAGAAATCCTTTAATTGAAATTGTCATTCAAACCACAGAATTATGCAGTTGTTCTTTGTCTTCTATATTGGTCTAGTATAGGTCACCCTTCGTATCTTTCATTGCTAATAAACAGATAATGATTTGATATTATAGCATCATAGCTATCGAACAGTAAGCAGTCAGATTTCAACGAAAGCCGTCACCCGATTGCAGTTTGTCGAGCTAAAGAAAATTTCTATTGTTGACTTGCAATTGAAGGCTGTAAAAATTGCTTGCCTTTTGTGCAGCTGAACATGCAAGACACTGCTCTTCACAGAATTAGACCAGATCTACTCTTACCTCTGTTTGACTAAAAAGGAAACATTGGAACAAGTAACGTTAATGAAATGGCACAATCTGCTGACATAATACCATAGCAATCGAACAATGAGCAGTCAGTTCAACATTAAAACACGTCAAATTGTGTGAAGTTTCAAGTGACTGATATCAAACCTGATCATACAGCAAAGAGACACAGTCGATGTCTAAGTAACTACATGAAGTATTTGTGACAGTTTTTCATGCGCCTGCTATCTTTTTTAATAATGATCGGAGGTCCCCACATTATCGAGAAAACTATTGCGCAATGATCTGAATTCTTCGAATTTGAAGGAATCGTGGTGATCGGAGCATTTTAAAGGACTTTAGAGCAATCCGGAAGCGACGCACGACGATTTTTCCTATCTCTGCAAGGTATTAAAAATTTCTTTTTGCCCACTTACTAGGTTCCTGCATGTACCATTATTTTGAATCAGTTTGCACTTCTAGCAAAGTGATACGCTTAAACAATCTAATTCTGTGCTGCTCTTAGTTACTGCAGTTGAAGTTTGCCATTACCTTACGTCAGGGTGTCCAAAATACGGTCCGCGGGCCAACTCTAGCCCGCAATGTCATTTTCTGTGGCCCGCGACGATGGACCGGCAAGTGATGGTCAGATTAATATCTGTGTTTGATGAATTCCCTGGCTCAGTTTCTAGTTTCTAATCTTGCTACTCATTATATTGTTAGTAATACGTTTACGACCTATTAAACCCCAAACCGCTCTAAACGTTCATATTGATCGCTTTTACAAGTTCGAAAGTGATGACGTCAGATGTCACGTCAGGCTTGGCTGCATCACAGCATGCTGTTCTAATACAAAAAATCAAATGTCGTTGAAGTTATCAACAACTTCAACACCAATTTTTTGAATAGAGTTTGTACAGAATAGGAAACCACATGTTTAGGTACTACTGATGACGCAGAGTTTGTACAGCCAAAAAGTTTTCCAAAATTCGAACTCTTTCACCTTCAAAATTCAAATTTAAATTCGAAAAATTGGTGCAAGTATTGGTGCTACCTGGTTAGCGAGTTTGTACAGCATTCCGATGGAAAAATTTAGATACAAGAGCAAAAACCTGAGTTTGTACAGCAACTTCCAGCACTTTCCTTACACGAACAACCGGAAAAAACCGCCAAAAACCGATTTTTTCAAAAAATGATAAGATTTTCCAGAAAAGTTCTTGGTGCTACATGGAAAATGAGTTTGTACAGTGCTCTAACCGGTGGAAGAGAGTTCTACTAATCCAGTCTGAGTTTGAACACACACACTTCTCCGACACTCCAGCACTCCTACGACCGGTAAATACCGGTTATTGTACAGTAACTACAAGAATACTGCCCATTTATGAACAAATCAATTGGTGCTACATGGAAAATGAGTTTGTACAGTGCTCTAACCGGTGGAAGAGTGTTCTACTAATCGAGTCTGAGTTTGAACATACACTTCTCCGACACTCCAGCACTCCTACGACCGGTAAATACCGGTTATTGTACAGTAACTACAAGAATACTGCCCATTTATGAACAAATCAATTGGTGCTACATGGAAAATGAGTTTGTACAGTGCTCTAACCGGTGGAAGAGTGTTCTACTAATCCAGTCTGAGTTTGAACACACACTTCTCCGACACTCCAGCACTCCTACGACCGGTAAATACCGGTTATTGTACAGTAACTACAAGAATACTGCCCATTAATGAACAAATCAATTGGTGCTACATGGAAAATGAGTTTGTACAGTGCTCTAACCGGTGGAAGAGTGTTCTACTAATCCAGTCTGAGTTTGAACACACACTTCTCCGACACTCCAGCACTCCTAAGACCGGTAAATACCGGTTATTGTACAGTAACTACATCATCGATGCGATGGTTTTTGTTTCAAAATTCAATTGTCGGTTGAATCGCTATCTTCCACACCCATGAAACGAGTTGAAACCAATATTCTGTTTCACAAGAAATGTTATTGTCCATCAAAATATGAACTCTGCTGAGAATGGTGCACAAAACTCTGGAAAAAGCAGCCGAGGTACTTCATAAAAGGTTCACGGGTGAAAAGCTTGATGAAGGCGGTACTTCTCCAAAAATCAATAGCTGCACCAAATTCAAATGTCTACACAAGGGAGAAGGACGACAGATGAATATCGAGTTCTCAATTTTTACAATACTCTATTACAGTAGGAAGCACAGCATAGAAAGGTCAGATAGGATAAAAACACTTGCAACATTTGGTTGGCAATGAAGACCGAATATCATTAGAATTGCGATGATGATCGACACTCCGAGGCGCATATAGAAAAACAACTACAAGGTATAAGATCTCTCTCTCTAGGAACATCTCTGAAAATGCCTGTACTAAGTTGTGTGACAACACGACAATTGTAGTTCAAAACAATGTAACAAATGCACTTAAAAATCACCGCAAAAAACAAGCAATCTTGATAATTAGTGTTGCTTGTAATTCATCACTAATATCTGAAAACCAAAAAAAAATCGAAGGTAAATATAATAAATGTAACAACTGGATATACTAGCTGATAGGCACGAAACAATGGAAACCGTAGAATTAACAAAGGGAAAAGGTTTGTCTGCATATGTGAATTTAAGGTACCGCTGTTATGTATAATTAAAATCCGGAAAACAATCAAAGGTATTGTTAAGAATACTCGATTGCAGACATAATGTCGTATATTACATTAACACAGCAGTACATTAAAATCGAGACCATCACTCACAGTACACAAAGGTCTGAACAGCAGTCCACGATCATGGTGCATAGCTGAAACACAGTGAATCTCAAGTGTCCATGGAAATCTCACGTCACAAGGTATAAAAGTAAGAAATTTGTACAGGCTTGCGTATAGCCCTATACGATGAACCTTAAATGACCAAAAAATTGAGACCAAGCGATAAAAGTTTTTAAAAATACAAAAGGAAAGGTCGGATAAGACAATTAATTACTAAACAAATTTCATGAATGCTCATGACAAGCGGAAATAAAGTAGTGGTCAAAATATTTTCAATTTCGTGTTCACCACTCAAAAAATGTTGAAATACTTATCGCTCAACACATGAGAGCAAAGGGGGAAAGGGAGTCATAATCGTAGTTGTTGAACAGACGCTCTCTGTATATCAAGTCACGCATGTTCAGATACACTACATGCTCACTAATGTTGATAATTTGAATAATTTCAAATGAAAGAATGTGATCACCAGATGTACCTTAAAAACGAGCGGTGTAGAAGGCAACCTACTAAGATTTTCAAGTTATGTCGTTATATCGTACAACCAAAGTATAGCTCCTTCAAATGAAATATGCGTTACATTGCAATAACCTCAATGTAGGTTATAAACCTTGTATGTAGTTTCAACACAACTGATAAGAAATAGGAACTTGATTTTCTGAACCTTAACTGATGATGTTAATCACCGGATGTATCAAAACATTTGTATCACAGTCCAGGCAGCTAGTTATGCTCTCAGTTCAGTAAGCCATAAAATGTTGACATAATAAAACTTACGGATATATTACATTGCTAATCTCGTTTTGTTGTTTGATTTGTTTCATCGTCAAATATTTGAACAATTAGATCTTTTCATGTGCTAATACTAATTAAATGATGCTGTAAAAATGAGCGTAAACACTAGCAAACTTACATATTACTTCATTTTCCTATGTGTAAAGTTTGTAATTCTATGTGCCATTTAAACATAAACAGCCGCGAATAGATTAAGAAATACAAATACAACGCATTTCGCAGCAAAAGATTGTAATTTCGACCTTCAGACTCCATCCCGCCAAATTTTTAAATCAACATGTGATAGTTAAGATGACCTTGATCGTTGAATTGTAGAAGTAAAAATATTGAACATGCAGTGTAATAAAAAATATTGCAGGATTATAATTACGATAGGCTGGCTTGGGAAATGCATCATTAGGTAAATGTTGCGATTAGGTTTGTAGCCCAAACCAATAGCTCATAGCCAAGAAACCGTTAAGTTTGCATCCTATATGTGCCTGCATATAGCCAATCTCTTAGATTGGCAGATAGCCAATATCTAAGGCATTTTATTTCGCAAAAGTATTGCAAGCCACCCTGCACTTGTGAAAGATTTGGCAGTTTTTTGAAAATTGGGCCTTATTTGCTTACTCTGCAACAAAATTTTTGTTTGCTGTCAAGAGAAGCAAGCTGGAAATTAAATATGGGCGACCTTTTATATCACAGTAAGATGTCAAGTTCATCCACCACGAAATAGCGATTCGATCGATTACCTCTTCATTATTTCACGTAAAAAGCCCGATCGATTTTGGTAGTGAAAACCAGGTCCACCCGGGAGGTTAAATGCGACAAGGCCCATCGAGATAGGTGCGACAACGTGCAAAATTTTGATTTTTGTCGCTTAAGTTTTTGATACACTCCTGCATGTGTCAATAAAATCGTCACCAACATATTTTGAAATCATAGATGTCTCAAACTACGACAATTGAGGTGCAATGCATCAAGATCCAAGCTTTTTCGAGTTCATAGGATTTCGATCGATTAATAACACTAGGTGCCATTTCAATCAATAAATACGAAAGGATCTACGTTGTTCCCCCCCCAGAAAAACGAGAAACCTTACGATATTAAGGCCTAATTCTGATATTCTTTTCTCTAATGCGCTCGTATATTTCTAAAATAGGCTAATTCCTGTATTTGAACTTATAATCAGTTGTAGCATTTCATACATGTATCCTATTTAAAAATAGGCCTATTCAGCATCAAAATACGCTTAACATACTATAAACACTGTCCATTTTTATCTACACACATAAAGCATAAATCTACATCTAGGTGACATCCACGCGTTATTCAGGCGCAATTACGAACACCCCAAACATCCAGTGGTTTAAGGACATTCTATTCTTCTAACCAACCCGCGTATATATGCGCTGCACTAAGAGTCAGAAATCCACTTGATCTGATGCTGTTAAAACATGGGAAGATGTTTAAGAAAACGCGCGGGTCGAGCGTTTATCAGTTTTGCGCGTCCCGTCCACGGTTGTCTGCGCTGCCACTTGAACCACTAATATGAACCGCTAGAGCATGTTCTGTCTTCCCTGAACATGAAAATTGAGGTCTCTATCACATTGTTTAAGAGCCTCTGATACAGGCAGACACATGAGACGCAAAGTCTAATATAACAGGAACTGCCAACTATACTTACATATATAACTTTATATTGCAGCAATATCCCGCATAGCCACTAATGTTTGGGGTCATGTGTAATTACGCGGTGATTGAGCGTGGCATGTCAAGCAACTATGTGTATCGAAATAATGATCTAGATCAATTCTGCAATCACAAAATAAACCAAGATCCACTTCTATATGTTGAAAATGTCTATTCTAGGTAGCGATAATTTGCACTTAGGATTTCCTTGTAAAGATCAGTTGCTCTCTTACCAAGATAGGAGCGAAACACATCACCGTCATTTCATACAACATTCCCAACAACATCATCATCGGAGTTTAATTTCGCAAATCTATATGAAAACGTAACTCAATGCAAAATCACCCAGGGCCAATGTCGTATTTTGCCCCAATCATGAGGTAAAAGAGACTTTGAAGTCACTTACTTTGACATCCAACTTAGAGAAACTTTATCATTACCATCATAAATGGGCAGTATTCTTGTAGTTACTGTACAATAACCGGTATTTACCGGTCGTAGGAGTGCTGGAGTGTCGGAGAAGTGTGTGTTCAAACTCAGACTGGATTAGTAGAACACACCTCTTCCACCGTTTGAGAGCACTGAATCAAACTCATTTTCCATGTAGCACCAATTGATTTTGTTCATAAATGGGCAGTTATTCTTGTAGTTACTGTACAATAACCAGGATTTACCGGTCGGGGGTAGGAGTGCTGGAGTGTCTCTCTGGAGAAGTGGAGTGTTCAAACTCATAGACTGGATTAGTAGAACACTCTTCCACCGGTTAGAGCACTGTACAAACTCATTTTCCATGTAGCACCAATTGATTTGTTCATAAATGGGCAGTATTCTTGTAGTTACTGTACAATAACCGGTATTTACCGGTCGTAGGAGTGCTGGAGTGTCGGAGAAGTTTGTGTTCAAACTCAGACTGGATTAGTAGAACACTCTTCCACCGGTTAGAGCACTGTACAAACTCATTTTCCATGTAGCACCAATTGATTTGTTCATAAATGGGCAGTATTCTTGTAGTTACTGTACAATAACCTGTATTTACCGGTCGTAGGAGTGCTGGAGTGGGGGGGGGGGGGGGGGTCGGAGAAGAGTGTGTGTTCAAACTCCCACGCGCCAAATATACGAAGCACAAAAATAAAAGGCAACAAAAGAGGAGAAACCTAAAAAAAAAAAAAACAGAAAAAAGAGAAATAAAAAAGACCACAAAAAAAAAAAAAAAAACCAATTAACCGAAAAGACTGGATTAGTAGAACACTCTTCCACCGGTAGAGCACTGTACAAACTCATTTTCCATGTAGCAACAATTGATTTGTTCATAAATGGGCAGTATTCTTGTAGTTACTGTACAATAACCGGTATTTACCGGTCGTAGGAGTGCTGGAGTGTCGGAGAAGTGTGTGTTCAAACTCAGACTGGATTAGTAGAACACTCTTCCACCGGTTAGAGCACTGTACAAAAACTCATTTTCCATGTATGCAGCACACCAATTGATTTGTTCATAAATGGGCAGTATTCTTGTAGTTACTGTACAATAACCGGTATTTACCGGTCGTAGGAGTGCTGGAGTGTCGGAGAAGTGTGTGTTCAAACTCAGACTGGATTAGTAGAACACACTTCCACCGGTTAGAGCACTGTACAAACTCATTTCCATGTAGCACCAATTGATTTGTTCATAAATGGGCAGTATTCTTGTAGTTACTGTACAATAACCGGTATTTACCGGTCGTAGGAGTGCTGGAGTGTCGGAGAAGTGTGTGTTCAAACTCAGACTGGATTAGTAGAACACTCTTCCACCGGTTAGAGCACTGTACAAACTCATTTTCCATGTAGCACCAATTGATTTGTTCATAAATGGGCAGTATTCTTGTAGTTACTGTACAATAACCGGTATTTACCGGACGTAGGAGTGCTGGAGTGTCGGAGAAGTGTGTGTTCAAACTCAGACTGGATTAGTAGAACACTCTTCCACCGGTTAGAGCACTGTACAAACTCATTTTCCATGTAGCACCAATTGATTTGTTCATAAATGGGCAGTATTCTTGTAGTTACTGTACAATAACCGGTATTTTCTTCGTTGAGATGAATGATAAATGTGTTTGTCTTATATGCAATCAGTCTGTGGCAGTGGTAAAAGAATACAATTTGAAAAGACACTATGAAGCAAAACATGCGAATAGTTTGTCGTGCCTAAGCTATGGAGTTGAGTAGAGATCGGAAAACATTCGGTTGATAAGCATAGGCTTTTATTGGCTGAAAACAGAACTACGACTGTTGCGACAATTTGAAAAGTGACTACATAAAGCAACAGAGAGTTCATATTAATAGTACTGCTAAACAATCACAATGAACGACACTCGCCCCCAGTCTAAAGTTGCATAGTATGCAAAAACAGTCACATGAATTTAGGATTGAAAAACAGTCTCAACACTTGTATGGTATGGAAGACATTTATTTACAAACAAGGTTTCAGCAATCACAGCAGCAGTCGTTCAACAGTCTTTATTGTTCTTTGAGATCGGCGTAGAGGAATTTCGTTCGAGTGATCGTTATCAGGAGAGCTAGGGGAAGGAAGATCGGAATTAGAAAGAGAAGTTGATTCATTGTCAGCAATGTGGTCTATTGCATGAGGTCCACCTGCACTCGTGACTCGGTCAACTTCAGTAGGGACATTGAAATGAGAGCTAAACGAATTCGGAGATTGAGGATCGTCAGTCGGAGCAGCAGCATTAGGAGAATCCCCGGGTGGAGCAAGATCTCGAAGGGATACAGTATCTTCCCTTCCGTCAGGGAATCGGATGTGGGCGTAACTGTTGTTGGCTTCGATTAAATCAACAGTTTCCACTATTGGGTCGTACTTGGAAGCACGAACATGACGTCTTAGAAGCACGGGTCCACTGTTACTCAACCATGTTGGCAAGGCACAACCGGAGCATGAGCGACGACGATAAATAAAAAGACGCTCGTGTGGAGTTTCATTTGTTGAGGTACATAGCAATGATCGAATCAAATGAAGGGCATGGGAGAACTGATTCCCAAGATGAGAGAGAAAGATGACGGCTCTCTAAAGCTAGGAGAATCGTGTTCTATATAATTCCATTGAATCTCTCACATTGTGACTTGCCTCGTGGATTGTATGGAGTGGTTCTACTGGTGTTAATGCCTCGACTATTAAGAAAAGACCTTACTTCACTAGACATAAAGTAAGAGCCTCTATCGGAGTGCACATACGTTGGCAGGCCAAAGATTGAAAATAGTTGTGTCAAACATCGGATAACAGTGGAGCTATTCATATCGCGAGTTGGAAAGGCAAACGGAAAACGGAAGTATTCATCGATGATAGTGAGTATATATGTACTGGAAAACTCAGATCTTGGCAGAGGACCTTTGAAATCTATGCTTATTCTTTCGAATGGGGAGGTCGCTTTGATGAGCTGGCTTTCAGGTGGCTTTATTTTTGCGCAAACTTGGCAAGATTGTGTAATTCGGCGGACATCATCAGCTGTATATGGCAAATTTCGGGCTCTAAACAAAATGAAACAGGCGCTTGAATGCCGGGTGTATCAAATTGCCATGAAGAGTTTTCAGTGCCTGAAGATCGTTGGATTTCGTGGTTACAGAAGCAATCTGAACCCTGGACAAAGCATCAGCCGCAATGTTTTTGGCTGCCGGGTCGATAAATGATGTCGTAAGAATAGGACGACAACTCAAAACGCCAACGTTGAATCTTAGCATTTTTGATCTTGCCTCTTGTATTTGAGTTAAATACAAAAGACAGGGAACGCTGATCCGTAATCAGTGTAAATGAGCGTCCGGTGAGAAAGTGACGCCACTTTCTAACACACTCAATGATTGCGCATGCCTCTTTCTCAACAATGTGCTGACCCTTTTCGGCACTGTTTAGCACTCGAGAGAAAAAGGCGACAGGGCGTCCTTCCTGAAGAAGGGTCCCTCCCAGTGCAGAGTCAGAAGCGTCTGTCTCGACAGTAAACACAAGTTTGTCATCGATCGCCTGCAAAACGGCCTGACCCAGCTCCTTTTTTAGAGATTCAATCGCGGACTGAGCGCTTTCCGAAAGGGGGAATCGGAGAACCCCGATCAGAGGGGGGATTTTTTCGGAATAAATCGGTATCCACCGTGAGTAGTATGCAAAAAAGCCAACCATTCTCTGGAGAGACTTGGCATCGGTGGGAGCAGCCATGTCAAGTAAAGGACGCAGACGGTCAGGATCAGGGCTGATTTCACCGCCAGAAATTTTGTAGCCCAGGAGAGAAATCTCAGAAAGGCGGTATTTTGATTTCTCTTCATTAAGATTCAAATTCAACTTCTTTGCAGCATCGCGAAATCGCTGGAGATTGCGATCATGCTCCTCGACAGTATACCCGCATATGGTCAAGTCATCGAGATAGGAAAAAGTGGCACTGATTCATTGTCCTTAATGAACTGGCTCATGACACGCTGGAAAGCAGCAACGCCATTGGTAACTCCCATTGGGATGCGCGTGAACTGGTAAAGACAGCCTGAAGCTTCAAACCCAGTGTAGGGTCGCTCTGTCTCACATATTGGAATCTGATAGTAAGCCTGCGAAAGGTCAATGATGCTAAAAACTTTGTACTTTGCCACTTCATTAACAATTTCCTCTATCTTCGGAAGTGGGAAGGCATCGAGCATGGTGAAGCGATTGATGGTTCTCGAAAAGTCGACAACCATGCGACACTTGTGCGAATTCGATGTCAGAAGAACTTGAGCTCGCCATGGGGAGCTGCTGGGTTCTATCACCCCTCCCTTAGAAGAGCGCTTACTTGGGACTTGATAAACTTTTCATCAAGAGAATTGAAGCGGCGAGACTTTGTAGCAATGGGATGACAGTCCTGTGTAAGATTGGAAAATATTTTCACACAATTGACATTCATCATCGATGCACAAATTTTCAGTGTAGGCCTGCAGCCACCATACTCGACATAAATACCTTGATGTTGTTTCAGAAACGGGTCTCCAAGAATCACGTCACAACATAAATCATTCATCACCATAAATGAGACATCTTTATAATTGGCTCCCTCGAAAGACAATGAACACTTGCAAAATCCACACACAGTAGTTACATAACGAGTGGAAGCCATAGACACTTGCGAATTGGAAGAAGAAACATTCATCCCTAACTTCAAAACAACAGTGGAAGAAATGAAATTTTCCGCACTCCCAGTATCGATGGGAGCGCGGAAAGACACATTATTCACTTGCACCGGCACAACAGACTTGGACAGATTCGATGAAGGCACTGAGGCGAGCGAAACAGCAGAAGTGTTGGGTCTGGCGTTTGATGAACGACACACCTTTGCGTAATGGCCCGTTTTAAAGCACTTTAGGCAGGTAGCTTCGCGGGCTGGACAAAGAGCTCGATTGTCCTTCTCATGACGGTAGTTTCAACAGTTGTAGCACTTTCACTTTCCGCGGGGTATTGCAGCAACAGTAGGCACATCGTCCTCAATAATGTCAGTAGCAGCACCAGTGGACAAGGTAACATCAGATGATGCAGCATACGATTCAGAATGTTTCTGGGCCTGTTCCAGAGCCCTAGCCTGCAAAAAGGCAGTTTCGAGGTCCAATCTGTAGTTTTCAAGTAGCCGGGTTCGTATAAGAGGACTCGAAACTCCTCGAATGAATGCATCGCGAACGAAATCATCTCTGTTTCTCTCTGCGGAGACGTCTTGAAAATTGCAATCCATTGCCAACCGAACAAGTGCGCGTCGAAAAGTGTCCAGATCTTCTTCCGGCTTCTGAGACCTTGTAGACAACACGTGACGAGCATGTATTTCGCTGGGGATTTTCACGTGGGTGGCTGCAGGCAAATCGATCGCAGAATCGTAGTCATCGCACTGCTCGATGATTTCGGAGACATTGACACCAACATGGAGGAAAAGCAGCTCCAACTTGTCGGGGTTTTTGTCCTCGACTGTTGATAGGAAATATTTGAAGCCACGTTACCACAGCTTCCACGCCTTGGAACTTTGCGGATCGTTTGGCGAAGTGTTGAAGCGATCAACACGGATTGTCTCCTCTATGTTCTTCTGTAGATTTTCAGCCAATAAAATTGTCGTGCCTAAGCTATGGAGTCGAGTAGAGATCAGAAAACATTCGGTTGATAAGCATAGGCTTTTATTGGCTGAAAACAGAACTACGACTGTTGCGACAATTTGAAAAGTGACTACATAAAACAACATAGAGAGTTCATACTAATAGTATTGCTAAACAATCACAATGCACGACAATTCTGAACACATATATTGATACACGAATATTCCACACATAAGTGATACATGCTTACATCAAAGCATTTAGAACTTTGCATTGAATCCTAAACTTGATATGCTACTTCAATAACCCTTCACATGCGTGCATCTACTATTTTTCTACCTTCGTTCGGAAACCTTATTGTACACTTATAACAGATGAGTACTTTGCGCAGTTTCTATGAATGCGCATTTGCTTCTCAGAGGCTTCACCGAGCACAGATAACGCGAATGAATGCATGAAATTGACAAAAACAATGTATGCCTACCTCGAAAATTTTCAGCTTTTCCAAGTTATTATTTGCATTATCCGCAAAAAATTAATTTAGTCCCGTAATGAAAAGTGGCATTTTTAACTACAGAAGTCGGAGACTCGATCTACATTAGTGTTTATACAGCATGCATGTATTACAACTCTTTCGAATAGGCTATCAGAGCAACAGGAAACTCACCTCATTTTTCAGAGCTGCGTTAGTTGATGAACCAGATTGATCAGTATATCTGTCACGATTGACTATCACGAGAAAATGTAGAATGCAGATTTTTGGCCATTTGGTTTCAAGTCATTATATTTCTTTTCCATTTATCCAGCATTTCAATCGACGTTGATGGGAAAGATGTAGTCTCCTGGTATGACATCATGATACCCATATATTTGCAATTTACTACTGCACAACTTCAACAGATAATTTCAATGAACAATTTAATTGCAATATCACTTACGGAAAGTCAACTTTCCACTCGAAGTCAAAGCCAGCTACATAACCTCGATGAGATGAAGCGGAGAATGATTCACGTATACATACAGCAACGTGAACTTATGATGTCCTCAATAGCATCCATTGTTATGCGACAGCGTTCCTGCTGTCTGGCAAGCAGCGACTCACGCTCTCCTCTATGCAGATGCTTACGTCTAAGGGTTATTGTTCTCTTCAGTATGCTAGCCTACTAATTCAACTTAGCCTTCTGATATTTTAGTGTGTGGCGCTTTAGGATGCAGATTTCTTCCACTTTAGGAGGTGCCAGATTACGGTGTTGAGACTTTCAAAAATAATTGTCGCAATAACGGCTTCAGTGATAAGGATTTTATCGTAGACAAAAGTAACAAAAAGAAAAAGAAAAAGCAATACACTAAGTACAAAGCTAATTTAACATTAGATTTTGTAAGTGATAGGACTAACAAACAAATCCACAAGCTCATGGACAAATATGATATAAAAGCTAACCTAATCAGTAAACCAAATAAGTCTCTCTCCAGTGCCCTAAATAATAAAAGTAAAAATGAGAAGCATAAAAACTGTCATCTCTGTAACGTGCTGAATAGTAATTATAGGTGCAATGACCGTTTTATCGTTTATAAATTTACCTGCAAATTATATACAGAATTTTACATCGGCAAAAGTAGCCGCCCTTTTTATTTGCGTTATGCTGAGCATCATAACAGCATTAACGCCGGCAACAAAGTCAGTGCCCTTTCTGACCACTTGTTGCAGAAACATCGAGGTAACACCGGTTCTATCGATTATTTTTGATATACAAATTATTGACAAATGTAGAGATCCTGTAGATACTACATTGTCCGAATCTCGTCAAATCAGATCTTTGGAACCCAAGCTTAATAGAAAGATCGAAATGACTGACTTCTAATCGTTTTTGTGTGTAATGCATTGTAAAAATTTGTATATAAGCCTATTTTGTTCGTGTGCGCATGCCCATACTTTTGTGAATTGCTCTTGTGCCTTGACAAAAGACGAACGTCCGAAACGTCGGCAATACATACAATATCGAGAAATTTTGGCCTTATTTTCATTATTCTGGATGTATAAATCTTATTTTCAAATAATGAATAAAACACTCAAACACACCAGTGTTAAAAAAGAGTAAGCATTCTATCTTATGTTCTCAATGCTGCTGTTAAGTATCAAACATGAAACGCAGTCTATCGTCTCCGTGTATATGCTGATCAATACCACGGTTGTAGACAATGTGGTCTTGCATTTGTTTACTTTCACCTGTTGTGAATTTCTTACCTCGCAAAAAATGGATCATGCCAACTTGATTCAATATCAAAATGAAATTTAGGTAATGTTTCAGTTTTATGATAAAGCTATGAACATGTCTGTACAGTATAACTATGTGCTTAGAATGTGCAACAGAAAATAGATAAATTATCTAAGAACTACAATCTAAACATGGTATGCGTATTAATTGTTTCACAGAAATTTATGATAATTTCATCAATATTTCTTGAAATTTTCTCATATTTTTACGGTCTTGTCATCATTTCTTTTCCATCGAATTCGTCGGTGCAGCGCTTTTACTCCTAGAGGAGAATGCAACTAAATCTATCTGATGGTCCTTCCTGAAGATTACTCACGGTGTTAAAATAGATCAATTTGAACCTGGAATGGAGCTTTTGTACAGCTCTAAAATTTCCTGGATTCCTGTAATGCGATAACTTTCAGATCATGCGAGTATTAGCATTTAATCTTATCGGGTTCGGTCAGAATTTCGGAAACCAGCCCGATCTCGACCTCGAGTCGGGTTTTGGTTGACTTTTAGTCAGACTCGAGTTTAAGACTTCATGAAACCCGACCCGACGCTCATCTTTAGTTTCCAGTAAGTACGCTGAAATCAGAAGACATCTTGCATTATGTTTATTTCTTCATCAGACTTCAACAACTTTTTTCTTCAGAAGGAAAAGTACACTGAGGTCATGACAAATCCATCTGAAGCTAGTATTGTGATTTGTGGTAGTCAGTGATGTTCATAATGTCCATGTTCTCTGATATTGCTTTTTCTTTGGGTGCTTATCCTCCCGTGCTTGTCCTCAGTTGCTCTGCGTTATTTTCTGTGGTGATGAGTGGGGTCATCGCAATGATCCGCGCTGCGCTTTTTTCTGTGGTTGTGAGTGGGGTCGTCGCAATGATCCGCGCTGTGTTTTGTTATGTGGTTAGCAGTCACACTTGTTGCAATAATCAGGAAGACAGTGAGCAATAGGATAAAAACCAATCTGTAAGAAAAAGAAGTTAATGTACAGAGAGCAAAGACGTAGGCTATTCTGATATTGACAATCATTGTGACGAAATCTCTTTAATTTGATTATTGCTGCCACAGAAAATTGACTTTTCACTTTATTTAACCTCTAATTACGGTGGGGACCCCACAAGGCTTCATTTCCGATCGTCCAGACGTTTAAAGCATAATCAACTCAAACAAAGTCTATCAAGCAGCGAAGATGGAATGCATGTGTAAGGCGACCTGCAAAGAATATACGTTGACTCGCATCGAGTGTCATCAACAGTTTGCTGGTGACAGTGACAATGGATTACAGCGGGAAACTGAGTCCGAGTTAGCAAGTATCAGCAGGACAGAAAATATCACTGACGTCGCATTCAGCAGTTGTCGTTCAGAAACTGAGCCCGAGTTATCACTAGGAGAGGCAGTTATCACTGGCAGATGAATTCCTCCTTTCAACTGTTCACGAATGCCGAGTTAACTCGTTTTTAGCATGAACTGACTATATTCCACACCTTTGATACTTATACAATGTTCATACACTGTAAGCTGCACGATGCCAAAGCTACTTGTGAAAGCGATGTACAAAACGAGAATAACAAAATGTACGAAAGCACTATTGTTCATGCTCATGCACTACGAAAGTGATTGGCTTTCCTATTGCATTATCTGTATCATCCAATAGGATAGTCAATCGCTTTCGTAGTGCATGAGCACGAACAATAGTGCTTTCGTACATTTTGTTATTCTCGTTTTGTACATCGGTTTCGTAGTCAAAGTCAACCAGCTTTTGTACTCTACAGTATACAGTGTAGTTAATGTAAAATCGTATTCGCTATCACCGCGGATAAATGTGACCTACTACACTGAAAATCCATCTCATGAATGGCAGGATTACCTCTTGAGAATTGATAGAAGTCGTTGAAATATTTTCAAATTTCTTCATAATCCATCTGTGTCAATATATGGTATTGTTCAATATTCAAAGAAAACCTTCCAAGCGACGTTTGGGAAAAACGTGACATCTATAAAAAGTACGCAGCATGAACGTTACAAATTTGATTACAAATTGGAATGACTTAGATAATTTGCTCAAATTTTTTCACATTGTCTTTGAATAATGTCGTTCAGGAGAAGCTTCAGATCACGACTAAGCGACCCAATGCCCAGCAAAGCATGCCATTTTCACAACATAATTAAAAAGATGATGAGGTAGGGACCTTCGGAGCTTCGAGATTCGATTTGATTGGATTTGAAACTAAAATTTGAGAAAAATTCGAATCGGTCCACTTAGCTGGCCACATAGAGTTAGTATATTAGGTAGAGTAGCAACTCAGCAATAATTGAATCCCCTTGTGTATGCAGTTTCGATTTTATCATATGAACTTGAGTGAGACCCAGCATCACATGTGATATATGCAAATTTTTACACTTTTGGAGAAATTTTGGTTTTCACTAATCGTGATTCCAAAACGGAAGGAATAATAGCATTTTACAAATCCTCCGTGTCATGCCAACCTGTGTGGAGAGGTAATGTAGTTTGTTAAATTAGCAATCTGATGGTTTATTATCACTTTAATACATAGCCTTATCAATAAGAGCACTTTCTTGAGCGTGATCATATCACAAGCTATAACTGCCGCTGGAAGAGCAAATTAAAGCAACCACTGTGGACAATGATCGCAATTAACTTAAAAGTCAACTCTCAGGATTTTTGATTTTAAGTGCTCTGATTTCAATAGGCATCTGATGGATTGCTTTGTTAATCATCAGGATTAGTTCCACCGCACGGGATCATGTAAATCGTTATTTTGAGACCCGAGATGTGAAAGATAGACCAAGATCTGGACGTCCACAAGTGATGGATCAAGAAGACCGCAGTTCACATGCGTGCACAAAGAATGTGATGATAGTAATCGACGGAAAGATCAATAGAAAATTCTGCATGGACGAGATCTTTGGTCCAGTTGCCATCCCCTTTGGCTTAGCCCGAGTCAGATGAGATTTTGTTTTCTAAATCGACAACGCTACTCCCCATCGTTCTACTCTCGTGGAAGAATTTCAGGAAGCCCCTGATGAATATGCGCACATGGAATGGCCGTGTCTCAGTCCATATCTAAACCAATTGAACGTTTGAAATGAACTGGGTGGGTCATTGACAAGATGAATCATTACTACGGCGGCGCAGCTGATACCCACCGTCGGAAGAATGGGAAGATGTACCGCAAAGCTGGGTTTAACGGTTTATCCGTTCAATCTGTTGTGATCAAGTGATCGTCGGAGGTGGAGGTACTATTCGCTACTAACTTTACGTTTGTGTCTTATCTGTTTGGCAATAAATGTCCTGCATGTCAACATTGTATTTTCGCCCTTTTTTCAGAATACCTTGTTAGATAAAAAGGAGAATCGCGATAGGAAAATGCTATCTATTTATGTTGAAGTGGGTATCATCTAATTTATAATTATCATTATTATAAGCTCTTGAATGTGAGAATCTGTTCATTTCCTTCTGACTCATGGATCGACAAAATGTCAGCAATAAGCTTGCACAATAAACACACCATCAGACTTGATGATTGCCCAGTGAAACTCAGGGTTTTTTAAGAAACATTTACAACTGCAAAAATTTGTTTTCCGGCTACTTCCCTGGGCAGGGATTCTACAAAGCAAAGGATTCGCTAATTTTTTCACTCATAACAAACTTGACATCATCTATTTTCATTTTCTGTAGAAGATCACTTGTTGGGTAATGCCATATACAAGGAAGAAGCAAATATTTAATTAAATACAAAGAATCTTTACCATTTTACTGAGCTTCTTACTCTAAATTTTCTTTGAGGCAGTGGGACATAATGCATTCTCTTGAAAGAGTATACATGCAAACGCTTGGTACCTAGTTTTGGTCTCGTGATTGGTGCAGTGTGTTGCTGATGTGCCATGATAAGAGCCAACTCCTCGATCCTCTCTCACCAACAAACATTTGGAGAATCATTTGTTAGTGATAACCTATTCATCAAAATTTAATCAGATCTTGAAAAACTGCAGATTAACCTCTTAAGAGAGGTACCTACGTGAAATCCTTTCATTTGAATAACCTTAGCAGTACAATTTCAGCTTAATTGCAACTTTTTTGCTTCATTTAAAGCAATACATCTAATCGACCTGATTTTCGAGATGGACTTAGAGCTTCAGGAGCATATCATCTAGATAAATCATTGACCAAATCAGAACATAACTTAGTTAATCAGCGTGGGAAAAGTTAGTTGGATAGGATGAAGTGACCAGTGTTTCATAGTGTCGAACCAATTTTCTTATTTTTCGCTTTCTTCTGTAATTGCTCATCACACGGTTGGAATCGACCGGCCAAGTCATGAATTATGATGACTGGCGTCCAGTTAATTTTATTAGGCCTATGGTGACTATTAGCATAGTAAGGAGCATGCATAATGAATGCAACATATTTGAAGAGTACCTACCTATACGCATGCATAACATAGAGGTTGCGAATTACTTCTTAAACAGTCAAAAAATTACTAACTATGCCTCTAGTTAAACTTCATCTCAAATAAAATTTTCAGAAGCCTTAGATGTTCTAGCCTATATGAATTTTTATAGCAGCAAAGTAAAAATTAGGATCGTCTTTCTTCTAATGTCCACCTTGTATTTATCTACCTTTGAAAGCGCGGGACGCCGAAATGCCGTCAAATTCTGCTTATTTTCTGCGCTAATAGAAATCGACTTCAAAAGAAAGGAGTTTGAGCTTTGCTATGGTGCTTTAATGACTATGATCTCCCGTCGTTTGGTCAACCGAGTGAATTTTGAATGAATTGTGCATTCACTAGCCTATCTATTAAAAGATCATTTCATATCTCGAATATTTTCATTACATGGGATAGTTTATGTAAATAATGAATCTTGGGAGTTGAAATGAATGATTGGAATTCAATGAAACCAGTAATCATGTAATGTACCGGTATGCCGTACAAATGTAGTGATCAATGTAACCAGAATTCATGTAATGCCAGTTGCGCCTGCTGCCTAGACACTTGATAATGGATGGTAGAGCATTGTCTGAAGTTAACGGCATGCGGTCAATTTTGATTGACGTTGCACGTTGTCAACCCCGACCGGCCGGTTTCAACCTTGACGCATCGCATATATTATAAATTTTTCATCAATGTATTTCCAATTAATTGTGCATTTACCTAAATTTTGTAAAATGCTTTAAAAACAGATATCGTGATGGATCAACAGATTCCCTTTGATAAAAGACTGCCAGTACTTTTGCAATATTTTCCACGGATTAAAGCAAGTATTTGAGCTTTCCGAAATCTTGACCCGGAACAGGCTTGTGGGTACAATTTCTGTGCATGGTTGAATTTTTTTTATCCTTGTGGCAAATTTGTGGAAAAGCCACAAGGCATGTATTTCAATTAGAACAGAATATTTTGTAAATTGTAAAAAAACACGGTTTAAAATTTTAGTTAGGTATCGCTTTCGAAAACAGCACATTAAGCATCTTCTTTTGGTTTTCAAAATTTTATTAAAAAGTTGCAGAGGACAACTCCTCACAATATTATCATTTCAAGGATTCTGATTTCTATAGTAGCTTGCTGCAAAATTAGTTTACCACAAAGCTAATCAGATCCATGATGCAGCCCGCTACTAGAAACGTTTTCTCACCTTTAAGCCAGATTATTCGCATGCAACATAGAAAGATTACAAGTTACAAGTCATGGCTTGCATGCACATTTAAGTAATTTATAAATAGACAAAACACCAAATTCATCAACGAGCGCTTTCGTACGTTCTATTTCATGTTGAACACGGAAGTGATTAACAAATTAGCAGCATGACGATGTTAGTGCAGTAGTCACCAAGTAGTGAGTTAGTCACCAAGGCAGACGTATAGTGAACAAAAAATCTTTCTGTACACAAAGATCGTTTGCAAACCGTTTAATGCATAATGCCTCGCAGATGGATAATAGCTGGAAATTACGAGGACGGAAAACAATCTTATAGCGATCCAGTGCGTCATCAATATCACAAAAACATAATTGAAGATGACGAGTGATGGCACTAGATGCTGACCGATTAGAGCGCGGTCGACAGCGGTTTGTGCTGTGAAGCCAATTGGGAACCTGCTCACAAATTCTGTCACCGAGCCGCTTACCAATTTTAAAAAAATTGCCTTTGTTCATGACTATGTCTCCTACAAAATATGTTTTCATGACTGGCCAACAGTTTCTTTGCTTGAATCACATGTAGCCCTACATGTATGTTTTCTGCCAAATTTCATGTGCATGTATTAGTTTTGCAATTCCCTATTCATGAAGGCAGCGGCAGCATCAACGCACCGCAATCACCCTGGCCTCCAAACAAAAGTAATGGTTCACTGATGTATAGAGGGTTAGTGTGTACAAAATCACACGGTAACTTGGCTCCATCGGTGGTGAGTAGACCTACAATACATGAAATGCATGTATAACAGCATTCCTTGAATTGGACGCAAATCTTGATAAATTTGATTACAGACGAAGATACCCACTTTTGTCCCTAAACAGGCTTGGGTTGATCAATTATAATAATCATATGATTTAATAATATAATAATGATCATCAATCAATAACAAATGAACTGTGGCCTCCCCTCGCGAAAAAATGTTGCGGTTCACGTATATGTTTCTCACTTTTGTGTGTTTCATGGCAAATTCGTAGCGACATTCGTGGCCAGGACTTTGCAGTGTACATTAATTTTGGATTGGGATATTAAAACTGATGAGCCTGTGAAGCTACCACGAATTACAAAGCTAATTAACCAAGGCTAATTTCAAGGATTTGATTCAAGCCTTGTGAAATTAGTTCTACGAATACTTCATTACTGTCATGAACTTACCTTCATTTTGACTGAGTAAGAAAATAGAGGTTCAGGAATTAATTCCCCTTGATATACAGATAATTTTTTACAACTATGTAACATCTGTACAAGACATTTAATTGAGTGCATGTAATAAATTCTGCTTATCAATTTGATTCAAGGTTTTGATTTGATCTTTGAAGTTATCGAATGAAGTATTGAAGTCACAAATTGAGTGCATTGGTGCCTATCTTTAATTAGCTAAATGTACTGTATGCACTCTACACAGATAGAAAAAATCGAATAGAATTTTTTCAAACTATGCAGACAACTGTCTGATCATGTAATCTGTCATATCTGTTCTAGACATGTGCACAAAACTTCAAATTGTTTTTCGATCATTGAGACCACAGTTCAGGATTTCAGTGAACGTGACAGCAACGTTTTCTCTTTTGCGATAATCACTTTCATATTTCCTCATACCGAACTTCTTTTCTTAATAGAAAACCCAAGTTTGACCCAACCTTGTCCCTTTTCTGGTTCATAGAGAACTCCTACATCCACCGCAACCAAGACCACAACACATCAAGACTTGCAAGAGTGTTGCAGGACCACTGTCAGCATGGTCACTGATGCATTAGACTAAATTTTTGCTGCTTTCTGTCCAATCACGTGCAGAATCTTCTTGAAAACGTTTGCGAGATGCACTCCAAGTTGTAGATATTTGGTTTTTGAAGAGATGTCATCGCATTAGCAGTGATTTTCATTGTGTTGTATTTAAGGACGCATGCTCACGGACGCAGAAGACGTTGACAGGGACAGGGGCACCAAATCAGAAGGGCACTTTTTATGCCTGAGATTTTCGACCATAGTTACAGTGCAACAACGGAATATATTCTAAGATTTATGTCATGTGCCATATCAGGAGCGTGTCAGTTGTATGAGCTTTAAGAAGCGGCATCATTTTTCAGGAATTTCCCAAAGTCTCTGAGTTATTCATTAATCAAATTAATCGCAAAGTTTATAAGTATATTCAAGCACGTTAGGTGCAGCCATCTGAATATTCCGCACAATTAAATCAATTAGATGTTTTCTTGAAAATTATTGAGCTTTCATTTATCAAACATGTAGATTCCGACTTCGAAGCTGAGCCATACTCAAATAAAAGCACAATGTCATGAAAGTTGAAACTGCTATTGAATATACGAGTAGTTCATAGTAGTAGTATGCGAGTAGTTCATCCCAATCAAAATATATTCATTCAAAATTTCCCAAAAGAATAGTCGTCGTGGTTGGTTTTGAATGAATTATTTCATGATGTCTGTTGAGTTGAGATTGTCTGTTCTTTGTTTGTGGATGTTTAGTAGAGGCAAAATGTTGTATCTTTTCTGTGACAATCGGCTTCTCATCTCAATCTTTAGTCTTCGCTGGACTGAAAGCTGATTACTATAAAATCGGTGAAACTCGCTTTAATGTGTGTATTGTATTTGAGTCAATCGGTCGGTCATTTAGAGGTAAAGGTGGAAGAAATATCAATGCCCAACACAGGGCTCTTTATACTTAAGAAGGGACCCTCCATACGGTCAAACTGAAGACCCAATATACGTGCAATACTGATTGAAGGGACCAGCTCAAAGCTTTGAGATACACCTGATGCTAGTGACATGGTTTTCCTAGGGCAATAATGGACTTTTAATACTGTAAGTCCCTTAAAACTGATAAAGAGGTGATAAAATTACACTTAACTTGCTACGAAAACAATCGCTGTAAATTGCATCACAACATTTTTTTGAGTTATCTCTCAGTAGGTAGATAATTCACAGTCAGTCGCTTGGCATGTCGTAGACGCGTAGACATTAGGGATGCGGAGTCCTATCATTTTGATAGGAATCCGACTCCGGGTGGTAAGTACATGTATATAAAGTCCAGTTTTTTAAAAAAACTGGTAGCCTCCATCATAAATCATTATAGGCTTGCATGAACCCATTTTTAGTAATCATTGTTGTATCAATTATCAATCATTTTCGATGGAAGTTTATCAAATGTCGCTTTAAGTTGGATGCACGCGAATCGGCTCCTCCCATCTTGTTGATGTGTGCTTCACACGGATTTTCTCCGGTCTCTGACATGCGGGAAAATCCCCATCCTTCTCCAAAAAATATGAGTACACTTTTGATTTTTATACGCGCTTTGGAAGAGCCATCACACACGATTAACGTGAGGGTAAGAGGTAATGTTCTCAAGCAAACTAGTATTTCATTTTTGTCTCTGATGTGATCTTTGGTGCGTATGTGTGATCGAGGCTAGGAAGGCTTGTCTTCTCTACTAAATCACCGAGTGAAAAGACAATCCTTTTTTCACTATCACGGTTCATTCCCTCAACTATTGCAAGACTTGCATACAGCAGTTTATCTGTACTTTTGTTTGACGGAGAAAGTTGACGTCAAAACAGTGACAGCTATATGCATTGGGTAATTAATTTGTTGGTATTATACTTCAGGTCTAGTTATAGGCCGTAGTCCGGAGTCCTATCATTTGATAGGACTCCGATTCATACTCCAGCAAAAATGATAGGACTCCAACTCCGCCTCCCACTCCGCATCCCCGGTAGACATATCCGTTATCATAAACAAATGAGATAATTCTGTTTTTATTTGTTTACTTTGTGCATTGCCTATCAAGCATCACCTCTATCACACGCTTTGCGGCATTACTTTCACTTGAATGGGATTGTGCTTAACAGATAAAAGTGGAAAATGAAAACTTGGCAACTCATCGGCAATCTTTGACTCTGTCAAATGAATGAGATGCCTGAAAATTTTGAACATCAATTAAATTGTGAGAGAGAGGCATGAAAAGTTGTTATTTTGTATGGGGGCACGTGCCCCCGGTTCCGCCGTGCCTGGTAATGCTGCGGAAGTGGTCAATAATGATGTTGAATTTGCAACTACTTGCAGAAGGCAGCGTCAATTCGAGCTGCATGCTTCAATGAATCTCTCTCAACACTATTTCCTATGACTTTGTCTTGAACTGTTCATTGACGTAAATTGCTGTATTCTAATTGTGATTTGAAACTTAAATGATCATCCAGCTTGAGTCTTCCCCTTTAAGTAACCAAATTATTTGGCATCAAATTAATTTTTCGTTGATGTTATGCACTTTCACTGGTCAACGCAACGAGAATTTCGCACGTCGTTAGCTCACGCGCGCGTTTTATGTAGTGACACCCGAGAAAAAGCGGAAGAGAAATTGGAGTTGTGGATAATTGCATTGGAGCGAAGAGGAATGAAAGTCAGCAGAAAGAAAACCGAGCGCATGTGTATCAACAGCGAAGAGGGTGATGAGAAAATGAAATTGCAAGAAACAGAAATAGGGAAGGTGGACACTTTTAAGCATCTTGGGTCAACTGTCCAAAGCAATCGTAAATGTGACAAAGAGGTGAAAAAACGAGTACAAGCGGATGGTGCGGATGCAGAAGAATTTCCGGAGTCATGTGTGACAAGAGATTATCTGCGAAAGTGAAAAAAAGATTTTCAAGACGATAGTGAGACCTGCCATGATGTATGGACTTGAAACGGTACTATTAGCAAAGAGACAAGTAGCCGAAATGGAAGTACCACAGTTGAAGATGCTTAGAATGTCTTTTGGGGTGACTAGAATGGACAGGATTAAGAATGATTACATCAGAGGAACTGCTCATGTTGGAAGGTTTGAGGATAAGATGCGAGAGGCTAGACTCAGGTGGTACGGACATGTGAAGAGGAGAGAGGAGGAATACATTGGAAGACGAATGCTGAAGATGAATCTACCAGGCAAAAGAAGACGAGGGAGACCGAGCCTAAGATACATGGATGTGGTGTCAGACGACTTGAAAGTGATCGGAGGAAAAGAGGAAGACGCGAAGGATAGAGCGAGGTGGAAGGAACTAATCCGCTGTGGCGGCCCCTGATCGGAAAACCCGAAAGAAGAAGAAGTGAGCTCACGCGCATACTTGGTAAATACGGCGCAGCACGGCTGAGGCTTATCTTTTCTACTTGCCGGGTGCCTGTCCGTTCTTCGAAAAATCCTATCCCTGAACAGTCTCAGTACAATGATAGCTACGGATACTTGTATTTGCGGAAGTAGATACAAAGGCAGGACAGGGAGACGATTATCTGATCGTATTCGTTAGAACTTGCCAATTTGGTTGAAGAAGCAGTCAAGACAGTCTCCGCGGTCGAAGAAGCAGCCCCGAGTGCGATAACAAGACATCTACAGGAGTGTCATGCCACTTATGACGAGGCTCAGCATTCCTTCAGAGTTCTTTGAAGATTCACAACCAGTCACTCTTTGAAGATAAGAAGCGCAAGCCAACTAGGTGGAAGCCGGACTTTTGCGTACAGAAAGAGACTTTGCTATCGTTAATTTTGCAGTGGTAGCTTCATTTCTTTTCCATATTGGTCATCTTTGTCATGTTATGTTACTTACTTCTTAGCCTTCCAGTTATTAATTCGGATCCGATCCGATTCGAAATCGCAATAATAAACAAATGCTGCATTTTGCAAACACAATGTAAATAACATTATTAAATATTGAGTCGCACTAACTTAGGCGATTTGCCACTAGTGTGTTTAAAGTGATATTTAATGAATGCCCGTCGAACTTTCACTAACTTGCTAATTGAAAATCTAAAATTGACCCGGGCATAGCTGCAACTTTAAATAGGGAGTTGTGCTGATGTTGAGAGGTATGAACTAGGCTTGCTGACGATCCCTGATATTGGATGAAATAGCAGCTATTCAGGTCTGTTCCCGTTTTTCATCTGAGGATGCAACTCAATATATTTGGAATGCTTTGTCTTAACAATTTCATGACGTATTTTATGTTCAGAAATATTTTCATTAGCTGTGAGACAGCAGTGATGACGTTCTGTTTCTTTTCTGACCATTTCGGGGATTGATTGAATTTCTTTATCGGCATCTTCCACATTTCTTCTAAGTACTTTCAGATGACAAGGGCGAAGCTTACTTTCGACGTTCACTAAGACTTGGTGGCATTTTGCTCTTAAAGAAACTTGTTGAGACTTTCCTTTGAAGGCATTGGGAGACATATCCGAGCTTCGGTTTTCTTCTTCTTCAGCGCTACTTTCTGGAAAAGTTTGACATCTTCTCTCTAAATGACACCTTCTCCATAGTTGCCATTCCTGCGCTATTTCGATGTTTTCTGCGTTATTGCGCTCTTATTAAGTGATGCAGAGGCTAAAAATGATAAAAGTGATGTCTCTAACATAAAAGCCTATTGTTGCACACGAGTTCTTTATTTATTCATTTGTTTACAGTTTCCAAATCTATGTCTGCAGATTGTTGAGTTAAGTAGCAGTGAGATTAGTTTGCAAGTTAAATAACTTATGTTTCACCTGCAAACAGGTTAGCATTATTGTTTCAACTGAATTCACCGTATGTAATTGTGAATGGATGGTATTCATTTTTTGAGTTCGGGACAGTGTAATTGAGAAATTGTAATATGACCAACTGTGCATCTAATTCGGTAACTATAATGTGATTAGTCTGACAACAAACTGAAAAGCATAATAACGATCCCTTGAAACTTCTTCCATGCGAATTTGTTTCCAAATGTTTTCGATGAACAAATCAATGAGTAATGGTCAGGATTGGATAAATTTTTTGAAGCTTTCATCAAGGAGCCCCCGAGCTATCCGTATCAAGGAGGCATTATATAGATAAAGAGATGCCAATGAACTTCTCAATGGAATCCCAAGAAAGCAAGCTGAATTCCCTAGATTATGAGAAGAAATATAATCAGCTCTCCGAGCATCAGCTTACAGTCTGGCAGCCCGAACGAGTTTCTGCAAGGCCGAAGATGAGACTTTCATATAATGATTCATTCCTTATGGCTACTACGAATCTGCGCATCTATCGAGTTCTACTTGGCTCCTCTTCTTGTAAGACGCAATGAAAGAAAACACATCCAATCGAACGCAATTTGCAGTATTTGGCTTGAAATAAATTTTCTATGTTTTTGCTGACTAATTTAAGAATACTTAGTCTAGAGACCTAGCTTTTGACGTGTGATGTCTTCACGTCATATCCTACGGTGCATGTGTTGCTACCATGTTTTTGATCGGCAATGCATGCGAGAATGTGGTCAAATGTGGATTGAATTGCTAACACTAGGAGACTTGCTAAATATGAATGTGTTTTTCTTCATAGACGGGGACATTTCTTCATAGACAGGGATGTATGGACATGATAGGAAATGATTCCTCCATGTCAAAAATTGCAACTTTGGGCTTAGTCTACTTTTCGCTTAATCAGACAAAACATAAAAAAATCATTTTCGCCAAAAACTATTATCTGCATGCCATTGGATTAACAGGTGTTTTTCTTTGATCGTCTGACAAGAAGAGGAACCAGGTAGAACTCTGCAGAGGTGCAGATTCGCAGTAGCCATAGGATGTACATCATTCTGTGAAGGTATCACTTTCGGGCTTATTCCCTGCAGAAACTCGTTCTAGCTGCCGGACTATTATCATTGGAGACAAAGCTCGTAGGTATCTAAAAATCTCAGTTTATACCAGACGGCTCGATTTTGCTGCAAAGTCAGGAAATTCTAAAGGTTGACCGATAGATTTCTCCACTATCTTCCGCCAGACAATCGACTTCTCTGTGCGATGATATTTTTGGATTCAAAAACTAGGCTATTGACGAGTTCAATGTCGATTGGCGTAAGCTGATGACAGATCAAAAGCAGTCTGATGATACATTCACTGATGTTCACGGATATTGGATGGTATTAAGCAAGGAGCATCATCCGCTTCTGTCGAAACTCGTAGATGGCTGACGCTACTGCACAGCAATGCTTACAGTAAGAGAAATTTAAAGTATGAAAGCATGTAGCGAACAACTCCACGAAAATTCGCAACTAAATTCAGTTAATGTAAGAGACCAAATTTATGGATAAAACAGCAACGGAAATGGATAAGCGCAAGCTGAAGTTGCCTAGGTGATGCTCATCCCGTCAACGTTCGAGTAGACCTACTCAAACTGATGAGTAGCATGATCCATAGACAGCTGACTTCTTGATATCATGAACGCTTTAATGACACAATTATACTGAAAGAATGTTGTTTCTCTAAATTAGATTTGAAGTTATTGTTTTCTCAATGGTTATTCAGATTGTCATTTTTATCATCTAATAGATATTTAATTTTTTAACAATTTTTAATACTTTTCAACATGTCAGGGAAGTTTGTACACAAGTGTCTGAAATTGAGTGCGTACGTTTTAAGTGAGTGTGTTGTTTGGAGGTTATTTGGTGTTATCTATGCTGATGTTAATAACTTAATATAACGTGCACGCCTACATAGCTGTATGCATAAGCCAACTTTACTTTAGGTAGATGTCGACTTTTTCTATCTTGATCGACTGTCTAGAGTGGCTGCGCTATTTTTCTTTTCCTGCGCTCTTTTTGTGATTTTCTCGAGTGGTAACTATGATCTTCTCTCACATTCATAGGCCCCTAGTTTTATTAGATATGATGGTGCCATTACCCTTATCGAATTGAGTGATATAAATTTTAGGATTTCTATTCAAGGAAAATTTTTATTCAATTGTTGTCACGACGATTTTGGGTGGCTTTTCACTTTTCTTTATTGAATGTTGTATATAATTATTGTAGATTTATTTATTGTTCTCTAATTCGCACACTGATGAAGGGTGGTGAGTCCAATTGAAGCGTGTATGATTGTTTTCACAAGAGGCGTTTTTTCTGAAAACCAGATGTACTTTGTTGTTGTGGAAGACATACTAGTTATAACAAGCATATCTGTGTGAAATGAATCAACTACACACCAATCAAAGAAGCCAATTTTGGTTTAGATATCACTTCTTCGAATAGGCTGTAATGACATTCAGATATTCTTATAATTTAAAAATTTGTGTATTACAAATTTTGAGATGAAGCTGTCTCTGTCAAGTTTACTTTTTATTGAATAAATTTTCATCCATAAGCTTATGCCATTGCTTGTGAATTGTCGACATGACATTGGGTATTCACTTGATTATAAATATCAAAACAGACGTGAAATTAGTTGGATACAAAAGGTATAAAGAAAGCTAGACAATCCATTATTTCTAAACAAATGAATCTCGCGATTTTCTTGCTCACACAAACTCAAATTACATGTAGGGTTGGGTTTTGCGACCAACAACTTACATTTTATGTCAATTTTGTGTAAATCACTTCCCTGATTGCGATCTATAGATTTTTGAACTTCGTAAAGTCTCGGAAGGTATGTAAATTTGGTTTTTAATGCAATAATTGCATGAACGTGTCCATGCTTACCGGTGGTAAGCGAAATCCGTCGTAACTTGCGTTTTTCACAACCGAACATCTGGCTTACCCTGGCTTCACAACTTAAACCATATTCATGGCACAGGGTCTATTCAAACTTTTGACCTTGACTTTGTTTTATTCGATCCAGTTCTGGAGAAACCACTCACCAAGTGTCGTCCATCTCCGCCGTTCGATCGCATGTTGTCGACAGTGCTTGTTGGAGTATTGAACTATCTCATGGTCCCACCGTCTTGGAGGTGTTCAACGTAGTCTGGAACCGATAATTGGACACCACTTCGTTATTCTCTTGGTCCATCTTTCGTCTGTCCTGCGCATTATGTGACCAACCCATTGCCATATACGTGTTTTTCATTATGGTTAATGCATTGTCTTTCAACTACGTCTGATGTCTGATTGATCCACTCTCGATTTAATGCTCCTTTAACACGCTAATGATATTTCTTCTAATTTGATTTGCTGCTTTTAAAAAATTTATCAAAAAAATTTCAAATTAATTGGAAATTGCATTACAAAATAACAGCATATCACGAATTTACTTCGGGTATTGTCGCAGGCTAGGTAGGGAGTTATGTTGACACCGAGAGATGCAATATTAGATGCAAGCAACTCCCGCTCCCGCTGACGAATTCATGAAATGACGGCTGTTCAAGTCCTTTCCAATAACTGATTCATATATGTCGAATCAATAAACCGTGCTCTTGAAAACACAATCTTTGAAATGCTTACAAAACTAAACTAGAGACTACTTTCATGTGAATCTTGCTATGTGAAGAAATGCTTGGCTGAGATGCACGGGACTTGCATCACGGATATCTCAAAACAACTGTCAGAGTCCAGACTGGCATCATCATGGAATGTTTTTACTTGTTGTTGTCACCATTAAATTTTCAAAGATAGCTTAACCAACAAGTTGATATCAAGATGGAGGTCATCATGTGCGGTCTTTATTCTCTTTTATTGCACTTCAACAGCTTTTTTCTTCAAAGAGGAGAACACACTCAAGTCATGTCTTATCCACTCGCGGCAGCTGCTGGTGTGGTGCGGCCGTCTTTTCCGTGATGTTTGTGATGCTTGTGGTGCTTGTGGTGTCCGTGGTGTCTGTGATGTCTGTCATCTCCTGTGGGACAATCGACACCTGTACAATCTGATGTTGGAGGACCATGATGATGGTGATGAGCACTCACATATGTGGTGGCAGCAATAAGGAGAGTGAGCATCAAAAGGAAGCCGATCTGCAAGTAAGAGAAGTGAGTGACTACTTGGGAGGCATCACGAGACAATGTGCACGTACATCGTGTGCTACCAAACCTTTGAAATGCTTTGTTTCCTTTTATCTGGTATCACTGTTGCTGCCTGGTAGCAAAGCTACCAAACCTGAATGGTGCTTACCAGATGCTTCTTTTCCTTCCGATCGCATGAATATGTCAAATGGTGCATGTTTCTTTTTACTGCTTTATATGAAGTAAGACTCCCTTGCCAAACAATTGCGGAAATCCCCTCTTTTCAGGGGAGTATACATCAACCCGGACTACACAAGGTATGAGCAAATGTGTCAGAAGAAGCTCAGAGATCAGTTGGAAATCATGCGAGAAAACGATGAAGATGTTATTATTCATAGAGGGCGAATTATCAATCGTGATGATAAGACTGCTTCGGGTTTTTAGAGTCTGCTTTTACTCAGAAATTCTCTAATGCTGATATTTCAGGTTGCCCACGTTTGCCCAAAATCATGCTGGCCAACGCATGTTCTGCAGTTCAAAAGCTAGAACTTATTGTTGTTAAACATTAAACAAGTTAAATGTTGACTGTTTTGCTGCTGTTGAAACCTGGTTTTCAGATCAGCATTCTTCAGATTTCACCTCAATCCCAGGCTTTGTAGCCTTCCGTGATGACCGAGAAGATCGCATTGGTGGAGTTGTAGCCATCTTGGTGCGCAACTCTCTTTTTCCAAGACAAATGAGTATTCCAAATAAACCGCAAGATATTGAGATGGTGATCATTAATATCAGGCCAAACATAACCCTTGCTGGCATTTATATTCCTCCAGTGGTAGCAGTTCGAATGAGAAATGTATTACAAAGTTTCATTATTGACTGTTTTGACAATATCTCTGATCGCTTTCCAAACAATCAAATTGTGTTTTGCGGAGGCCTGAATCACTTTCCCATCAACGAGATTTGCTCCCATCTAAATTTTGTAAATCTTTATCATGGTGTGACTTATGGTAATTCTCAGTTGGATTATATATTGATTTCTGATGAACTTGCTTCTGACTATCGCATCACTACAGAACTCCCTATAGACAACTCAAAAGTCTATCATTCTTCTTTGCTTGCCGTTCCTGCGAATCAATCAACCAATAACAAAATGACTTTTCAAAGACAAGTATATGACCTCCGACATTCCAAAATCTCCGACTTCGTATATCTCGTGCAATTAATTGACTGGTCTCATGTTTACGATTGCACTATAGATAGATCTTGAGAGAAAATGTGACTATTTTCACTACGCCTTACAACTTGCGTTCAAGTTGGCAATACCAGGTCATTCGATTAATTTTACCCAAAATGATAAACCGTGGATGACTCCGGTTGTCAAGGTTCTGATCTATAAAAGATGGAAAGCATTTCGAGACCGTGACTTCCAAAAGTACAATCATTTCAAAGGAAAGGTCAAATTGGAGATAATAAAAGCAAAGTCAAATGGATTTAAGAAGAACAAGCCCTCAAACTTGTGGAAATTAGTACAGTCATCCAGAGGAAAGCATTTTACATTAATAACTTGTCTAACATTTTCCATAACTTCTCTTCTACGAAGACAGCCGCTGATACGTTCAATGACGTGTTCGTCAGTAATTGCCAAGCTAGTGACTTTTCTCGTTGCTTCATGACTGACGAATCTTTCGTTAATCCGTTAACAGTGGATGAAATTCAGGTATATGAGCATCTTTGTAAACTGAAGACGTCGAAAGCCTCTCCTGATATTCCAGCCAGTCTGTACAAAGCTGTTGCTCACCTTATTAGCGAGCCACTGTCCTATGTCTTCAATTTATCGCTGAGCAATGGACATGTCCCAAAAGCGTGGAAGCGAGCTGTTATCATTCCTGTTCCAAAGGCAAATGCAGTAAGAGACCTCAATGATTTCAGACCTATAAGTCTTCTCCCAATCCCGGTTAAGATACTTGAAAAGTTTATACTGACCTCAGTAAAGGAAGATCTAATTCGTGGTTGCGGTATGGAGCAATTTGGGTTTCGCCCACATTCGTCAACAAGCTGTGCACTTATCTCACTCCATGATTGCATTACTAAATGTTTTGAAAACTCAGATGCTTCCGGCGCGCAGATAATTGCATACGACTTTACAAAGGCATTTGATAAGTTAAAATTCGAAGTCATCATAAATCGCCTGACTGAATGTTCTATCCCTGTTCCAATAATCAAATGGATGCGAAGCTTTTTTTGAAGACCGAACTCAATGTGTGCGCATCGGGTGTGACCTGAGCAATTTTTCAAATGTTTCTTCTGGCATTCCACAAGGTTTTTTTGGTGTTAAATTGCTTACTTGTCAATGATTTGGATCACCCTCTGCATCACTTAGCTCCCCCTGTCCTCCAATTTTCTAGGAAATTTCGCATGCCAGTGAGCAACAGCAATGAGAAAAAATAGCTACATTGTGACAGTGATTCGATCGCTTGTTGAATGATGACTTTTCATAGTCTGTAAAGTAATGCGCGTTTACTTTCTGTTACTTTCGTCAGCACAATTCGATTGTATTTTATCATGACTATTAATATCTGCTTTTGTTATATTGACTCATGAAGTTTATTGTGATGTATTTTGTACCGCAGCCTCACGTTCTCAAATAGACGCTTATTTTTATTATTATTATGATATTCGTATGATATTGACACATTGCAGGGCGACATTGACAGTCTCCTAAATAAGTGTAGGAAGATGCCAAATATGATAAAACTAGAAATGTTGCATCAAACGAAATTTTACACATCTGGTGTCTCTTTGATTGTCTGAATGAGGCGAAATTTCATCGCTTTCCGCTGCGTCACAAGCTTGCGTTACATGCATGAAAAATGTGCAGAAATCTTCTTCGTCTTTGACGATAATGTATTCGTCTGTCTAGTCTGTTTTTACACTTTATCAACACAACATTTTTTTTTGCAAAGTGTCTGTTTGTACACTTTACTTCATCCTCTGTCACTGAATGATAACTCATTTGAAAGATCATGATCTGTAGATGATTATAATAACCAGTTCAACAAAATACCAATTTGTGTAACTTTTATGAGCAAAAATTAGAAAAAATGGAGTCAACACCTTAAATGTCACAATTTTACCACTGGAAATACATAGGATTGTGTTATCCTCTCTATTTCTAGACACAAGAAAACAGCAACGTTGATCAGATTATATTGCAGTCATCGCGTAGTACCCAGCCGAGCGCATTACAAGAAGAATAGAGACAGCTGCATGTAAAGCACACTGCAGTCCCAGAGTGAAAATAATTGTATTTCCAGCCTTTTTGATGGCAACACACGCATTGATTTGTTCAAATAGAGACTAATGTCAGAAAAAAACAATTACAGCTTGTACTGACTCACGCGGAGTTATTTCATAGATTATTATTCTATAATTCAACATCTCATGATTTCAAGGCCATGCGCCGCATGGTTAGCATGCTCGGAGAATTCGCCACTGCTTCATGCAATACTGTATAAGCTTATGACATCATTTTGGGCCTGTCGATATTGCCCGACAAATTGTCGATATTGCACGAACGTGAATAGTGTTTATCAGAGTTGTCCATGGGCATGGCGCCTTATGGGAGGGCCCATGGGCCTGGGACGGGAAGTTGGGCCCATGGGCCATGTGGGTTCCCAATGGGCCGAGAAATTTTTCAAGATAAACCCTAGAATCAATGTTCGAAATATGTTTTTTAATGATTTTCAACATTTTGCTGTCTTACAGATCAATGGTAGCAAACAAGAGAATGCAGCTTTAATATTTTTTATTGATATTGGACTTCTAAGTTGCATTTTAGGCCCCTAACACACAGAACAAGTTAACATTCAGTGCAACGCGATAGTTTTTAACTGCAGCAACAATTGACAGCATAGAAGAAGAAAAGATGTTTGGCAGCCACAAGTCCATCACCATCAGCAACCTGCAATTTCCATGCATAGAAGTAGAAGACGGAGAATGGCCGACCTCATATTCGATTGCTTTAATGATAGTATAGCACCTGTTTCTATTTACGTCTGTAACTCAGCGTTCACTGCAGACAGGAGTGTGAAGACATCACGTAGACTTCCTTTTAAATGAATATTTCAGCTGAATTATTACGTAAATTCCTAGCATGTGTAGTCAATTCACACATGCATGTATCTTCCAAAATGTGCTATTGATTCAATGACAGTATTTTTGCTATTATTTTCTGTGTCTCTTACTGTAATTTTACGATTTTCAATATTTGAATAAACGCTTACTTACTTACTTACAGTTGACTGCAGGTGCAGGGCAAGAAGCGTTAGCAAACACATTGGTTCAATGAGAAAAATGGAATGTTTGTACATTAATGGTTGTAACTTCTGAGTTAGGCCTACTGGTCTGATTGACTCAATATTTGAGATTCTGATGACTCAGGGCATGGGGATCATTTCATGTAGCCTATTCAAATTCTCAATATCGAAACTAGGGCTTATACTTCAATAGTAAACAGCATATGCTTAATCTTAACAGAGTAATGCTTGCTTAAAAAGGGTGCGTACAGGGGGCATAAGCTACGTGTAGAAACTATCAGCATGACACGAAGCTGTTGAAAATTAATACCGGTACTTAAATGTCCGTGGGCCCGTGTGATTCCCATGGGTCGAAAACTAAATTTCCTCGTGGGATGGGTGGGCCTGGGAATGAAAAAGTCGTCCCATGGACAACCATGGTGTTTATAGCTTACACGCCTTGCTTTAAAACCTAGATTCATAAATTAAGTTGATGGATTAATAGATTCGAGCAGCGATTGCTTGGATATCATAGTTCATGTCAAAACTTAGAAATATAGCTGCGACCGTCCAAAAAGCATTTTACTATCGATAATAGGCTACCCGATTTCACCCTAAGGCTGCTAAAGTCTACACTTCGAATGACACGGTTAAAATTCTTAGGTCATGAATATTTTAGAGTAGGTACTTTTTCGAAGCAAGGATTCGTATGTGCTTGAGTTGGTCATTTTCTGAACTATATCCTCATCATGTTTTTAACATCTCGATTGCGTGTATACTCCTCAAACACTCAGATGGCAAGAACTGCAGATGATACACACCTGCATGGGACTAGTCTGGCAGCCAGGACGAGTTTCTGCAGGGAGCGATGAGACCGAAAATGAGACTTTCACAGAATACGAAATAGTGATGTACAGCGTATGCTAGCTACTACGAATCTGCGTGTTTGCCGACTTCTACCTGGCCCCTCTTCTTGTCAGACAAGATCAGAGAAAAACATGTCAATCAAATGGGACGCAGATTCACGTTTTTGGAAAAAATGAAATTTTCTATGTTTTCGCTTATTGATCGAAAAGTACTAATTCCATAGTCAAAATGTTTGACATGTGAATGTCTTTAGGTCATTTCCTGTCATGTGCTTGTGTTTGCTCACATTAGGAGACTTGCCAAATCTGAATGTGTTTCACTTCATAGATAGATGCATGAACATGATAGAAAATTACCTGAAGACATAACATGTAAAAGACTCTGGGCTTAACACTTATCGCTTAATAAGAGAAAACATAGAAAATTTCGTTTTAACCAAATACTTCAATCTGGGTCCCATTGGATTAACATGTGTTTTTCTTTGATCTTGTCTGACAAGAAGAGGAACCCGTTAAAGCTCGGCGGACGAGTAGATTCGTAGAAGTAATAGGATATTAGACTTCGTAAGTCTGATATTAGACTTCGTTCCCTGCAGAAACTTGATCTGGATGTCGGATTATATTACCCTGAAGGTACAACAAATAGTATGGCGGAAGAGCTGAAGATAATTTATATTAAAATAACAAATACTATGACAAAAGATTGGAAATTCCGAAAGCGGCCACTCAATCGTTTCAGTCGCTGCAGCCAAGTATTTATGGACGGATTGTTACTCTTTCAAGTTTTCATCAAGGTTTTGTTTCTCTGGAATTCAAAGATGCTCTCAATCCGTACAATGCACATTTTAGTCCTCGAAGTAACAAGGAATTGACATTCTCTGAATCATTCTTGATATCCTTAAGAAATTCGAGTATTCCAAACCACACTGATGTTTGCAGTTGATCGGTAGGATAACTTTCGCAGGTCAATCCATCTTCTAGAATCAGCAAGATATGTTTGTAAACTTCCACGACACATTGGCGATTCGAAAATGTCTCCTGATGACTGTGAAATGATAGCAGAAACGCTACAGACTGAGCAACGTAATCCAAAAATTCGTGCAAACATGAATAGTCCAAGGATTTATACTTTGCATTGTTGCCTTGAGAGAAGCAGACAGAACACTGATCATCACTAGTAGAATCAGGATCTGGGAGAGGTATCAAATCAGAAGATAGATCCCAGTCAAAGTTCTCATGCAATGTAAACGGCTGGAGAACGGGAGGAGGCTGATCACAGCATGTATGATTTGACAAATATCCCTTGAATGACGGGATGTCGCGCAGTCTGCAGGCTGTCAGTTTTGGTGGACTGAGGTCTCGAGTCTTCGCAATAGCAGGACTTTGTTTTAACGAGGGCGGAGAGCTTATAGCCGGCAAATGAGAAGACTTTTCTCTTTTACAAAAGTATGAGCCACAAAAAGACGGAATGGATGGTTCGCAGGATGATTCATCAACCTCCAATGTGTAGTCACATGTATCTCGAAACCATTTGTCTACATCCATGACTCTCCAGCATGTACGAAAGAAGCTTGGAATCAGAAAATGTCCGAAGAATGTCTGTTCAATCCTCACTATGATTTAACTCTCCTTCATCAAAGCGACACTGAACAGAAATCTTTATTGAAATTGTCATTCAACCACAGAATTATGCAGTTGTTCTTTGTCTTCTATATTGGTCTAGTATAGGTCACCTTCTTATCTTTCATTGCTAATAACAGATAATGATTTGATATTATAGCATCATAGCTATCGAACAGTAAGCAGTCAATTCAACGAAAGCCGTCACCCGATTGCAGTTGTCTAAAGAAAATTTCTATTGTTGACTTGCAATTGAGGCTGTAAAATTGCTTGCCTTTTGTGCACTGAACATGCAGACACTGCTCTTCACAGAATTAGACAGATCTACTCTTCCTCTGTTTGACTAGAAAGGAAACATTGGAACATGTAACGTTAATGAAATGGCACAATCTGCTGACATAATACCATAGCAATCGAACAATGAGCAGTCAGTTCAACATTAAACACGCCAAATTGTGTGAAGTTTCAGTGACTGTTATCAACCTGATCATACAGCAAAGAGACACAGTCGATGTCAAGTTCTACAGAGAAGTTTGTGAACATTTTTTCATGCGCCTGCTATCTTTTTTAATAATGATCGGAGGTCCCCACATTATCGAGAAAACTATTGCGCAATGATCTGAATTCTTCGAATTTGAAGGAATCGTGGTGATCGGAGCATTTTAAAGGAATTTAGAGCAATCCGGAAGCGACGCACGACGATTTTTCCTATCTCTGCAAGGTATTAAAAATTTCTTTTTGCCCACTTACTAGGTTCCTGCATGTGCCATTATTTTGAATCAGTTTGCACTTCTAGCAAAGTGATACGCTTAAACAGTCTAATTCTGTGCTGCTCTTAGTTACTGCAGTTGAAGTTTGCCATTACCTTACGTCAGGGTGTCCAAAATACGGTCCGCGGGCCAACTCTGGCCCGCAATGTAATTTTCTGTGGCCCGCGACGATTGACCGGCAAGTGATGGTCAGATTAATATCTGTGTTTGATGAATTCCCTGGCTCAGTTTCTACAGATTGTTTCATAAAAAATGGATCACACTTAAACATCGCCTTAACTTCAACTTTGTCTAACTCCGCCAAACTTGAACGAATTTCTCTGAAATTTGGAAGATATGTCAGTTGTGCTTACTAATATCATTGTTGGAAATTTCAAGGATGAATATTGAGTTGTTTTCCTGTTATAGATAAAAAAAGTAGTAGATAATTTGATCTTCATTTAGCAATGTTACACAAAATCATACCTCACTCTTTTAAAATTACATTTGTTTCCTTTGTTATGTAATATGTTGTCCTACAAGCCAAAAGCTATCAAGCAAAACAAAAATAAAGAAAATCAGTCAATCAGAGCCAGTATAGCACCATTATTCATCAACAATAATGTAACTGCTACATGTGATTAACTGGACTTCATGTTCCATACCTTCCTGACTTCGTTGAGGTGGTGTTGGCAGCACTCCTGATTGCTTTCAGCTAGAAATCTATCTCTTACCGGTTGAAAACAATACAAAGCACAAATGAACAATAACGAAATCGCATTCACAAAAGGCAAAGTGTCAGCCTTGCTAGAACTAGGGTTTTCTTTGCGAGCTACAAGCAAGCGACTAAATGTCCCTTACACAAATGTGCATCGATGGCATAATGATGATTTTCGACTCTGTCGTAAAGATGGCTCTGGCCGTCCACGCAAAACATCCAAACATAGAATCCGCCTAATTTTGAGATTTGTTAAAGTTGATCCAAGTCTCTCGTTAACTGAGATGGCTGCACTAGACTCGTCTATTTCTAAGTCCACTATTCGTAGAAGACTTATTGAGTCGAATTTCAAATGCTGTAAGAGGCCCTCTCAGATCAAATTATCAGATCAGCATACAAAAAGACGTCTCAGATGGGCAATGAGTCATTGTCACTGGCGAAATCAATGGGATCGGGTTGTCTGGTCTGATGAGGCATCAGTCCGTCTGAAGGATAGTGATGGTCGATTGAGATTATGGATAAAATCTGATCAGGAAATTCCGAGACATTTACATCGTCCCCGGGTACAAGGTGGTGCGACTTTACTGATTTGGGCTGGCATTTGGACCAATGGCCTCTCTGAACTTCACATACAGCAAGGAACCATGAATTCTGAACGCTATGTGAATGTTTTACGAATGAACATTGGCTAAATGACAGATCAACTTGGTGATCCATCGACTTGGTTATTTATGAATGATAATGCTACGTGTCACAGGAGGAGTAGTAGAGTCAACTTATGCAAGTCTCAATTAGGGCTTAGGACATTATCTTGGCCAGCTCGTTCTCCTGATCTGAATCCCATAGAAAATGTATGGAGTATTCTAAAACGTAACGTTCGTCGTTCGCTGCTACCTACAGATGGCGTATCACAACTTACGTCACTGTTAAAAAGAGAGCGGAGAAAGTTAGATCAGTCAAAAATCAACGATATCATCGAATCAATGCCTAGACGAATTGGTAATGTCATTGACAATAAGGGTAGGGTCACAAAATATTAGCTTCTTAAGAACCGTTACTGTATCATAGCTTATCAGATTATATAAGGACATTTAAATATATTAGGGACATGAAATAACATGAAAAATGCTTTCTGTATCATACTTATGTTTTATTTTGTCAAATTATAGGATGATCACTTTTTATGAAACGGACTGTAGTTTCTAATCTTGCTACTCATTATATTGTTAGTAATATGTTTACGACCTATTAAACTCTAAACCGCTCCAAACGTTCATATTGATCGCTTTTACAAGTTCGAAAGTGATGACGTCAGATGTCACGTCAGGCTTGGCTGCATCACAGCATGCTGTTCTAATTCAAAAAAATCAAACACACACATTGCCGTGTGTTACCGACGCGAAGCAATTGTCGTCACTGTTTCTCATTCATTTTCATACTGCGCTGTGGAGATCGACGTCAACGTGAGAAGATATGGAACGAGTGGCTAAGAAACGTAAAATTGACAGTGAACATAGGACTTTTAATAGTGACTGGATCGTGAAATATTTCTTCGTTGAGATGAATGATAAATGTGTTTGTCTTATATGCAATCAGTCTGTGGCAGTGGTAAAAGAATACAATTTGAAAAGACACTATGAAGCAAAACATGCGAATAGTTTGTCGTGCCTAAGCTATGGAGTTGAGTAGAGATCGGAAAACATTCGGTTGATAAGCATAGGCTTTTATTGGCTGAAAACAGAACTGCGACTGTTGCGACAATTTGAAAAGTGACTACATAAAACAACATAGAGAGTTCATATTAATAGTACTGCTAAACAATCACAATGCACGACACTCGCCCCCAGTCTATAAAGTTTGCATAGTATGCAAAAACAGTCACATGAATTTAGGTTGAGAAAACAGTCTCGACACTTGTATGGTATGGAAGACATTTATTTACAAACAGGTTTCAGCAATCACAGCAGCAGTCGTTCAACAGGCTTTATTGTTCTTTGAGATCGGCGTAGAGGAATTTCGTTCGAGTGATCGTTATCAGGAGAGCTAGGGGAAGGAAGATCGGAATTAGAAAGAGTTGATTCATTGTCAGCAATGTGGTCTATTGCAGGAGGTCCACCTGCACTCGTCACTCGGTCAACTTCAGTAGGGACATTGAAATGAGAGCTAAACGAATTCGGAGATTGAGGATCGTGAGTCGGAGCAGCAGTATTAGGAGAATCCCCGGGTGGAGCAAGATCTCGAAGGGATACAGTGTCTTCCCTTCCGTCGGGGAATCGGATGTGGGCGTAACTGTTGTTGGCTTCGATTAAATCAACAGTCTCCACTATTGGGTCGTACTTGGAAGCACGAACATGACGTCTTAGAAGCACGGGTCCACTGTTACTCAACCATGTTGGCAAGGCACAACCGGAGCATGAGCGACGACGATAAATAAAAAGACGCTCGTGTGGAGTTTCATTTGTTGAGGTACATAGCAATGATCGAATCGAATGAAGGGCATCAGGGAGAACTGATTCCCAAGATGAGAGAGAAAGATGACGGCTCTCTAAAGCTAGGAGAATCGTGTTCCATATAATTCCATTGAATCTATCACATTGTGACTTGCCTCGTGGATTGTATGGAGTGGTTCTACTGGTGTTAATGCCTCGACTATTGAGAAAAGACCTTACTTCACTAGACATAAAGGAAGAGCCTCTATCGGAGTGCACATACGTTGGCAGGCCAAAGATTGAAAATAGTTGTGTCAAACATCGGATAACAGTGGAGCTATTCATATCGCGAGTTGGAAAGGCAAACGGAAAACGGGAGTATTCATCGATGATAGTGAGTATATATGTACTGGAAAACTCAGATCTTGGCTGACTTTCAGGTGGCTTAGAATCCGGGCTTTATTTTTGCGCAAACTTGGCAAGATTGTGTAATTCGGCGGACATCATCAGCTGTATATGGCAAATTTCGGGCTCTAACAAAATGGAACAGGCGCTTGATGCCGGGGTGTATCAAATTGCCATGAAGAGTTTTCAGTGCCTGAAGATCGTTGGATTTCGTGGTTACAGAAGCGATCTGAACCCTGGACAAAGCATCAGCCGCAATGTTTTGGCTGCCGGGTCGATAAATGATGTCGTAAGAACAGGACGACAATTCAAAACGCCAACGTTGAATCTTGTCATTTTTGATCTTGCCTCTTGCATTTGAGTTAAATACAAAAGACAGGGAACGCTGATCCGTAATCAGTCTAAAAGAGCGTCCGGTGAGAAAGTGACGCCACTTTCTAACACACTCAATGATTGCGCATGCCTCTTTCTCAACTATGTGCTGACCCCTTTTCGGCACTGTTTAGCACTCGAGAAAAAAAGGCGACAGGGTGTCCTTCCTGAAGAAGGGTCCCTCCCAGTGCAGAGTCAGAGGCGTCTGTCTCGACAGTAAACACAAGTTTGTCATCGATCGCCTGCAAAACGGCCTGACCCAGCTCCTTTTTTAGAGATTCAATCGCGGACTGAGCGCTTTCCGAAAGGGGGAATCGGAGAACCCCGATCAGAGGGCGGATTTTTTCGGAATACATCGGTATCCACCGTGAGTAGTATGCAAAAAAGCCAACCATTCTCTGGAGAGACTTGGCATCGGTGGGAGCAGCCATGTCAAGTAAAGGACGCAGATGGTCAGGATCAGGGCTGATTTCACCGCCAGAAATTTTGTAGCCCAGGAGAGAAATCTCAGAAAGGCGGTATTTTGATTTCTCTTCATTTAGATTCAAATTCAACTTCTTTGCAGCATCGCGAAATCGCTGTAGATTGCGATCATGCTCCTCGACAGTATACCCGCATATGGTCAAGTCATCGAGATAGGAAAAAGTGGCACTGAGTTCATTGTCCTTAATGAACTGGCTCATGACACACTGGAAAGCAGCAACGCCATTGGTAACTCCCATTGGGATGCGCGTGAACTGGTAAAGACAGCCTGAAGCTTCAGTGTAGGGTCGCTCTGTCTCACATATTGGAATCTGATAGTAAGCTTGCGAAAGGTCAATGATGCTAAAAACTTTGTACTATGCCACTTCATTAACAATTTCCTCTATCTTCGGAAGTGGGAAGGCATCGAGCATGGTGAAGCGATTAATGGTTCTCGAAAAGTCGACAACCATGCGACGCTTGTGCGAATTCGATGTCAGAAGAACTTGAGCTCGCCATGGGGAGCTGCTGGGTTCTATCACCCCCTCCCTTAGAAGAGCGCATACTTGGGACTTGATAAACTTTTCATCAAGAGAATTGAAGCGGCGGGACTTTGTAGCAATGGGATGACAGTCCTGTGTAAGATTGGAAAATATTTTCACACAATTGACATTCATCATCGATGCACAAATTTTCAGTGTGCCTGGAGACACCATACTCGACATGGATACCTTGATGTTGTTTCAGAAACGGGTCTCCAAGAATCACGTCACAACATAAATCATTCGTCACCAAAAATGAGACATCTTTATAATTGGCTCCCTCGAAAGACAATGAACACTTGCAAAATCCACACACAGTAGTTACATAACGAGTGGAAGCCATAGACACTTGCGAATTGGAAGAAGAAACATTCATCCCTAACTTCAAAACAACAGTGGAAGAAATGAAATTTTCCGCACTCCCAGTATCGATGAGAGCGCGGAAAGACACATTATTCACTTGCACCGGCACAACAGACTTGGACAGATTCGATAAAGGCACTGAGGCGAGCGAAACAGCGGAAGTGTTGGGTCTGGCGTTTGATGAACGACACACCTTTGCGAAATGGCCCGTTTTCCCGCACTTTAGGCAGGTAGCTTCGCGGGCTGGACAAAGAGCTCGATTGTCCTTCTCATGACGGTAGTTTCCACAGTTGTAGCACTTTCCTTTTCCACGGGTTATTGCGGCAACAGTAGGCACATCGTCCTCAATAATGTCAGTAGCAGCACCAGTGGACAAGGCAACATCGAATGATGCCGCATACGATTCAGAATGTTTCTGGGCCTGTTCCAGAGCCCTAGCCTCCAAAAAGGCAGTTTCGAGGTCCAATCTGTAGTTTTCAAGTAGCCGGGTTCGTATAAGAGGACTCGAAACTCCTCGAATGAATGCATCGCGAACGAAATCATCTGTTTCTCTCTGCGGAGACGTCTTGAAAATTGCAATCCATTGCCAACCGAACAAGGGCGCGTCGAAAAGTGTCCAGATCTTCTTCCGGCTTCTGAGACCTTGTAGACAACACGTGACGAGCATGTATTTCGCTGGGGATTTTCACGTGGGTGCTGCAAGCAAATCGATCGCAGAATCGTAGTCATCGCACTGCTCGATGATTTCGGAGACATTGACACCAACATGGAGGAAAAGCAGCTCCAACTTGTCGGGGTTTTTGTCCTCGACTGTTGATAGGAAATATTTGAAGCCACGGTACCACAGCTTCCACGCCTTGGAACTTTGCGGATCGTTTGGCGAAGTGTTGAAGCGATCAACACGGATTATCTTCTCCATGTTCTTCTGTAGGTTTTCAGCCAATAAAATTGTCGTGCCTAAGCTATGGAGTTGAGTAGAGATCAGAAAACATTCGGTTGATAAGCATAGGCTTTTATTGGCTTAAAACAGAACTACGACTGTTGCGACAATTTGAAAAGTGACTACATAAAACAACATAGAGAGTTCATACTAATAGTACTGCTAAACAATCACAATGCACGACATAGTTATAGCAAGCATACCGGACAGGAGCGAGAGGATGTCGCAACTCAGTTGAAACGACGATTGAATGCCAAACAAACAGTTTTCTTCAAAGGAAATGTCGTTGCGGAAAATGCCATTCGTGCTAGTTCCCGAGTTTCGCAGTTGATTGCATCCAGTGCACGTCCTTTTACTGATGGTGAGTTTGTCTATGCTTATAGAGTTTGTATGCTTATCAATACATGTAGTGTGTGAAGAAGTATGTCCGGAGAAAAAGGAACTTTTAGAGAATGTTAGCCTTGCTCGAAATACTATTGCTAGAAGAGTTGAAGATATTTCTAACGATCTTTTTGAACAGTTGAAAGATAGATGCTCTAAATTTGAGCATTATTCTCTTGCCTTTGATGAGAGTAGTGATATTGTCGATACTGCACAGTTGCTTGTGTTCATTCGTGGCATAAGTGATGATTTTGAAATAACCCAGGAAATGGCTGCGTTGTGCTCAATGAAGGGACGAACGACAGGAGCAGAAATCGCGAAGGAGGTGGAATCTACGATTGAGAAACTAAACCTGCCATTGCAGAAGTTGGCCGATGTATGTACTGATGGTTGCCCTTCAATGGTTGGCAAAAAGTCCGGTGCAGTGATAAAGTTGTTATCGAAGTTACATGTAGATGGTGATCAAGAGGTAACCCAGTATGACTGCATTATACATAATTACGCTCTGTGTTCGAATGTAATTAGTTATGAACACGTGATGAAAGTAGTTATACAAATCGTAAATTCCATTCGTGCAAAAGGTTTGCAGCATCGTCAATTCTGTTTTTTCTTAAGTGAACTTGAAACTGAGTACGGTGATCTACTTTAGCATACCGATATTAGGTGGCTAAGCAGAGGAAATGTTTTGAAACGTTTTGTAAGTCTTTTACATGAGATAAAGCAATTTCTGGCTGAGAGAAATATTGATAAACCTGAACTTGATAATATCGATTGACTGTGTGACTTAGCTTTTTTGACCGATATCAGTTGTCATTTGAATTACTTTAATACACAGCTGCAGGGGAAAGAGCATTTCATAAGTGATTTGGCGTCTGTTGTAAAAAGTTTCCAAACAAAGTTGTCCCTATTTAAGAATCAGTTTTCGAAAGCAGACTTGTCACATTTCCAAATATGTAAATAAATTGTTATTTCCTGCCGATGATGTAGTTAAAAACACATGTTTGCGTTATATCTCCGATTTCGAAAAATTGGACGAAGAATTTAAGAAAATGTTTGCCAGCATTAACGATGAAATGTCGAAATTTCAACTTTTTGCCGACCCTTTTTCCATGACCAGGTTCCATCCTCGATTCAATTAGAGCTCATCGATTTACAGTGCTCTGAATTTCAAAAACCCAATACCAAAGGAAATCGCTGTTGAAATTTTATGCTGATCTCGACAATACCAAGTTTTTAAATCTGAAGCAGCATGCCAAGAAAATTGGCTGTCTTTTCGGAAGTACCTATATTTGTGAGCAAACGTTTTCGGTAATGAAACTTAATAAAAGTAAATTAACGTTCAAAACTCACTGATGACCATTTGCAGGATATACTCCGAACGTCGACAACTAGTTTTACGCCAGATGTAAAGAAACTTTCTGTTGTGAAAAATGTCATATGTTTCACATTAAAAAATTATCCACTGATTTAGCTTGAAGCTTTGTCTAACATACCTATGTTATAATGGAACCCATTCGAAATACAATTGGTTACACTGAATATATGCTTTTTAAAACAATTTTCATGTACTGTATAGTAAAGTGTATAATCTTATTTTCTTTGACACGCACGGAGGTTGAAACTTGATATTTGGCCCGCCTGAAAATGTAATTGGACATACGTAGAGCCTGTTGTTCGATTTCTATGATGATGTCAGATATACACAGGTCATTATAAATGAGAGAATATTGATGTTAAATTTGAGATGGTGCTAGCAACTAATTCTCGGGACGAATTTCAGATTTCTTCAGATGAATTGGATGTGGATTTCGATAGCTACCATGTGATGCATGAGAAACTAGAAGGAACTCAGAAAGTGAAGAGAGTCAAGCTGCTCCAGTTCGTCTAACGTTTGGTGTTCCAGATAATTACTTTTTTGTGTTGATCTGCAATACCGGCATATTTCTTGCAGTCATCCTATATTTCTGATATAGCAAATGTACATTTCAGAATCTGATAGCAAATATACAGCGAACAATTATTTGTCGTATTTTGCCTCTCGTAGGCGTGAGTGTGGTGAATCGTGGTCAGCCACATGTGCTTCATTTTGTTATCGTCAGATACATCCCATCTCATTCAAGAATAATCTGGCTACCTTTGTTCCTTTAAGAGATTTGCTTGCTTGCATACTGCAGGGTTCCTCTATCAGCCAACCACAGCGAACTTCCTGCCTATAGTGCACGGCGCTCTGCTTCTCAGCAAGCAGGAATCGGCAGCTGTGACGTCATCATGAATTTGCAGGCAAACTAACGAGTAGATGACTGTGACAGTGATAGGAAATCGTCGTAGTGATTGAATACTTCAACATTCAGAAATAAAATTCGTTTCTGAAATTGACCGAATTACACCTGTAAAAATGATTTTTGCTATGTATGGAGACTTTTAACTAATAAAAACTATGTTTATAATCTACCAATTTTTGCACGAGAAAATTACCATGCTTCATCGATAACTTCAGAGACGTTGGAGTGTGTAATTGAGGCATAGCTTTGATTAGAGATGTTGGGAACAGATTCGATATGGGAGCATCCACAGATCCGCTGCACAGGTAGGTGCAATATATATTGATCAAAGCCTCTCGTTTTGATCATGATTGGGAGAAGTTTGTAGACTTGCCTGTGGGTTTTAGAATTTGGAGTAAAGTTAATTTCGTGGAAAATCTTTTCAACTTCCGAATAAACAAACCACCATTTCTTGAATTGACTTTATTTTGTTTCAATTCATTATATTTATCCTAACCGGTTATGCGCAGCAAAGGCTCTTCACAACAGGAATTAAGAAGCTTGATTCACAGAACAGAATAATAGGCCTAATTCAATAAACTTTGAATAAGAGCAAAATAGCATGCATGATGAAACTCGGCGATTGAGTGTTGACGTAGCATATTTCTTCGGAAAAGCTTTTTTGCACATTTATATGTGGAAGTCTGAACAATAGCATTACACTGTGGAGTACGAAAGTCCCTTATTAATGTCCATTTGCTGATCGATGCTTTCAATAAACTGCGATAAAAACGTCAATTTCAGATGAATTGAAAAAAATTATCGGCCGCACTCCAGCTATTCATCGGTGATCACTGATCGTTAGTCACCTAATCATAGAGGGAGGAGGCATAAAATCGCGTAGTTCACCATCACATGATCTGTGAATGGTCCCATTTTACTCGTAGTCTATTTTCTTCCTATTAATCAATTACTTCATATCAAAGTGTTCGATATGTTGAAGCAAATACCATTACCAGGGTGTCCGCGCGCCCCTGGAAAACACCTGGAAAATGAAATTTTACCCTGGAAAACTCCTGGAAATTTTGAGACTAATTAAAAGACTAATTGCAAGTTGTTGAAGTCATACTCTATGGTTGAAGTGTTTTCTATTTTTCCAGATTTTATTCATATCTCTACTTATTTGTTACAATTATAGCCTTCATTCGCATACAATTTTTTATTTTTAGAATATTTCAGTGACTGTAATCTCATCATAACGTATACAACATGAATGAGACTGAACTGCGTTGTATGGTTAACTATGAACTGTTGTCGAACTCCTAATCGTTGTACAGTATGGTGAATTAGTATAGCTGTGAATTCCCTCACAATCGCTGCGCGGTATGTTGAACTAGGAGTTGTAAATTCCCTCATTAACGTCGTGTGGAATGGTGGACTATGTGCTGTAGACTCCCTCATTGACGTCGTATGGTATGAGGAACTAGGAGCCGTAATCTAGGATTAATGCTATTACTCACACTTGATTGCCGTGTGGCAGAATCTACTGACGTAAAATGGTACTGAACATGTAAACTATTTAGGCACCAGGCTTGTTCTGAATGATCCTAGGCTAATATCGAATATTTTCAAACACATTTCAAGTAGGTTTTCAATATGTAGATATATTATTCCCGACACGTCGTGTGTCAATGAGCTTTCCTCGATCAATTCTTCTGTGTGTCATTCTCTTAAACTGATTGTGATTACTGTCATGTATATGTAGCACATCAGACATTATGTTCCTCTTTCTGGCTCTTGGTCTTCCGCGGATTAACAATGCTTCAGTTCAAATAGGAGAACAAAATAGAGAAAGAGTATAACAATAAATGACGAAAAATACAAGACTTAACAATGAAATGTGACTTTACAGATATTCCGCTAATGTAACATTTCATTGTCAAGTCCTATATTTTTCGTTATTTATTGTTATACTCTTTCTCTATTTTGTTCTCCTCAAACCGCAAGCTTTAAATTTGTTACCATCGATTATATTTTCATTTTTTATAAGTATAATGTAGCTGTCTGATGCATATATTGGTATTTTTTATTTAGAATCACCTTCAAATTCAACCAATTTCACGCAACTTTTCAAATTTTTTTCGTCAATAATATTAATTTTATGGTGTGTAAGCTCCGTAACCACAGAACTTTGGGTAGATTTTCCCGGAATTTCTCTTTTAAATTTGGCGCGTGCATTTGAGAAAAATTTCCTTGCAGAAAGTCTGGAAATTTTCGTTCAAATTTGACCCCCTTTTATGGTAAATTTCCCTGGAAAACCTGGAAAATGAATTTTACCCTGGATATCCAGGAAAACACCTGGAAATTTTCATTCAAATTTGCGCGGACACCCTGCATTACGTCTTTCCAGGAACATAAATCAAATGCTTTAGCCCTTCAAAAACTATTCGAATTGGTAATTCCCTTCAAGACTAGAAGATTCAAAACCAAAATGTCAATTTAAAAATGGAGATATTTATAGTGTGCATCAATGACTTTACAAATCCGTATCCAGGAATCCAATACTTTCCACACCAGTATGGGACGGAAGGCAAGGGAGTTGTAAGGGCTGTCACAAGATGAAATCAAACCAATGCCAGTTGAGAAGCAGAAATGATAGGATCGCATTGGATCGATAAATTAGAAAAGTCTCCTTAGTTCTAGATATGGATAGGGTCTGTCGGGTCTCACTACACAGGGAAAGTAAGAAAAATTAACAAATGTTCAAATTGGACGTCCGTAATTTCGTTCACCATGACGAATTCCAGAACAAGTCACTGAAATATCACTTTGAATGGCCTTCATAAATTGTTTGGTATTCCTCAGTGACTGCCTGGAAGAGAAATTCATTCATTTATAAGGAGAAAGATCGCAAGATGCAATGTCTACGAATATTGATCAAAAATCATGATTCGTTATACATCAAGATGGATAGGGAATGGATGGCAATTAGACCATAGCACTCAGGAGGGCACTGAGACCATCTTGCACTTCGGCAACGGAGGATCAGTAGTGCTTCCATTATGAATAAAATAACAGAGAATGAATTGAAATAGTGAGCATTTGATGTTCAGCAGAATTACTGTACAGTACGTGACATTTTCCCCTTACTTTTGATATAAAATCATTCATTCGATGTTGTGGTCTTCTAAGGACTAAAAGTAAAAATTAATATCATGCAGCAAAATGTGTACAACATGTGTATCAGGAAAGCTCAGCTGGTCACAGGTCGCGTTTCGATGCTCGGGAAGTCGGGGAAGGACCAAGGCTTGAGTCTGTCCGCCTTGAGAGGAGCTACCGCTCCCAATAGTGGCTAGCAACTGTAGCTTGATGAGAACTGCGAGTGTTTGAAGGCTGCACCACCGTCTGCTCGTTTCATGCTAGCCTTGGGTAGGGGGGAGATGAGACAAAAAATGAGAAACTTTATGATATCATACGATGTCAGTTTGATTGATATTGTGAAAATCCTTCTGTGCTATTGAGGTGCTTATGCTACTTCTGCCAGTCAAAAGACTTCGATAATTCTGACTTTTGGAGCGTTGTGATTCTTCCAGATACTTTTCCTATCGAATTTCTATGATATTCTCAGGGGAAACGTCATCACTATTACACAACAGCCATGATAAAGTAGCGTGAGGTGCAATACCAAGTACGCTCAAGGAAGTGATAAGCAAGTCTGTGTCTGAGATGCTGATTGCTGTGAGCACATGAAGGACTGAAATGACTGACTTCTAATTCGATGTTATCAGGTCCATGTGCGACAAACCTGGTATATAACGTCTTTCGACCTGCCTTTCGCAAAGGACGAAGTCTGAAACACCGAAGCCGAAAAAATATTATTTTTCGATACTTTGTGCTAAACTATATCACGTGGAAACAGACCACATTTTACCTGTTCAGTAAATACCAATACACTGCTGCTTGTTTCTAGATAGTCCGTTAGAAAGCATAACTACAATCCGCTCTTCATTTTCTCTTAATTTACTTGAAATGTTAGTTAGATTATTTCAATTACAAATCATGAATACAATGTGAACACATTCATTCTATGCGACACTACAGAAAGTCCCCGTGCGTCATCAGGACCGAATAGGAAAGAACATTCCCTACGTTTCGTGAGTGGCTTGCTGTCAATGGGGCTCCAGTGATGCAATTTGATGTCCTGCTCTCTTAGCATTTTCTTGGTGGCTCTACTAAGATGATGTTGCGTTGGATCCTGACAGCCATAGCTCTTGAGAAAAACATAGCTATCAGACTTCATTCTCAGTGACATCTGGCTATGACATGTCCAAAGTCTCCTCAGGACTGACGTCTCTTTTTGCTGTCTTCCTCGGCTAATTCTGTTCATCTATGTGAATACCTTCATCCGCAGATGTGGTAGCAGCCCTAAAGGCATTGGAATGACCATCTCCTCCCGGGTTCACTCCATGCCATCAGCACCCTCCTACCAACTTGAAGGGGTCGGGTAAATAACTTGTTTGCATAGGGAGACAAACTTCCTTTTACCTAAATTCGTCTTTGGACAGCATGCGTGAAGAAAGAAAGCAAAAAAACAACTACCTCTCATAGGCCGAACGTTTTAATAAAATAGTGAAGACAAAATATATATATACAAGCCGAGCTATCATGGCTATCGGTTATTATGTTGTTCTAAAAAACTCGAAAAAATAAATGACGAGCAGTCGATCTTTTATATATTATTTTCTTCAACAAATTTTAAGCACAAAATCGATAGCAAATTATTCTGATAACTTTTAAACAATTGTCAATTCGAAAAATGCCAACACAATTGAAATATAATTCAAACGCTGCTTTATTTTCATCTTTTGAAATACATGCAAAAACCTTCTAAAAAGTTCAAGTTGTTTATTTACACAGATAGTCCAACAAGCTTAATTTGATTGTTTAAAGTATTGCCTTCCAACGGTTGAGTCATATTTCATCAGGGTGCGATTGATCCGTCAGTAGCGCTATTGGAAATGATTATCTGAAGAAAGCACACTTCAGTATGACTGACAAAATTGTATTCGCGATCGACAGCAGTTGCGCCGGAATTTATCGGAAAATATCACATTCTTATTTTGATGCTGCCAGGGTTTATATGGTTTTTGAATTTATGGAATTTTCCCTGAATTTTCTCTGAACAGTTTTATAAACTGAATTTGACCGAAAAAGTGACATAGTACCCAAAAAGGATGACATCAGTTGATATCAATTGTAGTTAATCCATTAACTGCATAATTTATTGTCTGATAACTGAATAAAGATAGCTGCTTTTGTTATAACAGTTTTAAATTAAACCAAGTGCGTCATATCATGATCATCATATTTCCTCATCTATATCAAATCATTAGTTAAACATTTGAAAGACAAATTTAACGATTGGAGCTTGGAAAGAGTAATAAACGATGTCGGCACTGATAGAACTATCGTTCAAGATCAAACATATCGAATCTTTATTCATAAAAACAAAAAAACAAGAACCTATTTGGTTTTCAATCTACTAGCAATCAAAAAAAGAGACAACAAATAACTATATCTAAGAATAAGAAAATAACAGCAATTAGCAAACGAATAAAGGTGACTTAGGACAGTTTGGAAATAGTTGCTTAATTTGTTCATTTATGTTCTCCGTGTCACTTATCAATTTCTGTCGTTTTATTTTCAGTGCCTCCAATTCTGCCAACGACTTCCGTTTTTCCTTCGTTATTTCTAGCACTTGTTGCGTTTGCTTCCTCGACAACTCCAGAGAAATGTGGTATCTTTTTCTCTAATATAGTCTTAGTACATGCCCCTTTACCGGCGCTATGGCCTTGTGGCAGAGTGTTCGCTCTGCGTCCGGGAGATCTTGGTTCGAACCTTGGTCGGGTCAAACCTAAGACTTTTAAAAAATAGGTACATTCTGCATTCTTGCTAAACACTTAGCACAAAAAGAATGAGAGTGGGATAAATGGAACTCGGTCACATGGAAGAGCGGTGTTTCACCGATTGTGCTTCCGAGTATAAACAAGGAACATTTTTTTATAAGCTTTGACATAAAGTATAGTTGTTAGCAGTTTAGGACATTGACTTTAACACTACTAATCACATTAATTTTTCAAATTCCCTGAATTTTCCCTGAACCAAAAAATCCCTTTTCCCTGAAACCTATACACGCTGACTGCTGATTTGAATGACTTATAGAAAGCTAACGAAGAATCATCCTCCCGCAAAGTACCGTATTTCTTTGAATATGAGACGCCCTTGAATAAGGGACGCATCCGTGAGAGGAAAAAATTTAATAAGAGACGCATGTACAAAATATAGACTGCTATAGACATATTACATGCAGGCTATTGTACTGTGGTAGCTACATCCGCCTGAGCGATTATTAGGCCTACTTATCTTAGTAAAATAAGTCAGTCTACTAGTAAATACCGGGTATCATGACCAATATTGTATAATATATAAGGCTTCTTGTTGTTGTACATGCAGTACATGCATGTTGTACATACGTACATGCAGGCCTACTTAAGGTTACTTCATCTACCATTTAAGGAGGCATTATACGGTAGCTTCCTTTGCATTTGGAGTCATGTACCGGTCGGTAACTTTTGCTGTAAATACTACTTGATTATCGGTATTTTCGTTTCGGTGAATTCAGATCTAGTCTACATGTGTAGTGGCCAACATGTACTGGTATATGAATGTATTAGATGAGTCTATAAGATATGCTACTACAATTACTGGCGAAATTTAGCCTAAGTGAGGAATACAAAGGTTACCTAAGAGAATAGTAGCAAAAAACTAAGACATCTTTTTCTAATAAAAGAATGAAAACGTGAACATTTGATAAATAAGAGACGCCCCTGAATAAGAGACGCATCAATCAGGGATCTGAAAAAAATAAGAGACGCGTCTCTTATTCAAAGAAATACGGTAGTTAAGCCTTTTCTATCATGCCAGACAACACAAGATGAAATCCTAACGTCATGCATAGAGCAGGATACATTGCTTATTAATCACATAATTATTTGCAAACATTCAACTCAGTGATTGATGTTCATCATGAGATAATGTCATCTTAGATCAGAAAAGTCCAAATGACGAGCAAAAATGCAATCCAACATTAGCGCCTGAAATGCTGATTATTATTATCCCAGTGAGTAGAACGCTTGGCTTCGAAATCCGCGGAAATCCCAAATACTCACTTATATTCATCGATCTTTTATTATCTAATTTTGACTAAGCAATTTTCAAATGTACGAGTTCGTGAATAGAACAAAATCAAAGTTCAAATGCGATCTTCAGTTTCTCAACACTAAAAACACATTTACAGACAGTGAACAACAATCTGGGAAGTTTCTATACATCAGAGGCGTAGCTAGGGGGATGCGCATGGATGCGGCCGCATCCGGGCGCAAGTAAAGAGGGGCGCAAAATCAGAAATATTGTACTCGACTTTTGTGGGGGCGCCACATTGACAAGACAACTTCATCTTATATTCATAATTTGACGAAGACTTCTTATAATTTAGTCTGATCTGACTGAGTGATCGTGAAATGTCCCACTCAGAGATTCATTATGTTTACATAACAACTGAAATTAAATCACCATCCAGTTTATATTTATTCAAATGTTCTTAAACAAAATATGAGCTGTTTTAAATGTTTAATAATTCTACTTTTAATTGTCCAATTTGACTGTGGGCATTAAGAGCGGTGTCAATCGGATTAATTCTCCTTATTTGAGGATTCAAAGATGGTTAACAGGCTGAGGGCGCCAAATCAGTATCTCGCATCCGGGAGCAAGAAACTCACGCTACGCCACTGCTATACATGCGTATCGGCGAAAACATTTCAGATACATGTAGAAGAGAAGCAGCTTGCATTGTTCATTAACATTCGAATTTTTATTTTTTTTACATAATTTGACAATTTTCCGAATTTTACATGTTTTGCTGCTGAAACTTTTGCAAATTACCGAAAACAATTTACAGTCGCAAAAATCTAAATAATAGATAAAATGATCTAAAAACGGAAAAGTGAGACTTAACTAATTCATACTCACATGACGCAAGCTATATATGAGTTGCGAGTATGTGTTTAGTTTTTTATTGACATCTAATCATTTTCGGGTTCCCCTAACCCCTCTATTTTTTTCAATATTTGCACGAAATACGAGAAAGACCATTTCCATCACCAAATCCGCGGATCCTTTCTATTCCCTGTATCCGCATAGAACAATATCATTCGATTCTAACTATACGATCTATGACCCGTAACGAATCATTGCCACAAGCCGCAAAATTCACATCCCAGCGCTCAAGATCAGGTGCAATAGAGATTCTTTTTCTTAATCTGAAAACAATCCATGTATTCAAAATTGTAAATCACAATGAAATTTGTTCACTGTATTTAGGTAGGCAAATGGTGAAAGCCAGACGACCACAAACTAGCGGAAATACGTTTCCTCGAATTAATCCAGGGACCGTCAGTCAAGAAAATCGGCTGGTTTTTCATACATAATGTGACAGTTTCATATTTCATTTGACCGGCGCTGTAGCCTTGTTGTAGAGGGTTCGCTCTGCGTCCGGGAGCCTTGGTTCAAATCTTGGTCGGGTCAAACCTAAGACTTTTAAAATAGGTACATTCTGCATTCTTGCTAAACACTCAGCACAAAAAGAATGAGAGTGGGATAAATAACAACTCGGCCACATGGAAGAAAGGCTCCGTGTCAAATGTGCTTCCGAGTATAAACAAGGTTAATTTAATTTATTGCCAACTCAATAATGTCGCTTGGCAGGAGATTCTATAACTTATTATAAATGGTCTTTCTCCATTGCTTCGGAGCCTCGCCCCGAAACGACAAAAACAATGCACACAAATGAAAGAGATCAAGACTTTTCTAATGGCAACCTCACACGATGTTCAGAACGAAAACAATATGCGATAGAAAATCAAAATTAGTGATGTACAAAATTGCAGCAAGAGCATGTTGATATTTTGAGAAAGCACAACTTTTCGGTAAAAGCCAACTGACAGATTAAGTTCGACTCCATGAGACATGATTAACATTTTGGCCATTATTCTAATCAAAACTTAAGAGAATGAGCCTATACACCACGAATATCCCTCAGAAGAAGCAGAAAATCGAAGAACACTGAGGATGACAATGAATATACCTAAATAACTAAGCATTTGTGTAACAGTATAGTAGAAATATACATAACTCGTATAACTAACGTTGGTCTCAGTGGCAAAGTGGTTAAGTGCTTGGCCTAGCGATCTTTCTGTCCAGAGGTCGAGCCCCGAAAATGTCATCGGAAGTCGCCAGGAAGGGCATTCGGGCTAAAAGATCGCAATGTTCCGGATGAAAGACTGGCTATGTCAGCATCGTCCAAGCCCCCTATGAGGAAATAGTGACGTTAAACCATCATTTATTTTTTATAACTAATCATACTAATATACCACTAACACTAAGTCATGCATTGGAAGATGCTCTGAAATTGCAATCGATGGATTGCCATTACCGAGACATTTAGTGTTCTGATCCTTTAGTCCGGATGTCCTTCCTGCCGAATTCATGAGTCACACTTTTGGGGCTCGAACAATGGACCGAGAGATCGCTAGGCCAAGCACTTAACCACTGTGCCACGGAGACCACAAATATATGACAGGGCTCCCACTCTTATCAAAAATAAAAACCGGAAAGTCAAGTCGGAATGGGCCCTTAAATTACAGTCGTAGGACCCCGTAAAGTAAGAATCTTACGATCATTCGATATCAGACAACCCGGCAAGTTTTATAAGCGTTCAAGCAGAAGTTGGGACTGCTCTAATAAAGCTGCTTCTGAATCCTCACAGTTAGCATAAAGCATCTGCTTTGAATTTGATCATCCTTCAAAATTTCAGGTTCTTTAAGGTCCCCTAACAATCTGCATCTGCATAACAACTCAAGACTGACCTCATAAGTAATTGGATTGCCGTTCGCCTGAGACATTCGATTTTCGCATGATAGTTAGCAAGAATGACGATCGCAATGACACTCAAATTAGCATGCAGTTGGAACAGCTGCATCAACAATGGAATCAGTGCACCATAGATATTCAAATACAACATTTATAAAACATCATAGCAATATAGGAAATGACAGAGCAAGTAGCGTATAAGTAAATGCTGAACCTTCCACCTTTCATCCCATTGATGAATAACAGTAAGTTCCGCTGCAGTCGAATCCGCGGGATTTGCAAAATTTCGGCGCAAGGGGCAGATTGATTTTGAAAGGTACATTTTATAGCACTTTTTATAGCATGATAAAACCTTGTCGAAATCTTGTAGATAACGACAAATGCAGTGAATGGGAAACTAGACGAAAGAAGTTGATGTGTAAAAATGTACAACAGTCATCATTGATTGTCTAATGCGATTATGCGCTGGATAATGTTAAGAAATAATGTTAAAAAATTGCCTAAAAAGACAGCATACGCACACTGAGTTGAGTACGACACTTAAGCTCTTCTTGACAATTAGGACGTCTACTAAGACAAAAATACACAAGCTAGTTAAAACGTCAACAAGCAAGTAATGCAGTCGAGTAATCTTTCTTAAGTGTTGGTGTTCTGCTCTAGAAAATTTGGTGTTCAGAGTGCATTAGAGTCGCTTAGGCCTATGCGCCTATTTTAGTTGCACAAGTGAATTTCCCACAATCTGCATCGAATAGGTTTACCTAACTATTTCTAACGAAATAGCAATGCTGGCTCATAATTCCTCTCTAAAACTGTAGGATGAGTTGGTTTTAGAACATGACTGAATTATGCTCAAACTAGGTACTACGTACTACTTCGATTAATGACAACAAAAAATGCAGTTATAGTCCCACATATCTTCAGCACTTCTGATGTTTTTCTTCAATGATTTGAAGCCAACTGCTCTCAGAAAGTTTGAATTTTCTGAGTGAAGCTCAATTTTTCTCTTATGTCTGTGGGATTCTGTCACTCATAAAATGAAGCACTGTATTTCACTAATCAGGATGCAACACTCTACTTTGAATCACAATCCCGTCAGAATGATGCTATAATAATATACACATTAAGTGATGAACAATTGTTTTGGTATTCGTCCAATCAAAGAGATAGTTCGAGCTGTGTAGAGCCGAGATATAACTACCGCATCACATTGTTTTGCTTTAAAGCAGACTGGTACAAGACTAACAGTATTTGGCAGATAAACATGAGCACTATTTCTCCGATAAAATAAACATGGTGTCCTCAAAATGATGTCGTTGAAGTTAGCACCAACTTTTTGAATAGAGTTTGTACAGAATAGAAAACCACATGTACAGGTATTATTAATGACGCAGAGTTTGTACAGACAAAAATTTTTCCAAAATTCGAACTCCTTCACATTCAAAATTCAAATTTAAATTCGAAAAATTGGTGCAAGTATTGGTGCTACCTAGTTAGCGAGTTTGTACAGCATTCCGATGGAAACATTTAGATACAAGCACAAAAACTGAGTTTGTACAGCAACTTCCAGCACCTTCCCTACACGAACAACCGGTAAAAACCGCCAAAAACCGACTTTCTCAAGAAAATGATAAGATTTTCCAGAAAAGTACTTGGTGCTACATGGAAAATGAGTTTGTACAGTGCTCTAACCGGTGGAAGAGTGTTCTACTAATCGAGTCTGAGTTCGAACACACACTCCTCCGACACTCCTACGACCGGTAAATACCGGTTATTATACAGTAATTACAGCAATTACAGTAATTTACTGTATAATAACCGGTATTTACCGGTCGTAGGAGTGTCGGAGAAGTGTATGTTCAAACTCAGACTCGATTAGTAGAACACTCTTCCACCGGCTAGAGCACTGTACAAACTCATTTTCTATGTAGCACCAATTGATTTGTTCATAAATGGGCAGTATTCTTGTAGTTACTGTATAATAACCGGTATTTACCGGTCGTAGGAGTGTTGGAGTGTCGGAGAAGTGTGTGTTCGAACTCAGACTCGATTAGTAGAACACTCTTCCACCGGTTAGAGCACTGTACAAACTCATTTTCCATGTAGCACCAAGTACTTTTCTGGAAAATCTTATCATTTTCTTGAAAAAGTCGGTTTTTACCGGTTGTTCGTATAGGGAAGGTGCTGGAAGTTGCTGTACAAACTCAGTTTTTGTGCTTGTATCTAAATGTTTCCATCGGAATGCTGAATAAACTCGCTAACTAGGTAGCACCAATACTTGCACCAATTTTTCGAATTTAAATTTGAATTTCGAAGGTGAAGGAGTTCGAATTTTGGAAAAATTTTTGTCTGTACAAACTCTGCGTCATTAATAATACCTGTACATGTGGTTTTCTATTCTGTACAAACTCTATTCAAAAAGTTGGTGTTGAAGTTGGTGCTAACTTCAATGGGACTTCCTGTCAGCTACAGCACATGTATTACAGAAGGCGTTAAGATGCTGGATGCATTATTAAATATCTATGCCGCCGATTTCAGAGAGAAACCGAATATTAGTTGAGGATGATTAGTTGAATCTGAATCGAACCAAGTTCCAGAGGGCCATCATGCCACTTCCTTCACCGACAAACAAACGAGAACAAATTCTTACGTGTCAGAGAACCCGCAGAACGATTGCCGCTATGAGAAATATTCACTCGAGGGTGAACAGCACGGACCGTTCTCAATTTTGATGCCATGGTCGCAGATCGGGCTGAGGAGAAAACGGAATTTTATCGCTTTGGCCCAAATAAGACGCATCATAAATATCTTGTTTCAAAATAGCCATTTTCACCGTAAAATAATGTTTTTCAAAATCAAATGGATTGTGCTAAATAAAGTTACTCGTGGCAACATTAAAAGGCTTAAATGCATAAGTCTATTAAATCATGCTACTGTTAATAACCTGGGAAGTAGAAGTAACATCATAATTTCTGATAAAATGGAAAAACGTAGTTGGATAAGGATTCAAAGATCATACTTGCGGCAGGCTTTGAGGTTGCGAGTATTGACAGAAGGGCAACCGAAGCAAATTGTTATTCAACACCATCCCAGACTTTAAACCTGCCTATCTACTTTTTCCGATTACAAAAAGTATTTCAAAACGTTTTTGAACAAACTGCTCTGTTGCACTACTATACCGAATAAAAGAAATAAAATGTAACATCAAAAGTAAAACGACCAATCTACCTGAAATCGGTCTACCTAACGCCGAGCGAAGTGCTCTGAAGAGATTTTTCAGATAGAACATTATAACATGCAAATCAATGGACTAGCATGGGACGAAATAGGCTAACTAACCACGAAGCAAAAATGTGCTCACTCAAAAATATGCTGTTGGAAACAACACAACCTATCTCGAGTTGATCGATATTTCTACTCACCTTCACCCTTTCCTAATAACTTAGCCTTCATCGGCACAATTGGCACATGCTCAACCGGGTGCAGAACCTGCTTATCGTTGAATACTTCAGAGAGATCTGTAAATGACAAAAATGATGTTTAAAACAGGAACATGTTCACCTCACTTCTCAACTCACCTTCCACTATTCGATGATATGCAAAGTGCAGGTAGATGAGGAAGAGGAGATGGATGATTACCACGAGGCCGATCATTACCAGCCTTTCAGTGCGACCAGGAGTGCGAGAAACGAGAAGACCAACCTGCAGAGACAAAATGAAATGACACAAAAGCTCTATAAATAAAATGCAAGTTTTCAATGGCCTCGCTTGATCTCTATGTGAAAGACGTCAAGTGAGTAAAACATCAAATGTTGCAGCTAAAAAGTCAGAGGAGTGAAATCGATAAATAATGCTCAGCTGCATACAGTGACGCAGAGAAATGTCCGTTTTCCAGGCTTCAAGCTTGTAAGGCCCAACCTTCTAATGTCTCACTACCACTTGAGATCATACACGTTCGCCGCGTACCGCTTAGTCTCACAGAAATTATTTTTATGTTATGAAAGATATAATTCCTTTTTATTTCGAAGAAATTTATTTATGCGAACAAAATAAACATGAAACAAAGAGTACTCATTCTGTAAGTTGGGGATGCTTCTTCCGAACAAATGAAAAGGAAAATTAATTTCATGACGGTTACTTAACCTAATTCAAATATGTATCCATGTAGATATCTACATGAATACTGTTTCAAGATTTTCTTTTTCGTGTCAAATATCTACGATCAAATACAGGTTGTGTACTGTTCGTGAATACTTTTGGCTTGCCAAAGTTGAATGTAAGCTTCTATGCCAAAAGCATTTTCAAAATACATGATTTTGTCTTACTGAGCTTCAAGAATAATCTAAAATGCATGGTTTTGTTCTGTTGATTTCGACCTCAATAGATGATGATGATAAACGTGTATATTTTTGAATGAAAATTAGACTAACAACTTCGTGAATCGATGCAAAAGAAGCAATATCAAGAAACAAATGAAGTTAAAAGGAATAACTACAGTAAATGTAAGATGTCATTACATCGCCTGTGGCATTGTATACAACCTAATACAAAGTTTGATGTGCCAACATGAAATCTGTATACAAGACAAATCTCCGTCTTCTGAGACAATGAAAAACGATAAATTGCATTGAATCGTCGAATGGTCGATTGAATGTCATTGAATGGTCGATCTAATTTCTCAAGCAGACCATACTTTTCCTAATACATTAGGTCTCGTGACATCATCATGCATATAGCCTAATTCGGCCAGGTACTCGCGCACCATCTGATGAGCCCTCGCGTACCACAGTTTGGGAACCTCAGTTGTAAGATAACAAACTAGGCATACAATACTTCTGAAACTCGAAAGTAAAATGATGAAACATTTTATCTCTACATTTTATCTTATTTCATCATTTTACTTTCGAATTTCAGAAGTATTGTATGTTTAGTTTGCTACCTTACAGGCTTGAAGCCTGGATAACGGACATTTCTCTGCGTCACTGTATGCAACTGAGCATTATTCATCGATTTCACTCCTCTGACTTCATTAGCTGCAACATCCGTTGTTTCATTCATGTGACGACCTTCACATAGAGATCAAGCGAGGTCATGGAAAACTTGTTTTCTATTCATAAATTCATTTGGAAAATTGCTCCAATAGACAGAATTTTGACATAAAGGCGTCAAGTTAACTGACCATTAAAATACAAAGTGGAGATGGGAGAAAATTAATAACGAAAGACAACCATGTCAATGGAATAAGTCAACGCGCTAAATAATTAGTGCAAAAAGAAACGAAAGTCTCAATCTGTTAAGGACCTGGGCGCAACGAGCTGTTGCGGACCGGCCTAACATCTTGAGAGATCCTGAGCTTAATGGGCCGAAATCTCGGTGACCGATGACGAACAGCTGATGACTCAGGTCCTTTAGTGTGCAGACGTTTACATAACGTGAGCCTTTAATGCCGATGAGTTACGCTCGCAAGTTTGAGTGCAACATAACATTAAGAAGAAGTCAGACTAATACACTTATGAAAATAATGTGATATTAATAGATTTCACAAGTTTGTGATTGAACTAAAATTGAATTTTATATATAGTTGACCACTCGACGGGAGACCATTTTACGTTTCCACAAGTCGAATCAGCAAAACTCCCCAAAGATTGGTCGAAGTTTACAATTTTAAGTGAAAAAGTAAAACACGCTTCAGATGGGCCTTCGACGTCCTGCGCCTTCTATCGGTCGATGGTAACTGGTAATTTTTATATCATTTTTTTATGTCTGGGACATTTGCTGAGGCTATTTTCAATTTTTCTTCTATTGAAGGAGTAAAGGAAGGAATAAGTATGTTGTTTGAATTTAATTATTTTATGAATGGTCATTTTCAGTTGGATTATTCAATATGGCGGTCCATCGCATGGGATGCGCTAATCGACAATAAGATATTTTTACACTCATCACTGATTTCTTTACGAATAGCGAATTTTGTCCACATAGACAAAAGTAGTTTTTCATCTGCGGCAGGACTATTTGTCAAGTCAGTTACTAATTATTCTTTCTCTCTTTTTATGGGTCAATTTCATTTGTATTCTAAAATTCTGAATTGCTTGGCAGAAGCAAAATCATTTCGAAATTCATGCTGAATATTTCGCTTATTTATCCAATTGAATTAAAATAATATCAAATAATTTGCTACTTAATGATAAATGAATTACATACTTACCATACGCAAAGTACATAAGCCGCCAAAGACAGCCCAGATAAAGTAGAAGAAGGCATGATTGTGTACCGTGTGAACAACAGTGCTCAGCAGAATAACAACACAATGACCTGAGAGACCATATCCCTGAAATAATCGAAGAAATTTAATGACAGAAAACAAATCACAAACTTGCCACTCTTACCAGAAGAGTAAATATTTGCACAACGCGGATGTGTGTACTGCAAATGTAGGCGACAACCCACAACAAAGCTGAGATTCCGATCCAATAACCAAAACATGTGACCAGAGCACTTCCCATCAGAGTTCCTTCTTGCTAAAATACGGAAATGAAACACTCATAATGCTCCTTAAATTACAAATACTATTCAATATATTGACTATATCCAAAAACATCAACATGTAATTGCGTTGTGTCTATTTTATAATTTGCACTCGCATGTTGTTCAGTACTTCATTCAGAACAAAAATTTGAATTTTTATATTACAGCTACATGTACATGCCATCTAATTCTGACATAGATTTTATAAACATACAGACATAGATGCTGACATATATTTCCACACAGAACTGCCGCAAACAAGCATCATAGTTTTTTTTCATAAAACTCAACATTCTCAACAAATGCTTCATGTTAGAAGTCCTACACGCGCTGTATGAATTTCGCTTTCGACACCTTTGAAAAAAATGATAAAATATACCTTGATCCATTTCAAGAGATGACAAAATATGTTGGGAGATCAAATTAAAAGTGTAAATACAATATCATGAAGTGTTGTGAGGCAAACTAGATTATCAACTGATATTTTTCGAGGGCTTTCTATTCAATATTATAACTGCTCAAACTTGCTGCCCGACCAACGGTCTATGCCATGGTCACAGTTAATGCAAAAAAATCAACTAGGCCCATTAACATTTGGGGGAAAATCTTAACTAGTTGTCTGTTGGAATATTATGTCAGATTCACAAGATTCAACCCACCACTCGATGCCCTGACGACTTCATCTCGAACAGAAGGAGTGCCACCAATGTAAAACAGATCATTGTCGGCCCATACAATTCAGAAGGAATTTTAGTTCGGTTATTCTCCCGATATGCTGGTTTAACAGGAACAAAGGAGCGCCCTAGTCGTTTGACAACTTCGTAGGGTTCAACATCGAAGTATGGACGCAGCATATCAACGTTTGTGTAAGTTTTGATAGCAGATTCTGCACGACGTCGGCCTTCGTTCCACACCTGAAGAGACAAAAAAAAGTTCTATTTAATAACACCAGATGTCATAGAACCTTGAGTAAGAGAGGTCAATCATTTGTTTTCGATACATACGTGTGAGCAAATGGATATCGACACATTCATGAAAATTAAGCTTCATGCGAAACGTTGATATGTGTTCGTTATTCGAAACAGCACTTATCATCTTCAATGCCTTATTCCAAGGGAATACGGTAAATAAAAGGCTTAAATAAAATTTTCTATGTGGGGAAAATTGCGTTTCTCACACGCGATAAATATAATGTCTTTGGGTTATAATTGATGACTGGAATAAATTTCGTCGTTGTAATGATACAATTCATCAGCATATTCAAAAATATAGTTAAACGGCTCCCTATTTCAATTTTCCGCAATGTAATGAAAATCTCTCAGTTTAAAGACGATCGTTTAATTTTTGAAAATAAAAGTCGCGACGTGTTTCGTCACGGTGGACAGTCTCAAGGCACACCCCTTGAGTAGCTTCTATATGTATGAGAAAGCTGTCTACAATGGATTGCCCCAAAATGCAATAGAAAAATGATATTTAGGTCTCTCACATGATCTCAACATTGTTTATTATTTAGTTGGAGGTATAAAAAAAATCATTATGTAAATATCATCTTTAGTTTAAGTTTAGGCACGAGACCTGGTGGGAGAGATCCCAATAAATTGGATTCCAACTTGAACTAATCAGCATCGCATACTCACATAAGTCGTCATATTCTCACGCAAGTTTGACATTGGATCTTTTGGTTTCTCGGTCTCTTTCCTTCTTCTGCTATCATCTGGAAAAGGCAAACATTTTTTGTCAGATAGTGAATTTTTCAATATGGCTTGAAAATAAATCATCGAAACATTCTTATCAAATGAGGGTAGGACTAAGGCAAGTAGCTGCTTAAGGAAAGGCACCTGCACTGATAGTGATAAAACCGATTCAACATCAAATTAACTGAAACAACGTAAAGTTGCCACACATCAATAGTAGCCATTCCATCGCTCGTCAGGATAAACGCATGTGGGGAGTCTTGTATGACAAAGCAGGGATGCGGAGTCCTATCATATGATAAGACTCCGACTCCGGGGGTTGATAGGACTCGAACTCCAAGTGGCAATTATATAAAGCCTAGTTTTTTTCTAAAAAAATGGTAACCTAGATCATAGATCATTATAGGCTTACCTGAACCTATTTTTAGTGATCATTGCTGTATCAATTATCGATCATTTCCGATGCAAGTTTATCAAATGTCGCTTTAAGTTGCATGCATGCGACTCGGCTCCTCCCATCTTGTTGATGTATGCTGCACACGGTTTTTCTCCAGTACCTACCAGGCAGGAAAATCCCAATCGTTCTCCAAAAAGTATGAATACACTTTCGATTTTAATATGCGTTTTGGAGGAGTCATCACACACGATTAACGTGAAGGTAAGAGACAATGTTCTCAAACAAACTAGCATTTCATTTTTGTCTCTGATGTGACCTTTGGTGTGTGGGTGTGATCGAGGCTAGGAAGGCTTTTCTCCTCTACTAAATCACCGAGTGAAAAGACAATCTTTTTTTCACTACCATGGTTAATTCCCTCAACTATTACAAGCTTTGCATGCACTGCTGTCTCGACTGTACTTTTGTTTGACGGAGAAAGTTGACATCAAGACATTGACAGCTATGCACGAGGAAAAATAATTTGTTTGTATTATATTTCGGGTCAAATTATAAGACGGAGTCCGGAGTCCTATCATCTGATAGGACTCCGACTCCAGCAAAAATGATAAGACTCTGGGACTCCGACTCCGCATTCGTGTGACAAAGTATCAAAGAAAGTCCAAAATGTTAAACTACCATCTCTGTAGCTCACTAACATGAAAATCAGTTGAAGAAAGTATACCTAAATATAGTGAAAATTCGACATTAAAAGTAATTTAGTAGTATGGTACGTACTCCTGTCGAATGGGTCCACGTCCAGGGGCTACATAGGTTACTAGAATTCAGTATTACAACATTCCCCACACTGCAGCGGTCACAGAAACTTACCGCGACAACCTGTATCTGAAAGTGCCTATGCCATGCAGGTGATAACTTATGACAAATTGTTCACATTGAGATAGGGTTATGCAGTAATATAATATTCATCATAACTAGTGGATAAAGTGACATTTCCGTGACGACGCTGCAGTCAGAGGCCATTTACAAATCACTGCAGCTTATTTCTCACGAGGAATTATCACTTTCACCGCAAATGAACACTAACATACGCAGTACGCACCATCATCCATTATTTCCATCTCCTCGATATCATTCATATCGATCACAGCTGCTTGATCCTGGAAAAAGTAAATTTTAGTTAAACTACTATTGAAACCTATGCATATTTGTATTGAACTTACTGGTCCAGACATAGTGAAATCACGCCAACAACCTGAAGTGAGAAAAATAAATATTGTGAATGCATATCAGTACTTGCTGACAAAAACACAATTCCGGTGAAAATAATTTGAAAACAAAGTGACAAAATGCAATTTGGTGCCTGTAATCTGGATCTTGTTCTCAGATGTAGTAGGATACGTAACGCTCAAACAAAATCTTGTAGCCCGGTCAGTCGTAAGTCTTGAATACTCTCATCAAACAAACAAATAAGAAACACTAATTGCCAATGGTGCCGACACATAATTTTCATAGAGGGGGCAAAATACGGTACTTGGGTATAGGCCTACATTTGCCGACGCGAAAAGTCAGACTTGATATAATTCTAGAAGTATTTAATACTTCGATGGCAAAAACGTCGTACAATATAGATATTAAATACTTTCCAAACATCGTAATGCGATCCGTCGTTTGGCGTTATCAATTTAAACCATAATTCTAAAAGTAGATGTAAAGAGATACTCCAGTTCTCCAATACCACAGACGAAGTAAGGGGATAGACAGCGCGCGCTTCTATTGCATCAGTGTTGTCCACTGAGGCTGCCTTTCGTGGCCTTTCATTAAATCTGAGTAAACATAACTTTTATTTGATTTATGTACATGCATAACTTGTTTAATCTGAATTTGCATCGAATTTTCAACTTTCAAATACTGTATGAGCTTATTCTGCATTCCACAAAGTTTGCCACTGGTTCTTACAATTTACATAATGCTCATCAATGTTGTTAAGTGTGTTTTATTCTCACCATGATTTTCACACTTTCTGCTAATGTCAGACCACTGATGAGGGAAGAAAAATTATCTCTTATCTGAGCGTCTGGACAAACATGCAAACTGTTATTTATCGATCGCCAGCTGAAGCGGCTTCATGAATATCGCACGATGTCTATTTCCTTCCCTCGTCCATGTCTAAGAACTCTCTACGACAAGTGTCGACGCATGAATTCTAGGCCCTTCCGGACGATGGTCGTGTAGAAAGATCGAAAAATCTCGTGAAATGGAATAGATGGAAAACGAATCTGTTTTGCGGATTCCCTTGGAAAATTATTCAATGATTGAGGATCCGCTCTTTCAACACTACTTTTCAATTCCTGAAAATAAAGTGATGGGAGAGGGAACGAAAGTCAAGTAGTGCCATGCTGCTATCATTATCAGCAAACGTTCTTTTAGGAGATAAACAGTGGCCGCATCCTCAGATTGTGTTGAGTTGGAGATTACGGTCAAATTATGCAATCATTTCACAAAACACACAAACCTTACATAATTCAGACCAAAAGCTCAGAAACCCGAACTTTTTTACAAGAAGGAGGCCCAAGTGGGTCTTAGGTGGTGCCAACCTTGCATGCACCCTGTACATGGAATAAAATGCACCCTGTAGCCTACCGGAATAAAAAATGAATTCTCGTTATAACGAGCATAGAATGCAGCTGTTGTAAATTTCAAGCAGTGCGATCTCAGGTGAAAAATGACATGTCTAGTTCTTGCTTTAAATCAAGAGCAATGTGAGAGTTAGTTCATAGCAACTGTCTTGTTGGATTGCCTTTGCTTGCGCGAGCAATTACCGATTAAAAATGTATACTCATGATTGAATGATATGGGCATGATCACTTCTATATCTACTGGACAGGGTGACTCACAAGTATCAAATTGAAATTCTTGTATGTTTGGGTAAATTGGTAGCGGTGATGGCTTTATGGGGCTTAGAAAGGCAACTCCTCGCCCAAGAAAACATGTTGGACCATGTTGGTGGGTGCGATGAAAGCATCAAATAAAATTTGCCATCGCTTAAAAAGCCTCTCTGCATAGAATTATTCTGGGAAACAGGGTATTGATAACAAAGATGCTATCCCACTATCCTCACGACAGTAGGATGATAATGATAACTGAATAGTCCTACATTATCTCAGTCATAATGGATGAACTTTCCTAAATGATAAGTAGGTCTAATTATCGTTGAGACATCGTTTACCAAAAATTGTGATATGCTGCACTCTCTCAGTAACAGCTCCTTACACCTCTCACTTATGGTTGATAACTTAAATTGACACTGAGTATGGACTCTAATAGGAAGAAGACGCCAGAAAATTCGCTACTGCGACGATGTCGAGAATCTATACGGTAGAATGCGGCAAAGCAACGTGCGACTTTTTGAGAATAAGTCAGGATCCGACAAAAATGAAAGTTAGTTAGAGGACCACATCTGGTTGCAACAGACAAATCCCTCGATGATGAAAGCAGAGCAGCTCAAACCCACATGCACATAATGCATAGAAATCAAAATTGTGCAAACCATTATCCTTAAATATTGACATTTATAATGACAACTGCGATTCTAGAACTGCACTTTAAATACTATGACTTGCCTGACTAGAAAACAAAAGGTTCGACACGCCATTCGCTATGATGCCATGAAATTACAAAATCATGTGCAGGGCTAACCTACGATAGGCATCTGTACACTATTGATTAGCAATTCCATACTATCGAAGGACAATTCATTGGAAGGACTGCATCAAGAGAGAATTCGAAAGCACAGAAGAAGACTGGAGAACATGGAAGGCAGTGGCGGTTCTTCAGGGGAGGCAGAGGAGGCAAAGCCTCCCCATGATTATATCAAATAATTAGATAGTCTCTGTTATTATTTTTGTCATAAATTGCACAGCTTTATCGATGAGTATAGTATAACTTGTTTGTTGGTTTATGCTTCGACTTAACGGTACTGTAAATTCGCATTCATTGACATTCGCGGAGAGAGAGAGAGAGATGCACACATCTTGCATACATCATCACTGTATGCGGTCTAGCGTAATTCAGCAGGCAGATTGTCTTCCCCTTTTTCTACGTATCAATAGACAGAGACATTGCCTCAACTTGGCCATTGCAGCGTGTACAGCATCGCTTAGCGAGTCAACCATCTCACACACCGGCAATAATACTTGAGGAGGGGAGGCTCGCCTCCGAGGACGTAATCGTCACGTGATGACGTCTTCAATGTTAGTCACGCACCTATCTAGCGGTGTGCAGAAATTCTAAACCAAGAGGCTAGCCGAATCATTGCTCGGGATCGGCGACTGTGCTTGATGCTTCGAAGATGGCCACGAATGTGTAAGTTAACAGTTCAACAGGCATTGTTGACGATATTCTGTTAAATCCTTTCTCAAGACGATCGATACAGGAAAAGTTAGCAATTAAAGAAAAAGGACGAGAGACACCAGTTATTCCTCCAAAAGGTAAGAGAAGTTTTAACATCTGGTATGAGATAAAGTGGAATGGTTGACTGGTAGTGCATCGAAGGAAAAGTTATTGTGTTGGACGTGTCTCCTTCATCCACCTACTTCCGGTCCAGAGGTGTGGAGTAAGACAGGCTACTGTGATTGGAAAAATCTAAATCGTGCTATTTCAAGACAATCCTTGAACACTGAGCATCTAAAGGCTGAACTCAAACATAGCTATCTTGGTGTCACACGTATTGAAAAAAGTTTGTCGGAAGCCGAGCGAATGTCTATTGAGCGCCACAATGAGACAGTCACTAAAAACCGTAATTGATCTCAAACGGTTAATCGACTTGACCTGTTGTTTGGCACAACAAAGTTTACCTTTTCGTGGTCATTATGAAATCGAGTCGTCGATCAACAAAGGAAACTTCGTGGAACTTTTTAATGTTTTGTGAAATACGATTCTGTGATGTCATCACATCTTGAGAATTCGACTGCATTCAAGGGAACATCGAGGACAATTCAGAATGACATGATACATTGTGTTGATAGTGTGCTTTCAAAATCAATCGTTTCTGACATTGACAACTCGCCTTTCATCTCTGTTTTTGTGGATGAAGCTACTGATGTATCTTCTTGTGCTCAGTTAGCGATTTCTTTGAGATATGTGAATTTTAAGACAGATGTTGAAGAATCCTTCATGAAATTCGAAAATGTTTCTTCCGGACGAGATGCTGAATCGATATTCAATGTCGTTCGGGAGAATGTTGATCAATGGAAGACCAAACTTGTGGGACAATGTTTCGACGGAGCTGCTGTTATGGCATCAGAACTCGACGGTGTTTGTTCCAAAGTCAAAGACATGTCGACGACCGCGTTGTTCATTCATTGTAGTGCTCATCGTCTCAATTTGATTCTATCTTCCTGTGATTCTTACATCCAGAAAGTTCGTGTATTTTTTGCTACATTAGTCGGATTCGCTAGCTTTTTTTCTCCGTCGACGAAACGAATGGATTTGCTGTCCCAGATATCCTCGCGACGTTTACCACGAGTGTCGACCACTCGCTGGAATTTCAAATCACGCCTCACGAATACTGTTTGGGAGAATTGTGATTCCTTAATGGAAGTTTTTCAAACTATTCTGAGTGAGCACGGCTGGGATGACACAAATGTTCGCGATGCGCAGGGTTTCGTGCATTTTCTTCTAGATTTCAACAATCTTTTTCTTCTATCTGTCTTTCAAAAAATTTTTGAAACGACTGATGTACTGTTTGATATTTTTCAATCTCGTCGTTCTGATATTCTGTATTGTTATAAACAAATTGATTTATTTGTAGCCAATCTTCAGAAATGGCGTTCGAACAATGAGTTCGAGAAATTGTATGATTCTGTAAACGTGAAATTTGATCAAATGTTGTCAATGGTTAATGATGTTAGGACTCTACGTTCAGGAAATCTGGATCGGGAAGTTCTGAAAGAAATGTATTACGAAATTCTCAACGTTTGCATTTCACAAATCAAAACTCGATTTTCGGATTTTCAAAAACTTAAGTTTTTATCCCTGCTGGATTCTTCTAGGTATGATACCTTTTCCTATCATTTTCCCGCCGAATTGTTTCAATTTTTTATTGAATCTCAATACGCGAAGTTTTTTTATTTTCAACGTTTAAGGAATGAACTTTGCGTGATGTATGCTCAACGAGATGTTTCTGTGAACTCTATTGTACATACTATAAAAGAATTTGTAGAAAAAGATATCACAACATGTTTCCCAGAATATTTCAAACTTGTCTGTTTAGTTGCCACATTGCCAGTTACTACAGCATGTGTAGAAAGATCATTTTCAGTTCTCAAGAGAATAAAGTCCTATTTAAGAAATTCCATAGGACAAAAGCGCTTAAATTCGTCAAGCAAAATCAGTATCAAAAGTGCTAAACTACATCGCCTGAAAAAAGATGAACAATTTTATGATGATACAATTGACATGTTTTTAGGCATGAAAAAGAGAAAAGTTGAATTTTTATACAAGTAAAATTGTTGAAATATAACCCTTGTGAAGGAATTGTTTTGATTTTTACATTTTAGGCCTACTGCAGCATTTTGATTGTAATTTTTATAGGTTGATGATATATTTTGTTTGCCTCCTCACTAGCCTTTGGCACGAGCCGCCACTGATGGAAGGACATATTCATATGGCGGTAAATTGTCAAGGACGCGGCAAAGGTTGCTGTTTATAAGAATTGCATGCATGCTGTTATGCTTTATTGTGTGAAATTTCCCCCAAAGGAGAAGCAAAAATATAAAAATAGGGACAATAAGATAAGTGCCTTCTTCAAAAACAGGTGAAAAACTTTTTCTCGAAATTACACGATCTACGAAATTCGTGCACTTTTCACAAGAAGTGGAAAATTCGTGCATGTGTACGAAATGTGGGTTTGGCGGTGACTCTGATTTAATTATCACAATTTGAAAATAAGAGCCTGGTGGTTGAGACTTGTCAGGTTTCATCACCATGCACATCATACAAAATATCTTCGATGGATGAGCAAATGATGTGCGGAGTGGTTTCCGGCATGTGAAAATTGTGGATAATGTTAGCGGAAGTTTGAAGAAAAGCACAGTTGCACTGCAACTAGTCATAGATAAGTAAAGAAACTGAAACTCCATGAAACCGGCTGTCAAAGGACAGAATGAGAGCGGGTCGGTCTGCAGCAGCAGCTGGAGACGGCATAGTCGAACCCTTTCAAGAAATAGTTGCAAATTTATGCTATATTGCAAATTTTCACCGTCAAGACGGCCTTATCAAGCAAATACAACGATAAAAAGAAAGAGATCTTAATTCAAAATCCAGTGATTAATACTCTTTGAATTCCCCCCTGTTATTTATTATAGGACATAGTCTTTTGATCGACACAGATTCTCAAAGGCATAAGTTGATGGAATTGATCTCTGTCAATTACTGCCACATCAATATCGGAACTATGCAATTGGTGGTAAAAGAAATATAAAATCTGGGAATAGGTCAAGTGTTTATTTCGATAGAAAATGCAAAAAGTTTACTAATTATTCAAATTATCATGATGTCAGGCTTCGATAAGTATATCATTGACCACCGGTCAATATCATCAGGGAATATATTGGAGGTGTTTATAAACAGAGGAATGATGGTGAGTAAGATGTTCATTGATTCGCGTATGCAGAAATCTGACGGTGCCTCCTACATACAGTATTAATGTTTACATCTATATACATTCAAATTTATAGATTTGATGATTGCTAATTCATTAAGTTTCTTTTATTAGGATTTCTGCAATTGATGGAAACACATTGTTTCCCTTTTTTGGGTTTTCGTAACACCATTTGTAAAATATTAGAATAATCATTTAGTTGCCAAATAGTTAAGCATTCACACTGTAATCAAATATCATAGATAAAAAGATAATCAAAGCAACGTTCTAGTAGTCGTTTTCTTTCATTGTTTACAATGTTCAGTTTCATTTCTTTTGGTAAAGCTGAAAGACAATTCCTAAATCGGAGCTTCCTCTGATAGCATGTACTCGTAATTACGTCGCCGTTAAAGCCGAACTTAAAATCGAGTAATGACAAGGAGTGATGTCTCTGGGTGTTCAATGGTAAATTTGATTGAATTGACATGAAAATCGAGTCGCGGCTGCCTATGTGAAAAATTTGATGATTGTCTATTAAAAGATTTGATCGAAAAATTACACCATAAAGTCAAAGTTGAAGATCATATAAGTATCATAGAAGTTGCTGGAATTGAGTTCGTGCCAGCGTTGCCACCGGGCGGTTTCGCCCTCCCAAGGATAAGCTTGAATGTGATGCCTCCTGTAAGTGCTGCAGAATCTCCGTGCACTCAAATGTTTGCCAAGTTAAAGGATTTGTGTACCAAATCATATGTAATATGTGTGGTAAAGTTTACATAGGGGAATCAGGACGCATGGTGAAAACAAGAATCCAAGAGCATCTTAATCCTAATAACAAATCCAGCCACGTAGTGATGCATGCAGATTCTGACCACAACGGACAGATCGATTTCAGATGGGAGCTACTTCATACTGGTCTCGTAAACACAGGCAAACGGAAAACAATGGAAGCCTTATATATCAGGAAGATCTCCCATCAGCATCTCATGAATGGTTGCCAAGGTTATTCTTTGAGTACAATATGACAATCTTCCAGATCCGTAGTCTATATCCAATTTTGTGATCTTTTCCTTTATTACTTTTATCAGTGCTACCGTTTAGATGTATACCAGTAGCATGCAATTGCTAGTCTTTTTGGTTTTTAGATTCCTTTTTATTCATTCACCTTCAGTTTAACTGAATCATGTTCATAATGCTCAACACATGGAATGACCTCCTGATTTTCATTATATCTGCCATTGACAAAGCCGTAAGGCGAAAATTCTGGCTCGTGATAAATAAATGGAAGTAGCTGCAGAAGACTATTTTGACTTTTCTGACGATTTCGCCCGGGTACGTGGAGGAACCTCTAACTACATAGTGTATCGATGCACTGTAGTATAAATGAAGGTCTAAAATCAAGGATGTGTTATACTGAGAAATTGTATCCGTAAGGACTTACTTTTGTTACGTGAGGACAACAAATTCGTTGTTCCTGGAAACTATCCAGTAAGCAATGCACTGGTGTAATTTGTTTCGTAGAAAATATTTACGAAAGGAAAGTTTCTGTTGCTGGAAGGGGTGGGGACAACTGGGCCCAAAAAAAAGTACAAAATGACTCTCCTTTTTTGACATAAATGTGTTGCACAGACTCTGCTGTACACATAAATGCCCATTTTCGATACTACAATGTCCTTGTCTATAAAATAAACTCATTTAAAAAAAATAATAAAAAAAAATTTCATAAAAAAATTTTTTAGAAAGTAAGTAGGTCGAAATCTTCTAAAAAAGGTACTAACTTGATAACTACAATGTATTTCCTTTATTATGGCATGTTTATATGTAGAAAAAAGTTTATTCCTTTGAAGCACTTGGCCCTTTGTAAAAGTACACAAAAATATGCGATTTTTGGCATAAAAATGAGTTTATTTTATAGACAAGGACATTGTAGTATCGAAAATGGGCATTTATGTGTACAGCAGAGTCTGTGCAACACATTTATGTCAAAAAAGGAGAGTCATTTTGTACTTTTTTTTTGGGCCCAGTTTTACCGGGCCCAGTTGTCCCGGAAGCTGCTGGAAACTTGTTTCTAATCTGGTCTAGATTTTATAGAAATAAAAAGCAAATTTGTTTCAGTAGTAATATGCGGATAATATCATCTTATTATAGAAAGGTCAGTATGCAAATTATCTCGTATTTGTAAGATAAATTTCACAAGCTTTAGAATATTCATGTGTCAAATAAAATCTCAATACTATGATAAGTTGTGAATAATCAAACGTCTATAATTATGACACTCTATACGCTGATTAAAGCATAGGAGCTGATACAAAACGTGAGCCAATTTAGAAATGCATCGGCCTATTTGTTTCTTTTGAGTTAATTGATACGAATGACCATTTTATCTCAACCACATAGATAACAGGCTCCGCGCTAATTATGTTTTGAGCTTAAGCTAAGTTATTATTATTATTATTATCATAAGTGATTGAATATCCGTTATTTCAACCTCAACAAAACATCCCAATCGATATAACTCACAAATACTAGTTAGAAAATTCGGACATCAAGTCAAAGTCACTTTCAGGTATAGGCCTGCTTGCATATTTATCGATAGCCTAAAAGTTAAATCAAGCTTACTAAAGTCTAAGTGGTAGTTCTAGCAGAAAAAAATGTTTAATTGTATATTTACAAGAAATGAGCAACTGGAACTTCAAAAAATATGTCTTCTAAATTTATAATCCCAAACAAACGAAAATTTTTGTGAGACCTTGATCCGCGCAGGTTCAGGTCCATCCGCCCATGTTCCGCGCAAATTACGCGCACGCGCAGCTCAAACCCCTCATCCGCGCAGCTGCGCGGAACCGCGCAGCGGTGGCAACGCTGGTTCTCGCCTTATTCTAGAAGTACCGATGGAAGTTGTCCAAAACGGCAGGAGAGGTACTATTGGTATAGAAGAGAGAGACAAATTTTGGTAAGAAATGAGCGAATGTGACCAAAGAAGAAAGTTACAAGAGAATGAGTTGTAAACCTTGGAACAAGAGAAGATACTTGCCCTGGCATTGACGCGGGGGCAGAAAGGAAGATGGCACAACTGTGAAGTTGAAGATCGCAAGATCTCATGGAACGATTAGTGGAACATGGGTTATTGGCAGTTGAAGCGGAAGCGTCAATGGACCTATGATTTGTTTCCAACCTCCGCTAATTTGGTACGTTGGGGAATCCGGACGGACCCTCAGTGTCACTTGTGGGGCTTGTAGGCCAACCTTAGACATTCTCTCTGGTTGCCATGTGGAACCACAGAGAGGATGGTACACACACCGTCACGGTTTGGTACTGCAGACGATAGCCTGGTGGATGCAGTACTACCCTCCAGGTATGTAACGGGAATTGAACTTGTGCGGAGTGGTCAAATAAACACGAAAAACATGCCAGGTGATTTCTCCATATCTGACCAACGGCCTGATCTAGTGCTCATCGACGCAATACGGAAGAATGATAATGAAAGAGCTAAGCGCTCCGCGAAAAGAGAACGTTGAGTATGCCCTTAAGAGGAAAACTGCCAAATATGAAGAAAGTGTGAGCTCTTGCTTTTGAAGTGGAGTGTCACGGTTTCGTTGCTCCATCATTGAAGAAATTACTTGCGAATTACTTATGTTTAAGAACTGGTCACAACGAGCTATTGCGGACCGGCCCACCAACTCGAGAGATACTGAGCTTAATGGGTCGAAATCTCGGTGACGGATGGCGCTCAACCGATGACTTGGGTCCAGGTGGTTGCAACTGCACGGTTGCTGTTTCATATAACCTAATCAAGGGTATCGTAAAAACGATACAGGCTAAGTGAAATAACACTCTGTTCAGCGCCTTGCACTTTCATGGCCCTTCCCTCAATCCCTGTATCGCGTTTCGATCGCACGTGAAACCTCAGGTAAATTCGAACACTTATCACGTCGTCCTGGAGTTTAACATTGAAGAACATTAAGCTTGACATTGACGAGCCGAAACACAATTTCAAGAAGGTGCGCATATTCACGCTGCTGCTCTAAAATGAATCACTCATCCATGAAGGAATGAAATAAATGAAATTGAAATATCATTACTCAAATTCCGTAACATTCTCTGAATTGAGGTATTCTGATCATTCATGAAATTCACACAGAAGAGCACTGACTCTTCACACAAGAGCTGAACTTCAGTAATTTCATGTTGCAACACAGTGTGTGAGGATGTGTGAATTCACATGCGTGGACCGTGCAGCAATTCGTGATTACGGTCGCTGAACTGTTTAGCCCAACCACCTTTAGTTACTGAGTCCGAGCAATGTTGATGACTCATGCGGCTTGAAAAGAGATCCACAAAATACATTTTGTGAACTTTGCATTCACTATACGTGATTATATGAAGTTATTCTAGAGCAATTTCTCTTAGTAGAGGGCTTTAAGCGATCATACGCGTCAACAAATAGAAAACAACACTTATAAAATAACTTGATGTTTGATGAAGATGTATTACCACATTTAAAGCAAATGAGCAAGTCATTTCATCAATCATTCAATAGCACGTCGATCATGCGACCCCTGCTCTAAGTTATCGAATACTTGAACCTTTCATGTTCACGACTGCAATACTTATAGTCATTCACGATGGACATTAAGAGAAATGCAGACATAGTCCAATTGGATATGGATACCCAAGATATGGCCATAGAGCAGGGATATGACTACATTTTTTAATTTAGATGAGCTGGGATTCTCTGTCTTGACGCCGCTAAAAATTGCTGCAGTCATAGCACGATGTAGGCGAAATACTTCTATATGAATTCACACAATGAATAGAATAATGACACAGAATAAGTCACCCCGTCATCTAGAATATATTACCTGGGAGTCAGTCATGGCAATTGCTGCACGGAGGGCACTTTGTGAGAATCAGCATGGAGTAGGAATGAATGACGGAGTGGAATGCATGCTCATGGCATGCTCTATGGTGGATAATGTTTGTGTATGTAAATCAATAAAATCATCAATTTAAATCAGAAGAGCGCTATTTTAAATTGTCGAATATATGGGGGTCAGCTGCCCAGACGTTCATTTTGATATATAGCTGTGATGTTTGAGTATTACCAGCACTGAGTCGGCAAGATTTTGCCTTTAGACTTTTACAGCGACTGAGTCGGTAATACTGTTTGCCTCATGAGTAAAATATGCATATCATCATTGACTACGTGTTTCTGATTGTAAAGACGCAGTATGTTTGTCAACAAATTTCTCAAAAAAATTAGAAGACGAATGAAGGCAACCAAGAGCTATGGAGTTTTTCAAGACACTTGTGATACTTGTTTTCGGTTGTGCCAGAAGTTGAGCGTTGAGTCTCCTGTAGCTAACAGCTAGAAATATTGTAACAGACCGAGCTATGAGAGACCCTTAACCCAATTGATTACTACAGTAAGAAACCTACCAGTCTCCGTATCACGATCCGGTTATTCCAAGTTAACCACGTCGAATCCTTTATGATGTGGACGAGCACCGGAGCAGCCACGCGAACGTCACTCGAAGATGCGCCTGGTTAGTTATTAACCCTGCCCTACCAGTTACTAGGTATTATAGGTAATACCCTAACTCGAATGAATCTATGGGTATTACCCAGGTACGTTATAACGGTTGTGGGTAGCAGTTAATAAGCTGAAACGGAAGTATCATAAAACCCCAACCTCCTAATTCAGCTGAAATTATGTCTTGCTAACTTCTTACATTTATCGTAACCCGCAGATGCGACGGCAAAGTTATAATGCTGCTTACGATTTATTAATTAGCCGCAAAGGAAATATCATAAACCTATGTCATAAACCTACGCCACTTGCCTAAAACTTCTTAGTTCAGTTGAGAGCAGTGACTTGCCATCAGCCGTATAATTTTAAGAGAGCAACGTTTTGGTTGACCGCGCACGCTAGCCGCCGTGAGCTTTACTGATTGCATTTATAATAAAATGGTACATTCTAACACCAGGAATACTTAATTCATGTTTATCTTATGTTTGCCTATACTTTTACCCAGAAACCACCCAAAACCCCATAAATCGGAAGCACCAACACCTTACAATTATATACAATATATACATGTCCGTGAAATCCTCAATTATCACTTGAATGTGATATAACTTTACAACCCTTCACCAGAAAATTGCGCCAATGCTCCCAGATTTGTGAGCAATACCTATATACAATTTAGTTCTTCACATCAATAGTGAAAATACCAACACCTATAATTAAAATATTTACGTTAAGTACTAGTTATAATTTTACTACATATAAACAAATAAGCAACCCTGTTACGTTACTCCCCCCTTACAAATAGAATCGTCCTCGATTCTGCGGTCGGAATACTCGATTGAAATTGGCTTCTAAAATGTTGCGGAGATGCTCTTCGTTGATGTCTCTGCGCATGGCGATTTTAGTTACAACTCGATCGGTGGCCGTAGGAACTCTTGCCAGATGTGGGGCATCGGTCTCCACCAGCATCCTTTCCAGCGGAATGGCCCGAACGGTTTGATTCTTTGCACAGTCTCGGTGACCCATTCCGTTTGCGAGAATCGGAGCAATACTGAAATAGAGATTACGAAAAAGATCCGCCAGTGAGCGCACTATTTGGCGGTCAACATACGTGCAGTGGAGGACGATGATCTGAGCGGCGCTGACATTCCGCAGCAGCTCCTCTGCCAAGATGTTGTGGGCAGCTACTTCTCCCCACTCCCTCTCCCTGCAGTGAAGGATGAGAGGAAGTGAAAGCTCGTAAGCGAGCTGTGCCTGGTCAGCCAGACACTGACGTTGGGCCTCCATTGGGACGTTCCACTTGAGATCAATTCCCGTCTCTCCGATCGCCCTGACGTTTAGGCTGGAGTTCACACGTCTACGGAGCCTTGCCTCCAGAGATGGAGACCAATCTCCAGCATGACGTGGGTGCAACCCAAAAGCCATGACCATGCGGACATTAGGGAAATCATCCTGGAAGTCCTACTCGTCCCAGACAGAAACTTTGTCCCGTATATCTACTATACATGACATGGCGTTGATCGCGTCCACCATGTCATCCAAATGCCCCGCAAGGCCAGCAGCGCGACAGCTGTCGAACAAATGAATATGGGAGTCACCTCGCCAAACGGTTGGGCCTGATGGTAACAGTGGTTCGGGCATTTCCAAACCCTCAGGAGCTGGGCGCTCAACTTCGCCCCCCGGATCGCCTCGAGCCATCATATCAGGACGATCCTCTTCAGCGGCTATAGGTAGACCGGCTCCGAGGGGTTCAGCCTGTCCAACCAGCTGAGGAGGATCCTCTATGATGATTGGCAGTCGCACGTCGTCATCACGCGGAGCACCAACCGGACCTAGTCGAACCCCCCTAGCGACTGTGGGAATTGGATTCCCTATCACTACTGGGAGGTCCTCCCGAGCCAACGGGTCGATAACCCCACGCGACTCCTCTGCGCTGACGACCAGGACGGCGTCGTCCAGCTGCCCCACCTGAGAGTCAGAATCCCTCCCCGAGCGCAGGGCCCTTTGCTGCCCTTTTAACTTGCGGACATGCCGCCGTCGATTGGGATGGAGATCACCGGTATCCTCCGGCAAATCCCCCATACGCATGGCGCACTTCATAAACTGGTGGTGAGGAACTGACCAGCTGGAGCATATTTCGCGCACCCTGTCCTGCAGGGCTGACTGTTGTTCAGTCGCCGCTATGAGAGCCGCCTGGACGACTGCTCGGGAAAGACATCTGTCTTTCATTTTACGGTTCCAGCCGGCAGGACATTCGGGCAAAGCCCGTCCTGCTAACAAAAATGTTATTACTTGGTCTCTGGTAGTCTTACCAACTTCTGGTACAGCAGCAGTTGCCATCTGTAAAGAAATATGATTGATCTCGATTTCACACATGTCATCGTCCATCATTTCGACAGTGTCACTACTGGTACTGTTAATTCCCGCATCGGGATCAGAGTCTTGTATCATTTCTACTGTGTCTTCTGTTACATTACTTTCTATGTCCCCATCCAATTCCGAATCGCAAATCATCTCTGCCGTCTCATCTGTCGCATTACTTTCTACTTCGATATCTGCAGACAATCGTGTAGGTAATTCTCCTCTTTCCACCTCCCCAACCCGTTGCTGGGAGATAGGAGGTGAACATGGAATTTCTTTAACCTATCAACATGAGTAACTAAAGTTTTCCTGCCGCCAATATCTCTGATCTGGTAGGTACTATCTGAGAATCGTCTTTCCACGATCCAGGGACCTACCCAAGGTCTGAAAAATTTCTTTTGTTTGTCCCTTGGGACAGCAGTTTTGAAATACATTACCAAGTCACCATCTGGTATTTGCAAGTACTTGTAGTCTTTCTATCATAGCTTTCCTTTTGGCGTTCCTGCTCCACTACCGCACATTTTTTCACCGTCTCCCACGTCCGCACAAGCTGCTCTTGCAGTTCATAGATATAGTCGGAGGTTTCTCGTTCGACAACAGTGTCTAGATCCAGTTCGAAATCGACGGGCATTCTCATTTCTCGCCCATAAGTGACGGCCGCAGGAGAGAACCCTGTTGTGCTGTGTGTACTGGACCTATAAGCCCAAAGGCAGTAGGACAGTGTCAGATCCCATTCCTCTCTCTCTACATCCGCATGGGACAACATTAATTGCTTCAACGTTCGATTGAAACGCTCAACCCCCCCCCCCCCGCTCCCTTGAGGATGATATGCAGTGGTACGTGACTTCATGGAACCCAAAAGATTACACAATTCTCGAAAAATTTTTGATTCAAATTCTGTCCCCTTATCAGAATGAATTCTATCAGGGACTCCATGACGGCAAACCCATTCTCTAAGGAATGCCCCAGCTACAGTAGACGTTTCTTTGTTAGGAAGGGGGATTGCCTCCGCCCATTTGGAAAATAAGTCAACCATAGTCAAGACGTAACGATTGCCTCTCTTAGTCTTACGCAGTGGACCTATGAGATCAACTTCAACACATTCCATTGGTCTTCCGACTACGATTGGCATCATGGGATGTCGCAGTTTTGGAATAGGCCCCTTAAAGGTAACGCATACCTCACATCTGTTCAAACACGTCGTGGTATCATGTCTCATGTCTGGCCACCAGAACCTTGCTCGCAGTTTGTGGTAAGTTTTATCACGGCCCAAATGAGAATTGCCCATCCCTGAGTGACATTGGTTGATAATAGCCATTCGCTCGTCTTTTGGTGGAATTATTTTTTTCTTATCGCCATCTAACCGATATAAGAGACCATCTTCCACAACAAGAAATTCCCAAAATCGAACAATGTTCTTTATTTCCTGTGAGCATGTTTCCAGTTGTCTAGAAGATGGCTTGTCGGAAGATGATAAACGAGTTTTCCAGAACAGAATTTGCGCCAAGTCTTGATCAGCCGAAGTCTTGCGTTTCATTTCGTCTACCCCAGCCCCTGGGGACCATAGACTAAAAATAACATCATCACCATCCATGCGATTCGGAGGGTCTGACGTCTCTTCGTCTGGCGCATTAGTCAAGCGAGAGAGAGCATCTGCGTTTTTGTGCGAGGTTCCGGCGCGGTATAAGCAATCGAAATCAAATTCTTCCAAAATTTGCAACCAGCGCGCAAGCATCCCTCTAGGCTCTTTGAAGCCTTTCAACCATTCAAGTGCTTTGTGATCTGTTCGTGCTAAAAACTTTTTACCCGTCAAGTATACGTGAAAGTGGTCGATGAATGTTACTAGGGCAAGCATCTCCCTTTTCGTAGGGGCGTAGGAAGTTTGAGCTCGATTCAAAGTTTTGCTTGCATACGCAATAACCCTTTCCTTTCCATCATGCTGTACTTGTGAGAGGACAGCACCTATGGCGTAGCCAGAGGCATCAGTATCAAGAATGAAAGCACCACCAGCCTCAGTGAAATCTGGCATGGTCAAAATCGGAGTGGATGTTAAACAGCGTTTAAGAGAGTCAAACGCTTCCTGACAACGATCAGTCCACACAAAAGTATTGTCTTTGTTAGTTAATTCGTGCAACGGTTTAGCTAATCTCGCAAAGTCTTGCACAAATCTGCTATAATAAGACGCTAAACCTAAAAATTCTCGTACTTGCTTAGCAGTTGCTGGCGTCGGCCATTCTTTAACTCTGTTTGTCTTTTCAGGATCAGTCTTAATACCTTGAGACGTCACGATGTGACCAAGATACTTGACAGAGCTAAGTCCCCATTGGCACTTTTTAGTATTGAGTTGCAGATTAGCAAGTCGCAGTCTGTCTAATACCAATTGAATATCACACAAATGATCTTGCCAACTACGACTAAAAATAATAATATCGTCAAGGTAGACTAAACAAATTTCTCCAATTAACCCTCTCAACTTCTCGTCCATCATGCGCTGAAAAGTGGCAGGAGCTGGCGCCAGACCGAATGGAAGAACATTGAACTCATAAAGACCCTGTGGACAAACAAATGCAGACTTTGCTTTATCCTCCTCCGCCAAGGGAATCTGCCAATAAACAGACTTCAAATCAAGTACCGAAAAGTATTGAGCCCCTCCCATAGAATCCAAAGCATCATCGACCGTAGGCAAGGGATAGCTATCGTATCGGCAACATTGATTCAATTTTCGAAAATCAACACAAAATCTCAAAGTCCCGTCCTTCTTCTGAACAAGAACGATGGGACTAGCCCAGGGACTACTACTATGTGAAACAACGCCTTGATGTTGTCGACGTCAACCCGTCGACAAGGTTGACGAATAGGAGGGTGATCCCCAGTATTTATAAAATGCTGAGAGTTCACTGCCCTACCTAATGGCTTTCCTTCTGCCATAAACACATCAGCATACGATTTAAGTATGCTATCCAATTCTTGACGTTCTCGAGCAGTTAATTCGGAAGACTGCTCCTCTGATTGCGACTCAAGAGTCACATGATTTACTTGAGCTGCAACATCACTTGGAAAAACGTCTTGAATATAATTTACGCTATCATACATTGCGGAAATCAATTCGAAATTGGCTACTGCTGTATTTTTCTTTAGAGTAACCTGTTGCAAAGAGTTGTTGCAAACAGATACGGTGACTTCCTTTTTCTTAACGGTCGAAACTGTCGGCAGAACAAACACGCCAAGATCGTCCGTCTCTGAACTGGGCATGACCATACCCGTTAACGGTTCTGGACCCTTTCCTTTCATCAAAATTCTTGCTGAAAGCAGCTGTTCTGAGTGCGGCTGAAGAACAACTGTATTATTGATAGCGATTTTAAAAAGCACAGTGTTCGTAGTACGACGTTTGCGAAGAGGTACTTGAACACCCAGTCGAGGTAAATGCAAGGTTTTAGTGCCCACGTCCACGTCACCGTCATAATCACCTAGGAAATCCATTCCTAAAACCATGTTAGTGGATAGATTGGCAGAAACAAAAAAAGTGTGATATACTGTGCAAATTCCTATCTGAAAATAAATGACAGTAGTTCCCAAAATACGAAGTTTTTCGCCATTTGCAGTTTGAATACAGGACACATTAGGAATCGGGATAATATGCTGATCATGCACTAATATACTATTACATACCGACACATCTGCCCCGGTATCAACTAGAGCTTTAACTATCTGGTCACCAACAAGAATTTCTGCTATATTTGCTGAGTCCCGTTTCAAACGAGAGCCGGCGAGAGGCCGGGACGTATCTATCGCCGCTGCTCGTTTCCCTGAGGACAATTACGAGCTAAGTGTCCATACTGTCCACAATTATAACATGGACCCTGCCGAGCAGTTAAAGTAGGCTGCAAAGCACCAGTGGGCCTATTTTGCTGTGCTGGCAGCCTGATGCCGATGCATCGGCAACCCCAGTATACGTAGTATTTTGTCCCGGAAACCCAGTCAATTTTTGAGCCGTGTTTCCATAACTGGTGGGTTGCTCGACAACAAGCAACCTCGATTCCCTTGGGAGTGTTGACCGAGATACCGTTGTGTCAGGACCCAAAATTGGTCTTACTTGCGGAACTGCGGGCTGAACGTTCGATGGCGCATTAATTAAACCCGCTTGTGACCGATAGAACGGTTGCTGAAAAAACGTTGAATTTGTCGGCCTGTTCATAGTTTGACGTGGAGTCTGAGACGGCCATAACATGGTCCGTTGGAAGACGTTGACAGACTTAGGACAACCCCGAGCGATATGACCGAATTCTTGACATTTAAAGCAACGAATGCCTGAATTACTAGACGCAACAGCAGTTATAACTGGTCGGACAGGAGAAACAGTACCACCGGTGGTAGTACTGGGTTTATCGATTCTTTCAAATCCCTCGACAATATCCAAGTAATTACTCAACGATGATGGTGGAAATCGACTCATTGAAAGTTTCACGTCCCGATTAGCTTCGCGCACCATCATGGTATGCATAATCTTTTCGCGTAGTTCCACTTCAGTCATTCTAGGAAATGCCTGGGCTCCGATTCTTAATAAATCATCCGCAAAATCCCTAACCGACTCTGCTGAACGACGTGTTCTAGAATCATAAGCTGTCTCCGCTTCCACGGCAGTCCTAAAGAGTGAAAATCGATTGCTCAAATCCGCGACAATCTCACTATATGTGTGTGTCCCTGCCTTATCTATAACAATCTCATTGGCCTTACCCACGGTTTTTACAACCAAAACGCGTAATTTCTTCTCGTCAGAAAGGTCAGCCGAGAGAAATTCAAATGACTTAACCCATCTCTGAAAATCGATTTGACCGTTAAACTTTTGCAGCTGAGACAAATCATCTGGAATTTTCTCTTTCTTGGTGCTTTTCTGATTTTCCATTAAGTGCTCTAAACGACTGGTCAATTCCCCAATCCCTTGTTCAACCTTCCCTATTTTTTTATAAATGCAATCAACATTTGAACTACGTGGCGTAAGAGGTGGCATGGACTGGAACTTCATTATCCAAAAGTGGGAAACCACGGACAGCGTCAGTTTGTGTATTCGAAAAAAACAACCCACTGTCAACACTTGGACTAAAAGCCATTTCTCAATTTGGTATGGGTTTTAACCGCTGCCACCAGTGTAACAGACCGAGCTATGAGAGACCCTTAACCCAATTGATTAATACAGTAAGAAACCTACTAGTCTCCGTATCACGATCCGGTTATTCCAAGTTAACCACGTCGAATCCTTTATGATGTGGACGAGCACCGGAGCAGCCACGCGAACGTCACTCGAAGATGCGCCTGGTTAGTTATTAACCCTGCCCTACCAGTTACTAGGTATTATAGGTAATACCCTAACTCGAATGAATCTGTGGGTATTACCCAGGTACGTTATAACGGTTGTGGGTAGCAGTTAATAAGCTGAAACAGAAGTATCATAAAACCCCAACCTCCTAATTCAGCTGAAATTATGTCTTGCTAACTTCTTACATTTATCGTAACCCGCAGATGCGACGGCAAAGTTATAATGCTGCTTACGATTTATTAATTAGCCGCAAAGGAAATATCATAAACCTATGTCATAAACCTACGCCACTTGCCTAAAACTTCTTAGTTCAGTTGAGAGCAGTGACTTACCATCAGCCGTATAATTTTAAGAGAGCAACGTTTTGGTTGACCGCGCACGCTAGCCGCCGTGAGCTTTACTCATTGCATTTATAATAAAATGGTACATTCTAACACCAGGAATACTTAATTCATGTTTATCTTATGTTTGCCTATACTTTTACCCAGAAACCACCCAAAACCCCATAAATCGGAAGCCACCAACACCTTACAATTATATACAATATATACATGTCCGTGAAATCCTCAATTATCACTTGAATGTGATATAACTTTACAACCCTTCACCAGAAAATTGCGCCAATGCTCCCAGATTTGTGAGCAATACCTATATACAATTTAGTTCTTCACATCAATAGTGAAAATACCAACACCTATAATTAAAATATTTACGTTAAGTACTAGTTATAATTTTACTACATATAAACAAATAAGCAACCCACTGTATGAGTTGTGGTTAAAGCCAAAATATTGTGCCGGCTCAGTCGTAGTGAAAGCCGCATGGCCGCAATTGGACCTCCTATGCCACAGTAATAAACAATCCCTTCATTATCTAATATCAGAGGCGTGTTTTTTCATCTGAGAAACACAAAAGGACTTGATTTTAGTTGTTTTGAATTACGTGGCGGTTGGTGTGTTCAATACTGCGATTTTGGAATGCATGTTTGTGCTGTGGACGCATCAGCGATTTCTGTAGTAGAAAATTGCACATTTCCGTCAAGCGGTTTTCCCTGGTTTACGTAAAGCTAGATATCTATTGTCTTTGATGTGGCCAAGAATGAAATCTTTTATGCAATTTACACCTGCCGGGTGTAACAGATGCGGTTTACCTAGAGGATTCAACACCAAAATTTATAATACGAACTGAATGTTATATGTGAGCGATCAACATGCAACCGTTTCATAAATAATTGCACAAAAAGTTAACCCATTTTCAAATGTTTTCGTGCTGAAGTCGTACTTCAATTTTGATAAGCGATGTACCATATGATGCCTTACGAAAAATGTCTGACTATTTTCATTGATGAAGATGCTTAATTTCAATTAACTTATATCATGTGAAAGGCTGTGTTAAGTACTTCAAATTGGCAGACAACCTGTTTGTTTGGGGACAACCTATGCAATACAGAAAATAAATATACTACTAAATCATCATTGAATCAGGCTCTTGTTAAGCTTTCAGATGATGTAAATATTTTCGAATTCGGACAATAATTTGTGAAAATTTCATTCAATTTACACTTTTACCTAATTTTACGATACTTTCGCGTTAACAACGTTTTTAGCGGGCGAATGCTCACAACTCGCGTTTTCGAGTTCGGGCTTAGAAGAATACTGGTGTTATCAGCTCCAAGGATATGCAAGTTTTATCATGATCGGCCCATCTGTGAACTGCAAACTTCAACTTTGTGTTATTCCCATGCTCAGCTATTCGGTGAATGGTGAGTCATCATTCTCCTCGGTTGAGGTCAGGAGATTTCGAATCCTCTGTTCTGCACACGAAGGCTTCTCTCCAGTCAACATGTTCACAAACAATAGCATTCTTCACGCTGCAGTTGCTGACGCGTGCGTCCGATAAATGAATCGACAAGATTTAGGAAGAGCAACTCATTTCAATGATGACGGGACAGATGATGGCCGACATGAAATTATCAGATATGATTTTGTGACCCAATAAACTACCAATCACTAATTACTTCATTTGATTAAGCAAACCACATTGTTCCCTAAACCAGGTGTCTCGGTTGATCAAGTGAAAAAGTTTAGTAATCAATTAATTTAGTAATCAGCTTGCGATTAAATTTTGTAAGAATAAATAAGAGATAAAAGAGCTTTTCGGGTTCTGTGACGATTTGAGACACGGACTATATAGTGCATTGGTGAATGTAAATTTAACTTTAGTGGAACAGTAATTCAATGTACTACATAAAGTCAAGCAGCTAAGTCTTCATTTGTTCGCGATATCGGCGGGTGAATTAATCATAATCACAGTTGTAACTCAGCATGCGGTTTGAAGCAACGTAATGCACTCCGATCTCTCTTTTTGTCTAACGAAAATCTAGTCACCATATGTTTGGCGGGGCAATAGGCACAGCGCTTGAGAAAAATTTGAACGCATATATTACTAGTCCTGTTCTGTAATAAAGCGAAAATAAGGAAGATGAAAATGGTGGATGAGGTTGTGAAGATGCCTTGGTTTGACATATTGAGCAAGGGTAGGAAGAAATGCATGCCCGAATATGATCTGCATGTAAAACCTGTTCTTCAACTCAGCTCAATGGAGAAAAAATATTTGAAACTTCGCGATTCGTCAGGTAATAGATCATTCTTCAAGAGCATTGTTTTCTCACCAACGCATTTAAATGCCTGTTTAAAGGTAATTCCTTAAACAAGTATGAGACATGCCTCCTCTCCTTTAGCATTCATGCCACAGCCGATCGGAAATCTGCGCGCAACTCAAGTGAAGATGTTTCTCGACAGGCATCGAGATACTTCATCCTGTATGTATGTGACACACTGGCACCTTCGAAACCATCAGATTTTATCTTATCTATCACAAACTATCCTAATGAGAGCTGAGTATTAAGCAATTAGACAACAGTGCCCGAAGTAGGGGATCTAGGCATTCAGGATGGTCACTGTACCGACAAAATTGCTACCTCTCCATTCGATGGCGGGAAAGAGCTGGACAGACGCTTTACTTCCCAAAACGCGAGACAACATGGTTATGAGAATGATTATCCTTTAAAAGTGATCGTGGGTATGTGGTTTACTAATGTTATACATTGCTCATGCAATTTGATTATCTATGTTTTACTCTTGTATTTCAGTCATTTATGTATACATAGAGACTTTCATTGGTTTCATGCTGCCATCTAAAGCACAAAACCGTGTAAAGCAGAATGAGTAAGCCAAATTTTGTAAAACATGAGCCATATAAGTAGTGTAAAGACAAATAAGTTGCCTAGAGAACATTTTCAATTATCGACAAGATGATGCACAACAGTTTTTCGGTGCAAGGTTTACAGGTGTCGTGGATGGAATCTGAAGTTCATGTATAAATACATGATTGATTCATTATGGAAATGATTTGCTGTTATTTTACGACTGTATCAATTTCAGTATCACATCATAATCGTATTTCGCTAATGATATTCAGTAGTTAATCTTTCAGAATTTATTGCCTTTTTCTAAATTGTTGACACGATCTGCATTTTGATATTTACTTGGTTAGTTTATTTTCTATATTAGTTAGGTAACAACATGAATGATTTTCTTAGTTCATATAATTTCCTTTCCCATCTGCAGTGAAATAGTTAATAGATAGTATCTTCCGTCGTGTACCAATTAGGCGTGTCATATTTGTTTGCGAATTAAGACTAGATAGGATTGGTACATACCCGTCACCTTGAGAGGTGTATTAAATTTTATGAATAGATAGTCTCTAATTGGTCTATTAAGAGCATGTCTAGTTCCCGATTTCATTTTCTTCATGCAGTAGTTCCAGGTGAGACTCTGTAGGTCGCAAGTTCAGTACCCATACTATAATTTCGCATGCATTATAATTTTTGTCTTTAAAGCTCATTACAGATTTGTTCTCTTGTACGGTGTGCCTGATGGTAGTTTATTTTATGTTGCTAACTGAGATTCCTAGGGGATGATGATTTTCATTTAAGTTTGTATGCAAGCGCTATCAAAAGCGGCAGACAGTCTTATAGTCAGTTGTTGATGGCAATGAGGTGGACATAATCGTCGATGACTGTGTTTGCCAATGGCGTGCGGTAATTGTGCGGTGCATGCGGCGAATGCCTTGCTAAAAATATGCAAATGAACCATTTTCATCTGCCCCAGATTGAAGATAATTTGGTCATAAACTTCTATGGAAAGGTTCTCTTATTCAGGGAAATCGCATCTTATGGAGCTTTAACAACGGTGAGGCATCGCCACATTCACTGGTACTATCTATTTGCATTGAGTAACTAGCAGTCTGTTGCACGCCGTCTTCTCGTGCATTTCCTATGTAAAAGACTGCGAAATGAAATGGTGACTGCATTCGTCGAAGTCATCGCATCGTTCCCTTTATGGAAAACGATACTGATAGATCAGGATCACATCAGACTGACAAAATGACTTTTGTGTATGTGTATACGAGTACATCGTATGCAACGATCCGATGTGTTAAATTGGTCATCCATCGCCACGTTATGGGAGAAAAGAAAAAAACGGAGTATGATGTACGAGTACAAGGTAGTACTGTACTGGACATTGTTGCCGATTTGTTTAAAAGGGCATTCTCTGGCAGAATATTTGCCGAAAATATTGTTGTTGTTGAAGCTGGGAGGCCGATGCTCGAACCTAAAATGAATACCGAAGCGTCGAAAGACGGGAAAGTATATTTTCGCCAGTACGACGATTTTTCCGTGGCGGTGTGGAAACCCGATTCTGAATGGAAGAAACTTTTCGCGTAACCTACGAGTGAGTCAAGGAGGATGGACTTCTTTTTTTGATGATTTCATGAGAAGCACAAGAGATTCATTGGAACAAATAGTTTCATATAATTTCAATAGCAACCACCAAAGTTTTTTTTTATAAAAGTTTTGCGACTGCAAATCTTTGACAGAAATAAAGATACCAAATTGATATTTCGAGTTTTATAAAAATGCAAGATAATTATTTAAAGTACTTAATTAACAAACATATCTTCACGTACATATCGTACACATTCGTGCATATCTTCACATATGAACTAATCAAGTAATTCAGGTCTAACCTCGTCACTTTGACCGTTGAGAGATGGTGAACGGAGTTTGATCAGCAGCATTTCATAAATTAGGAGATTGTGTCTGTTTGGGCACCTTTTTATAATTCGGAAATTTGACAGTCGGATGTTCTTGTCGCCGTGTTGTTGTTGTTTATGTCTACCATACTTTTCACGCCAGAAGTACTGTGCCAAATTTATTATCCTTGTGTCAAAAGTTGCATAAGTCTCAAAAATAGGCTATTAGAAATCTGGTGACCATAGGCTGCTTGATTAAAGAGATATTCAGAAAATTTTCCATGTGGGCGAGGGTTCAAGCTTCACTCTCAAATCATTCAGCTACAAGGCCCACATTCAACAATTGCTTACGGAACACAGCTCGAATGAAAATTTGAAACTTTTCAGAAGACAGACAAGTATAAAAGTATATAAAATGACGTATTTTCAATTGCTCATGCCGCTCAAAGGAGACTATGGAGCGGTAATTAGAAGAAATTCCAATAAATTGGGGCAGGGGAAGGGGGAGGCGAAGAAACTGTTTTATCATTTTATATTTATTCATTGCTTTTCTATTTTTGCAAAGACGAAGAAAAGTTAAGAAATGCTGTGTTCATCCATTATTGTTCGCTAATTGTTGAAAATGAATTACATTCCCCCATTTTTCCTGCAGGAGTAACAAAATGCTCTCTGAAAGTGAGTACCCGCTTTGTGTGGGTCATGAGAAACGTCGAGGCCAAGATCTCCCTGTATCCACCATCATTCCTCAGCCTCTCAGCGATCTCCCACGAGAGCAGCTTGGTAACGCCCCTTCATGGTTTCATGTGACTGGACAGCTGATCGGCAATCAAGTGATCATTCGAAAATCGGGAGATATTGCTCTTCTGCTTAACATGGGTGTGTTCGGGACTCGTCTGCATCCCCGGTTCAAGGCAGGTTCTACCGAAGCTCAGCCGGACGATTCTTCTGACGCTTGTTCAGACGATGAGGATGAAGAAATTATTCTTCCAGCGAAGCGTCGCCGTATCGACGATGAAGAAATGGATCACCTTCCTCCGCTGATCAGTGCTCCTTCTGTGCCCATCACAGATACTGAACCTCTTATTCTCAGCAGTTATGAAGCATTCTTCCTCGTGCATTCCGTCGGTATGCTCCAAATTCACTTATCGGAATCCTCAAATTCATTATCAATCCAAGACCTGTGGAATCTATTCGTCAAACAGTGTTCCGTCTTCCCTTATCACTACGCCGTCTATCTCTATTATCGAAGCAAGGGCTGGGTGCCCAAGCATGGACTTCGTGTGGGTGCGGATTTCACGCTCTATCCTATCGGACCGCCTTATTTTCACGCAGCCTACTCTGTTCGCATTCATATAGTGCACTCCGATGTCTTGTCTTCTTCTCAGGCCATGGGTAAGTCAGAGGACTTACCAAGAATGAAGAATGTCATGATCGATAGCCGTGTGACAAATAAAGTGAATAAGAAACTGATCATCTGTTACGTCATAATTCCTGAATTTCTTACGGGGACTGACTCTCCAAAGATGGTCGAACAGTTGAAAGTGAAGGAGATATTGGTGGAAAGATTTCATCCGGAGAAGCAATAATATGTCCTCAGAGGTGACGTCTTTGTAATTTTCAATTTATGTACAGAGAATTGTAGGTTTTGCTTGCTAAGTGACAAGTGATGAAGCTTCATTGGTATTTAAAGATATGTAGAGAGCATAATAAAGAAATGTCTCAAACAAGATGACTTGAGCTGATGCAACCAAAGATTGAGACAAATTATTTATTGAAACTAAGAAATGAATACTAATGACTTAAAGCCAAATTCGCTACGTAACTGTTTGTTTAATGAAAGTTTCGGGTTTTAAAAACACCAGTAGTAAGGCAGAAATGATCATAAGTATCAAGATTGAGGACCTAAAACATCATATCTTTGGAGCTGTGCTCCTGGTCCGAGACAATTTGCTTCTAAAATGCTTCGGTCCTTTCATAGTCAACAGTACATTTCTGGTTGCATCAACTCATGCAAAAGCATACTTTTTATGTTTGCACCTTTCCAAACATTTAATATAATTTTATTATATTCTTTTAATGACTTAAGTGGCTTTCAGAATATTGATATCTCAGGCAAGCACAATTTGTCAGTGACCACAATGTAAAAGGTGATAATGCGTAACTGAAAGTTGAAAATGAATTTTGACTTAGTTTCATCAAAACTTCATGCTGTCTTGGCATTAAAATTAGTCAATAATGGACTCATCGATGTGAGACGGTAGGAAAATAGGATAGCTAATTTGGTAAAAAGACATTGACATTTAAAACCTACATGTTTCGAATGAGATCAAGTTTCGTGAACACCTTGATTGCTGGTGATGCCTTCGCAATGGACAAAAGTATCAGAGGATAGGGTTACCAACAGCTCCGCTCTTTTTTGTGGTGTGTATGTTAAGTCATGTTGATCATTTATGATTCCAATGTTCTCATGATTGGTTAATGAAAGTTCAAAAGAATTTATTTTTTTTTAACCAAATAAAGTAAAACGTTTTACATGTACATAGTCGATATTGAAATTCATTTTATTTAGTTGAAAAAACGTTTATATTGTATTTTTGATGATTAAACTGAGTGTACACTTATGTTTTCGATGTGAGTGTTTACGATTTGTATGTAAAAATTTCGTAAGTTTTTATTATTTTGAATTTCATTTTTTTGTATCTTTGAAGATGCTTCAGGGCCAACTCAGTAATCATTTGACAAGTCATGTGTTTATATTTCATGTTGCAAATACTCGATATCATGTGGTTATAGATTTTTTTAATTTTTGACCATGTTTGGAAACAATTTTGTCGACTTTAACAAATCGTCAAATTGTATTCTTCTCGTCTTAACAGCTTTTTAATCTAATGCGATGAACTTTGATAATTCAGACTGATTTCATCGCTGCTATTGTTTCTGATTTAATCATAATTATTGTTTTACATAAAATGAACGTGGATGTTTATCTTATTCCGATTCCATTTGAAATTGAAACTCGATGTTAAGTTCATTTTTTTCTCTATGCTTATATTGTTTCATACATTGTTTTTAAACTGTTTGCTTTATAGCTTTCATCTCGTTTTTGAATTTCAATATAAATGTATTGATAATGCATTTATCTCCCGTTTTTATTTGGCAAATGCATGTAAACAGCAGTGTGTGTTCCGGCTAATACTTACCCACTGCTTACCGACCGAGTAATTATTCAATATTATGAATTCAAGAATTAATGAGGTAGGCATCTCTCTGATTGGTCTTCCTTACACCATGATCATTTTTTTTAGTCAGCATCTTTCCCCTCTTACGAGGGGTTACTGATTTTCGCACCACGATAACACACCATTCCTCCATCTCATTCGGTCACTTATATCTTGATTCAAACCAGCCTTTCTACATTCTCTCAGCACCATGCTCTTCCAGGATTCATACTAAAACGTCGCACTTCCGATATGGTGGGACTTCCGAATTCATCGCATCCGATTACGTCGCAGAATGAAGAAGGTCGCATCCAAATTTCTTCATATCAAGGTCTTAGTAGTTGACGGTTTTTGACGGGTTGGTTCATCATAGGTTGAAAGAAAAAAATTGAAAATTATTTAATGAATTATTATATAAAGAAAAATATAAAATAAACGCACATTCTGCACGTTTTTACCAGACACTGAGACTGCGACTGAGTCGCGAAACATCTGTCTCCTGTATATACTTCTAGCATTAAACTTCTACGGATAAATCACAGGGAGTGCATTTTATATTTTTTTTCTGTCAAGGTCTTAGTATGTCATGTTCAATCATTATATGACTCGTCTTACTCTTGATTATACCTCGACAGAAAGGATTCAAGTGATGGAATCCGATACACGAATTCAACTTGAAATCGCGTGATAAAAGTCAAATTTATTATAGCAGTCATTGAAGCAATGAAGCATAGCTGGTCAGCATAAAACTGCTTGGAGTTGATCTGAACATGAACTGATATGAACTTGGAAATATCTATTATTAATAATCCATATCTATGCCATGCCTTGGCATCAGCACCGTAGACATCGTTCCTATCTACAAATGAACTATCAGCTTATTGATCAATCAAACTGCGACCAAATCGGAATCCAATTGCGATAAAAATGGACCAAGTAGGATGTGACGTTTTCGTCACTCCTTCCACGTAGTTGGTCTTCCTCTTTCTCGTCTTCCCTCCTTTTCGAAGTTCCATGCTTTCTCAAGTCGGTGGCTATCATCTTTTCTCAAGATGTGACCCATCAATCTGAAGCTTATCCTTTTTCACCACCTCAGCTAGGGTCTCCGTCGACCCTTAATGCTCCATTCATTCATCAGTGTTCCTCTGTCGGCAAGCTCAACTCCGTACATCTTTCTCATCATGAATCTTTCTGTTCTTCAGAGGACACTCTTCTGTAAATATCCACGTCACCTGGCTGGTCGTATGCATGCATTAGTTAAGAGATTGTTGTTCATCAATTCTCCTTTTAAATTGACTGTCGCCCTGCTAAGATTTTAAGAAATAGCCGGATGATCGTAGCGTTATCAGTGCTTGCTTGTACTCGTAAACTGTATGCGCTGTTAAATATCTCAAGATTAGGGTTGCGAATCATTAACTCTAACACCCGTTATCATTGACGTCTAGAAGTATCATACAAAACTTCTGTGCGGCGTCTATTCGAACTGCTGCAGTGTATATTCGAAGAAATGAGGTAATATCATGAAATTGATGATCATTTTTTGAGAGGGATGTGCTATAGCGCTTTCGATGCTTTTGTCCTGTAGAATTTCCTAAGCACTTCATTCTTTTGATAACTGGAAATGAAATATTGCACGACGCACGAATGAAGATGATTTTGTCCAAAATTTTGGCAATTGCGGATCAAGTTGTTTTTTTGAAATTAAAATCAATTAATTGTTGGCCTATTAGCCCTTCTTCCGCAAATAAAACAATTAGGTAGTTCTCCTTTTTTTCTCCGTAGGCTTTATCAAGGGAATTCAAGAGTAAATAATTCCCTTGATAAAGCCTACGGCAAAAATTTGGGAGAATTACCTAGTTGTTTTATTTGCGGAAGAAGGGCTAATAGGCCAACAATTAATTGATTTTAGTTTCAAAAAAATGAAGATGATTTCCTTTCCATGGTTGAACTTGAATTAGTTCGATCTACCGTGAGATGATCAATTCTTGGACGCATATCGATGTACTCGTGCTTTAGGACAATAAATCAAGAAGAATACAATAACTTCTTTTATCTTACCAAAAATTGACATCAAACTACATTTTAGGTGTTTCTTATGCACATTAGTACACATACAAGGAGTTAAAGACAACGCACATCGTATCTGAGCACTAATCTACTTTTTTAGCACTTTTTTCTTCATCGCTTCTTAGTAGCATGGTTTCAATAATGTCATATCAGCGGTCTATTCACTAATGCATATAGTTCTTGAAATATCTATGCTATGGGAATAATTGTTCAGCTATCGTAAAAATGCTAATGGCTGGACTGGTCGAAAGGCCTTGCTGAATATAGTTCGCATTTAAGCCAACATCTGGTTTTTGGACTTGCTTCAAATGGAGATGATTATCTCTCTAGCCAACCGTTTTCTGGAGCTACATCAACAGCCTAGATTGAGCTAGAGACCCAGGGCAGAAAGTCTTCAATAAGAAGAGGTGTTCGACAAGGCGACTCAGTTTCACCCAAACTGTTTTCAGCTGTTCTTAAAGAAATATTCAGACAATCGGTTTGGCCGGGAAATGCAGGATTGTCTATCGACGGCAAAGTATTGCACGCTCTGAGATTGCTCTCTTTGATACGCCATGCAGAAAAATTGTTTACAACATGATTAATGAAGAGAAGCCATAAGTTTGGAAATCAATATAGAAAACCCTAAATTGATGACGATCGACCAAGAAACCCCGATTGCAATTGACAGACATTATCTCGATTACTTAGCTGAATTTGCATACCTCGTCCAGTTGATATCATTCCAAGACAGTCAAGAGAAAGAAATCGGGAGACAAGAGCAGAATACTTGGAATGCATTTTGGAAGTTCAGGAGGTGCCTGCCCAATGTCGAAAAATTTGACATGAAACACTACCGATGATTATTTGAGATGTACTACGTCCTGACAATGCTAATTTTTGGTTCTCCTACCTTCCCTCACGAAGAGACAACAAGAAGAGGGCAATGGTAAGGAGGACATTAGGAGTGACAAGAAGAGACAAAAAGGAACCAAGAAATAAGCAAAACACATAGGACGTGACCATAGAAACAAGAAACTTTAAATGGAGCTGTGCACACCGTCAGGTGAGAAGAAGTGACGAGAGATGGGCACTGGAGACGATAGTGACAACTCAGAAATGGAACCAGAATCCCCAAAGCATGACAGACAGCTGCTCGCGATCGGAGAATGTGGTTCATTGTGGAAGGGAGGCCGTTTTCCAAACTAGATGAAGGCTTCAGTAAGACAGTAAGTGCTTGTGAAGGTAATTGAGCTATGATACCTAAGAATTTAGTTTATTTAAAAGTGTGACATTTTGCAAGATTCTCTATGTACTACAAAGGCTCTTTAACCACTCATTTTCAGGATTGTCACGGCATGATTAGCCTTCCCATTATCATAAAACTGGAACCCTCCAGGTACCAACATGTCGCTGCACATTTGCTTTGCAACTGATAATGCTAGTACAGAGGAAGCTTGTTCGCTTGTAGATCCTATTTTCAGCCTAATATATACTGATTTTTAATTTCCAATGCGGATAAAGTTTCCTGGGTGTGTGCGTGTTGTTTCGCTTTACTGTCTTAGTCTCTCATCATCTACTGAATTGCCTCCCGTGCGCCGCAATTAGTGATCGCAATACCGGTATTACTGTCACCGGTATTTTCGATTTTTCAGAAATACTGAAAACCGGTTTTACGATTTCCAAATACCGGTTCGCTTTCTGCTTTCTATTGTGTAATTTTGCTGAATAAATAATGCTTAGGAAATGAAAAGAGCTATCGAACCGAGAATGCGTAAAAATCATCACACAAATCAATCGGTTATGTTACGTTATCTTCACAAACCGCAGGAGAATTCTTCACGACAAGAGAACTGTCGTGAAGACATGCTGTTTCGAATGGAGACATTGCGATAAGAGATTGCATCTGTTTCGATAAGAGATTGCATTGCACCAAAGGAGAGGACAATCCACTAATTTCCGAGATCTATTGACAATCTTCAGAAGAATTTCTAGAAAAAAGCAATTTGAGGATCGTTGCACAAAATTCATCGGAAGATGACGGTGCTGATTTCAGTCCAGTCATATCAAGTGAAATTTCATCTGCAGATCAGAGTAGTCAGTTCGAATTTCATCTTCAACTTTTACGATTGTCTTCTCAACATTACATCGACTTCAGTGGAAGCGGAGAGTGTTTTCCACTTGGTTTGATTGGCCAACAGGCTGTCATACAGAGCATTAGATGTTTTGTGTCTCATTGGTTGAAACATTTATCAGATAGAAAATCTTCGTATTTGACGACTGACTACTTTTAACAAAACGTACTCATACACCCAAGTCCAGTACATTCACTACCTTGAACAAGATTTGTTCGATGAAAATATATGTTATAGATAGCTTTTCGTGTTTTCATTTTATAACCGGTAATACCGATTTTATCATTGATCAAATATCAAAATACCGGTTTTGTAAAAGTGGTCCGGTATTGCGACCCCTAACTCATAGAGGGCATGTTTTATGAAGTACAATGTACAAGAAGTATGTCTTCAATCTTATGAGCAACCCCTAGCCGCAATCAACTTGAACCAGTTATCTAAAACCGCTTGACTCTCAAACAGCACTGAGTAAATGTTGGCTGCTTTCCTGGTTATGGACTAATATAGCCTGATAAATACATCTGAAAATGAATCAAACAATAGTTGTGTCGCTCTTGATATGCACATAAGTTCAAATGAGTAATAACAACGATTCGTAATAGCATTGTGTTTTTGATCTAAGTGAAGTCTGCTTAATGTTGTCATAAGCACACAATGTTAACGTCATAACAGCCGCCATTCAATCAGTCTCAGTTACATAATAGACAATGCAATTATTTCGTAATTTGCATGCGTCATGTGCGTCAGATTGCCATTCAACTTGTCCGTTTGCTAATTCAATGTCTCGGTGATTCATAATTACATGAAATATTCATTCAAGAATCTTGTTGGAATTCTGCGGAATTGAGGTCGTTCACATTAAGCGAGAAAATCTGCAATTCCAAATCAACCATCCACTTAAACATGGCAATGATAATGCGAGTCAGGGGCGTTCACAGGATTCATTTTCGGGGGAAGAATGTCGGCCATTTATTTATCTTATGTGCATATTTTATGTATTATTATAACAGGGGTGGGCCGATGTGACAATATGTGACATTTTTTCATCTCAAAATAAAATGTGGCATAATGTGTATTTTTCATTGCTGGTGTGACAAAATGTGACTAATTCACATAACCAGAAAATCATTTCACAGAAGTAATGTTTTTACGGTAGTATGACATAGTATAGGCTAGTGAGGTTTATGCTCACAGAGGAGCATCAACTTCGTCTTAGTGAAATAACGACAACTTTATTCTTTGACTTTGATTTGTGCTCGGAATATGTAAGATAGATATGTCTCTCCGTGCACCCATTGGTGACTTGCACTTCCGCCAGGTAAATCGTGATGCTACTAGATCGCTTGTTTAAAATTGACTTTGAGCTTGATGGCCCTATTGCAACATTCATTCCATGTGGTCATACGTTTTTGGGTTGTCATTTCCAGATCGCAGTAGTCCTTGCGAAGTTGTAGTTCCGATAATGCACGCAATCCTAGGAATAATAGCAATTGTAACAAAACTCGGTGTGATATTTCTTCACTGAAAACAGAATTACGAGAGAAAGGGCTCTTTTTGGTACGAATTTATACTGTCTGTGAATTCATTTTGTTGAATTTATTCCGAATGCGTGCTTATTGTTTACCATCAAAATGAATTCAAGACATTAAAAATAATCATAATTGTAACGTTTGAGTGTAATTTTTCACTTAAAACAAAAATAGAGGTTTTAAGGTCTTACCCATGGTTTGTTTCGCTGTTGCCACAAATCTCGGGGCAACTGTTAGATATCTTAAATGGCAATTTCTATGAAACTCCTTAAATGACAAAAAGTAGGAATAATAAATTATAGGTTTCTCGATCTTGTCCCATTATAACGCGTGTGGTATACATTCATCGATAGGACAGCAAAAAATGACAATTTCGAAAGCTGCCAATTTCCTACACATCATGTGTCAAAATTTGTACATATGTTTCCATCAGCATGTGACAAAATGTGTCGCAGATCCAAATGTGGTGGCCCACCCCTGTTATTATATATCTTATATACGTTATTTGTCTTTTATCACACGTGTAGACAAATTCTCAATTGATCCATCTCTTGCTATTGACAAGTTTGCCGAAAGTAGTAGGCGCTTGGTTTTCGTCTTATCATCTCATTCGTGACTTTCGACCAATACTTCAATTTTTAGTCAAAATGTTGTGAATGACCAAAGCATTTTCACTTTGATGCAAGCTGTGTTCATTCACTAATTGAACATTGATAACTAACAGCCACAAAATTGGACGATCAATTAACAAGTATTGATACACAAGCATGTATGTATTACCTCAAGAATCCATCACAATTGTAAAATTCTGACCTTTACCTGTAATACTCGAGTCAAGTGGTAGTGCTTATTTTAATTTGTTTCTGAATTCATCTTAAAAAAATCGGTGGGGCGCCCAACCGCCCCCCCCTTCGGTTCGCCCCTGATGTGAGTCACTCCTGCCGAACGATTTGTAATACAACACGCAATGCTTTTGGTCAGGAAATGTTGCTTTTGATTGTAGACTCGCAGTCCTATCTCATCGTATCTTCTTCCTAGAAATTTTTTGTGTCCACCGTAGTTCATAGCTTTACTTGCTTTAGTCAGAAATCATTGTGATGTGATTGGCTTGATATCATCTGATGATCTGAAGTAGACGTAGATTCAAAAAGAAGTTCTATGCGTTGATGATTGTCTCACAATGCTTTGAGCTGACGTTTCATGATTGAAGAGTGATCATTTACATCTTGTTGGTTTCTATAGTAACTGATACCATAGTTGTAGAGTTTATCGTCATAACCAGGCTTGGAGCAATTACTTCTGTGTTGAAATGTATGTGTATTTCAGCACTTCTTGTGAAGTAACTGCATTTAAGAAGTTGTACATGTACATTACACTACGCGTAATTGTATAATATGAAGTTAAGAAATACATTCTCCGTTTGTCTCATTAAACAACAGCACGCATTTCTATTATTAGGGCAGATTGGCTACTGCAATTGAAAAATTGTGGAATTTTCTTCTCGCATTGTGTGAACTATGATATGGTGAGCCTGTAGACAACATGATGTGAATAATGAACTGAATTATTGTTCGCTCGCACATCTCTCCCCACAGAATTAGACTGCTCGTTCCTCAGTCGTCGTTTTCTAGAAGGGCAGAGTCATATCTGGCATGCGATATGAAATGGCACACACCACGCTGATCTACGGTTGAACAATAAGTCGCCACTGAATAAGTAGTGACCCTCAGCATGCAGCCAGTGGCGTGCGTGTCATACACATCGAGTTCTTCGTTCGGTCACATTTTGCTGCCACAGTACAACTCATTGATAAATCCAAAGAAGAAATTGAGTAAACTTAATTTCTCATGCCTGCCAACTTCTGAACAAAGAATCTGACGGACCAACGTTAACGAGAAAACTTGTGCGCAATTATCTGAATTCTACGAATCTGAAAGAATCGAAGCATTTTGGAGGAATTCACAACAATCCGCGAGCGACGCACGACTGTTTTTCCAATCTCTGCAAGGTAGTAGGAATTTCTTTTTGCCCGCTTACTAAGTTCCAGCATGTGCCATCGGTTTGAATTAGTCTTCACTTCTGAAAGAGGTGAACAATCTAATTCTGTGCTTTCCCTTGAAAAAATCTTTCTAATATCAGATAGTCTTGAACCAAGGATTCTGAAGTTATACGTCAGAGTTGGAACCTTTTCAGCGGAGAAATTTTCAAACACAACCTACACCCACAGTTTGGCAATTCAAGTACATCTCCATAACGATATATACTGCAGGCCTGTGATTACTCCTCAAATTCCTCAGATTCCTCAAATTTGTTTATTGCTCCTCAAATCCTCAAAAATTCCTCAAATATAGCCTAACTATCAGAAATTCCTCAAATGCGACACACTACAGACTAAATGTCGGATAATGTATTGTTTTTGGCGAATGGTGATGATATGTAAACTTCCAAACAAGAAGCTAAGATAGTAGCATGCACCCTACATCCATGCTGCTAATCATGAATCACTCATGATTTATAACTTAATAATTTTTCTCTCACACACCTGGTAGATTTTAGATAGCGTAATCCCGCTGTGCTAGCTAGATCTGATATTTTGATTGGAAACAGACCTGTCCTTTTATCATCTGAATGGGCAGACTGTTAAATAGGATCTTTTCAATATATAAGTGATAAACATAATTTTGAAAAGAGCGACTTACTCACCAATTCATTCCACATGAGGAGAGGAGAAGCGTTGCTTGTCCTTCTAGTATTTTTTAATTTCTAGACGTTTTAGGATATAATGATTTTCTTTTAGCCATGTCATATTTAGCACATCAAAAATTAACTAGTCGTTAGCTTGTTTTTTTAATTTTGTTACCTTGACGCACTTTGTTACGTTGAATATCGTTTTCATTTCTGCAAGCTACAGGGCTGCAGATGTTCCGGTTCGTCTGGACTTATTTTGCTAAGCAGAGAAGTTGTCCGAAGTTATTGTCTATCGAACTCACTCATTAAATGCTTTCACGTATTTAATGAGTGAAACACTGCGATCAACCAACAGAAATTGTATATTTGAACACTGCAATTTTTTACTTCTAGCTTCATAATACTCGTATTACTTAGAATTCCAACAATAAAATCCACATTCAATTATTTTCATTAATTATCTTGACCTTTTTCACAACCTTCTTTATATGTTTCTGCGACTACATGGCTGCTTAATGCATGCCTGTACTTCTTAAAGACTTCAAGGATATCGAGCTTCCATATCCATCATATGATAATATATAGGTAGCCCAGCCCACTTGGATTTCAGTGCTCTTATCAGCTGAAGCGTTTGTTTCACTCTCTCTTCCATTTTATTTCCGCTGAACATGAACACATCCGACGGGGTAAAGCGGATGGTCCCTAAATTTAGTGTCTATCTGCCTCCTGGTCACCAGCGTGCGGGGTTGGAAGCGTATGAAGCTCTGCTATCTCATGAGTCTTTTTGCAGCTACATTTTCCAGGGTCTGCCGACCGACATTTATCCTGGATGAATTATTCACTTATAGATTGTTTTCATAATTTGCTGAACTCAGGTTGGTGTGAAACTAGAGCACACATTGCTTATCGTTGTATGTGAACTTAGATTAATTAAGACATTGAACCACATAGTACTGGGTTGGTAGATTTTCAACCTGGGTCTACTGCAAGATGTGGACGTCAATATCTCTGCGCAACTTCATGCGAATAGAGGTGATAATCTTTCACTCTTTGCCTGTATGAGACCAACAACTCAACTGGCAAGCCTGTTCCCGACACTTGCTTTGTGTTGTATGAGAGAATTCATGTTCATTTGAATGTAGATCGGAGCGATATGATCAAACGCTAACAAGTAAACAATACCCACCAAAACTTATGTAGCATAAAGTACTATTAATAAATTAGTGTGTAATGTGGCGTATCCTTCATAATAAATTGCTGACTTTTTTTAAGTCAAGCATTCCGTCAACGATTTTAAGCTTTCTATAATTATGGGCTACTCTCCTCCCAAATTTGTCTAAAGTCCGTAAAAATTAATCGTTGCAAAGCCCCAGATGCATGTAGTTGAGGATATATCCTACATTCAAAAAATTACAGTATACAAATCTGACAAGCATCATTGAATTGGAGACGATAACGTGAAGCAGAGCGATATGAGCAGCTTGATCTGACATCCTCTGTTCGACACATTCTAAGCAGATAATACTTGAGGCAACAAATTAATTTCGTAGCAACGCTGGAAGTGATTATGACCAAGTCAGTATTCCTTTGCAATATACACAACTTCAAAAAGTGTGGTGTGGTCAACCCTTGGGTTACCTTCTTCGTTGTGACTTTCATGATTTGAAGTTTGGCCCAAAATCCATGCTAAAATTTGTAGTTTCTTGCATTTATCATATTAGGCTCCGTTTCCATTCCTCAAATTTTTCACAAAAAATCCTCAATTTTTTTCATAGGCTAATCACAGGCCTGATACTGTGAAGTTGATTTCTAATGAATTGATTTGTTAATTATGAATTATTAATAATACTTGGTGGTAGATTAGGTTTAATTGTCTACAGTCAGCTAATGTTACTAATGCTACAGTTAGCTTTGTCGCCTTAGCTTTTTAAAAACGAAGAAAGAGACTCTGGATTCATATGCAGCGTTGCCCCCGGCCTCGAGATCCCATCCGCGCAGGCAGTGTATCAATGAAGGACTAAACTCAAGCCTATGATTTACTAGGAGAATATTTCCGAGAGCACTAACTCTTTGGAACATATTCGTTACTACTGAAAACTATCTACTAGGCAGTGTATCGACGAAGGACTAAACTCAGCCTATGATATACTAGGAGATTATTTCAGTGAGCACTAACTCCTGGGAACATATTCGTTACTACTGAAAACTATCTACTAGGCAGTGGATTGGTAATTTGTTTCATGGGAAATGTTTGCGAAAGGAAAGTTTCTGTTGCTAGAAGCTTGTTTCTAGCCTGGTCTAAGTTTTTGCTTGTTAAAATATATCGTCTAATTGCGAGCGATTTCAATGACATTTCCGATTTTAGTTTCTTGGTAAAGATTTGCTTTTTGATATACTGATCAAACTGTACATTAAATATCAAAACTGCTTAAGTACATGTTATGGAAATAAAAAGAAAATTTGTTGCAGCAGTAACGTTTTGTACAGATAGTATCATCTTATTATAAAAAGACAGCATGTAAATTACTCGTGTATGTAAGATAAAGTTTACATGCTTTAGAATATTCATGTCTCAACTAAGATCTCAATACTATGATGAGTTATGAATAATAAAACGTCTATAATTGTGATACTCTTTGCGATGATTAAACCATAGGAACTGATGTAAAACGTCAACAGTCACATAAGACGTCATAACAGACATACTGTAACAGTAGACATAACAATGACACGAAAATGGAAAAATCAATCAAGGGTGTTTGAAAATATCGAGTCGATTTTCGGTTGAGCAATTATTTAGTGCAGCTCGCACTTAAAATATTGGTGTGAATATTGTTGTTGAAGTAAAGTAACTATATTTCTGCTGTGATCACTTCACAAGAAAATCGACTTCTCTCTTCAAACATTTGAAGGCTTCGTCCCTGAAGCGAAATTGATTAATAATATGACTTCCCCGCACGTGAGACAATTTAGAAATATATTGACCTATTTGTTTCTTTTGATTTCATTGATACGAATAACCATTTTAGCTCAGCCACATCGATAACAGGCTCGGTGCCAATGTTTTTTGAGTATAAACTAAGTTGCTATTATTATTTTCGCAAGCACGAGTAAATGGAAGCACGTTATTTCAAACTTAAACCATCCCAATCGATATCAAATCAAAGTCACTTTCCTACCTACATATTTATCGATAGCCTAATAGTTGAATCATGTTAAATGAAGTCAAAGTAGTAGTTCTAATAGAAAAAATGTCTAATTGTATATTTGCAAGAAATAAACTTCAAAAAACATATCTCCTCTATATTTATAACACCAATTAAAAGAATATTTTTCTGAGACCCTCATCCGCGCAGCGGTGGCAACGCTGCTTATGTTACTACTTTCAATTTCATGATTAATTGATGAATTAATCGACTGTTTACCTCTCAACAAGCTTGTCCAATTCTTTCATTCGAGATGCTGCAGGTGATCAATACATAAATGCGTTGATATCATTAATATTGATTAGTGAGAGTGAAATTAGTTACCGGTGGTTTAAAGGACTCAAATTCCAAGCTCTAATATGCGATCAATGGCAACTAAGGTTATTGCTCAATTCTTGGGGATTCACAAGCCTCATCACATTGTTTCTATAAATATCTTCCTTATGAAGACAGTCTCCTAATTTCACTCCAGTGGCTTTGGTCTACTGACATCTTGGTATCAGCAATTTGGTTTAGCAGTTACTACAGGGTTTGTCTTGTGGAATGAAGCAGCCACTGGTTTGATTCAGGATTACGGTCGCACTGTCGCTCATCGATAGCTCAGTTGGTAGAGCGTTGGCCTTGAATGCCAGAGGTCGGTTGTTCAAATCCACCAAAACACGCAGTTACTTTCCGTCTTTGAAATTCCTATTTTCTTGCAGAAATGTCTCTAGACGGTCACAAGTGGTCGGAAATTGCAAATATTCCCCGACCTCGCCTCTATTTCTCGTCAGCTCTTGTGGATGAAAAGATCTTCCTCTTCGGAGGCTGTGAGCAACTTGGGAAGACCGTTCCGAGTGTGGAATCCTACAATTTGGGCTCACAACAATGGCAGTCAGTCAAGAATATGCCTGTAAGCAAAGCAGCTCCAACTGTTCATAGATTTGGTAAGTACTTAGTCAATTGCTGATTCATAGAAATAATAAGAAGAAAGCGTATGTTTCCATCAATTAAAAATCAAAAAGTACAAGATAAGGGTGACACGGAAAATAGAGCATTACACATAATTGTACGGGACATAGTAAGGGGAAAGTGGAACGAATTTATGGCGTGAGAAAATTATTGTCTGGAAAAACACAACGAATTGTATGCTGAGAATATGCAAGGAATGAAAGAAGTCAACATGCGTGCAGTTGAACAAAACGGCACTCGTAAACGACCACTAGGTAAGCGACTCGAAAGTAACCAGTTTAACGGATGGTCCCTTGAAACCAAGGCCTGACGAAATAGCCGTAAACTTTGTTTGTGTTGTACCTTATAAAAATCCGGTAAGCAAAGAGATCTGCAATCAGGGCTCCCACTCCAGCGCAAATTTTTAGGAAATTCCAATTTTCTGCGCAAATTTGACAATTTTGTTGTAAAAATGTTAAATTAATAATTAATATCGACATGGCATCCATGAAATTGCTACCGTTGAAAATAAATTTTCCTTTTCATGATAATTATATGGATGTGAATGGGACGAATTCATCGAATCCGACAGCATCGCATCGTCTTTTCTATGACGTTATATCGTCTATCGTTTTCTATGACACCGATTTGGTTGTTTTACAGGTTCTTATCTTATACTATTACATAATATTCGTTTTTTAAAGAATTTCTTCACGGTTCAAAACAAACTGTCGACTGATCATTCCGAATAAATCAAAATGCCTATTGAGTTTTAGTAATCATGCAAAACAAACGTCATAATTATGCTATGTTTACTTAAGTTTGAAATATAAGCTTACAACATAAGCTTCTAACCATCAACTGTCTCGAGCGTTTTTATTTCCAAAGTCATATTATATCCAAAACAAATTCATTTTAAATTCATCCTCGATATCATCATTAATAGAGAACATTTCTGACTTTATCGACAAAAACTTATTAATTGTATTACAAATATTATATCGACATCTATTATGTTAGACGGTACCTAAATATAATTCCACGATAGGAAACTTGGCCCGTGAAACGCCTTTAAAAAACTGCATAATTGCTATTACACTTCCGACTAGTATACTGCCACTCTTTGTGTATGCACATTCATTTTAGAGTTGTTTTATGTTTACAATGCCAAAAATTCTGTTTAATAGATTTCGCCGTTTCGTAAGATTTTTACGTTTATATCTGCCCATATTGTATCGAGATTTCAAATAAAAAATTGTTTGAATAACATAATATAAAGATATCATAAACATGACATTTCCTTTGTTTAGAGAAACTATTACTGGATACATCACTTGTAGCTAGCAAGTATCGATAAATTACATGCTTGACTAGGTCCTACAATTAATTACATACATTATTGCTAGTAGGGCCTTATGCCTAAATTACAAATGTTCTACTTAACTCTTGGATAACTATCACATGATATAATAAAATATTGATTGACAATCATTTAGCAGTTCATTAACTCAAACTTTGGTCTACATTGATACTTTAGAAATGAAATGAGATAATAACTTGAAGCAATTAAATTAATCACAAACACAGAGATGGCGACACAAGGGGTCTAGGAACAAGAATTTCGATTTTTCCTTGAAATCAAAAACTGCGCAAATTATGGAGTGAGAGCCCTGTCTGCAATGAGTGTCACAGATGATAAGATGACAACGTCTGATAAATTTGTCGATAATAATTCTACCTCTGCTGCGCATAGCTCCCACATAGATTTGGGAACCACAATTTAGTGTCGGTAAGATCAGAGCGCCATAGATCACAATTGAATCGTCCTTTGTTAGAAAACTTTACAAAACTCTAAGCAAATGAAGAAGTTTACTCGCCTTTTTCAACCGATGTTCAATATGACCAATATAGACCAATTCATCTGGCAGTTAATTGTAGCCCCAAGGACATTAATATCAGGAACTGTTGGTAACACATTTTCGTAAATACACAACTCAGGAGGTGAAACAAGCAAATGTGATGTTTTCTGTCATTAATGGAAAGGCTATTAGCCTGAGTCCAACTCAAGACATTGTCCACCTCCGATTTGAGCTCATCAACAATTACATTTCTGTGAAAAATACAAAGTAATAGGTCGTCGACATACTTGTAAAACAAATTATCAGGATGAAAAGGGTAAAGTGAACTGACAAAAAACGCAGAAGATAGATGGAGAGAGGATTGCGCCTTGTGGAATACCTGAGGTAATTGCAGTTACACTACTGGACATACCATTGAAGCATGTAAATCGCTATATATTCCATGCAAATGATAGTTCAACACTGAGGATTAGGTCTTTGAAATGGTCCATGTCATTGTTGCGATGCAAGTAGATTTGTGACCCAATTTTAAACCTGTTATTTTTTCATCAAACTCCTTCATACATCTTTAACCTTAATGGCCATAACCATAACCTTCAACCATCATCATTAGACTTTCTTCCGACCAGTTATGACATCCACCTCGACATCTTCATCGGTTTCTTGGAGCAGGCTTTCGCAATCTTAACATAACAGTTCACGCCTTAGATGCTGGTCATACTTTGCTTAAACAGTCGACCAAAGAAGACTTCGTTCTTTTTAATTCACCTGGAATAATTGTAGGCTAGATAACATTAGCAATAAGAATTTATGAAAGTAATATCTCGTAATTTTGAATGCAATTAAGTTTTCATATTCCATCTGTTTATCAGTAACGAATACCACTGAAAGGCAACGCCAGGCAGACACAGTTAATAAAGAAATGGTCTATGAAAATGATTCATCAATACTTCGAATATGATCATCGTATTTCTTCGAATATCAGCTGCGTCTACAATTAAAAGTCCCATGTCCGACCTGAGGCAGTTTTTAGGAAAACGAATTTTTTTCATCTTCTTGCATGCATTGTTTTCGAAATGAAGATATTGATGATGCAATATTTAGGCCATCGTAAACTCATGAACGCATCTTAGCAAAGTCGAATAGATGTATATGAAATCATGGAGTCGAATGTTATTATTTAAGAGGTGTGCAAAAATCGGGTGGCAGCCAATTAATAACATTCCTCACAGCATTTGAGATTGAGAATGAAATTTTGCGTTCTGAAAGTTCAGCTATAAGTTATAGGTCAACTTCGAAAATAAAATAGTGACGGCGGCATGGGTTAAAGTTTCAACATCAAAGGCTTGCAGTGCCCATTTTAATTTGCCCGGTAATATATTTTTGAGTTCAGATAAATTTGTATTTTAGCCCAGCTTCGGCGATTAGTTGCGAATTCCAGGTAATGCTGTAAAGCTGGAGAATGAAAAAAGTCATCCTATTAGAAGTGAAAATCCAACCTAAAGGAAACTTCTTTTAAACTGGCGACCTCCTGATGTTGGTAATAGGCATTTTCCTTGATTTGTTGTTCGTTGTCACGGTTTGCTTAGTCCTAAAGTCAGTATTACCTGTGAATGTTTAGTTTAATTATCCAAGTATTGATGCCGGCACGCTGAATTGAAATCCAAGATATGGTCTTTGCCATGTGGGTGAAAGACTGAGAATGCCAAATGCCAGCGAAGCTGTCGAACCTCACCATGCATTTAACGTTTTGTTCATTACTTCCGACCAGGTCTTCTTCAGTCTTCCTCTCTTATCAACACCATTAATTTACCGTTTACCTCCATCATACTTCTGACACATTCTTGTCGTCTTTCCTCATCACGTGTCCATACCATCGCAAGCGGTTTTGCTGCAGTGCACATTGAACAGATTTCAGACTCATCACAGTCGAATATCCTCATTCTTGCGGCGATCTCACAATGACCATCCATCTTATCATCCTCATGTCAACACTCCGCATTCGTTCGATGTCGCGGCGTTTCACATGCCAGGTTTCGCTACCGCACAATTAGCGTCCGCGTACACAGGCGTCAAAAACTTTCTCTTTGGTCTTGAGAGATGGGACTCGAGAGGTTGGGGAAGGCATCAGCTCTCTGAATATACCCCAGGCACATTTCACTCCCACAGCCATCGCTGCCTCAGTTCCTCAAGAGCCACTGATAACATCGCCCGGGCAGCAAAACTGTTCCACAACCTCAAATCTTTCACCATCTATAAGTAATTCACCATTGTGACCGATCTCAACAGGCTTCTGTATCGCACCCTTTGTAACACACGCGAAAGACGTACATGCTCGAGTAAGGCTTCCTTTAATACCACTGCATAACCATTCTTGCATTTTCTATAGCGTCATGTTCAAGTCTAATTTTGCTCCTGTATTCCATTTCACCTATTCTGATGTTTTCTGAAAAATAGCCAATTCCTGGTTTGAAGGATGATTTTTACCATGTAGGTTGTCAATGTGAATTATTATACGTCAACATATTTCAAAGAGTGCATTTCACTTTTATTATCTTTTATTTAGAGCATGAAAGATTAAGTCGTTATTCGTCTTTCTTCTTTGTGGAATGTCAAAGTATCTTTTGCAACTGAAGATAAGCTTCGCTCTTGTCTCAGCAAGTGATGTTTTGCTTCTGAGAAAATAATTTGTGTGATTTCGAACACGTGATACATATTCACATGTACGGACATGAAATGCAATGCACTGTAATGTGTGTAATGTTCATGCATGATTATTTATATTACAGCAAGAGAGTGCTGTGAATAATTATCTTTCGGAAAATATGACGACTGTGCCCGAAGTTTTACACCTGTTCGATAGCATTGTTGGAATTTTCAATCGATTGATTACCAAGGATTCAACATGTTTTTTGTTGTTTTTCATCCCAGCTTTTTCCATCGTTTCTTTTTAATTGAACAGCAACAAAAAATGTGCATATGATAACTGTGTCACATACATAAAATGCCTCAGAAGCTGTTTTTATGTGCGAAATGATGTACCTGTAATGTCGATGACATGCTATTCGTAAGTTCACTAAAATACAGTTTATATCATTCTGCTTAGATTGGAAGGCGGCCACCCAATTTCTTGAAAGAAGTGTCACATTCGCATGTCCAGCAAGTCAGGGGGATAATTGTGTTGATGGTTCATTTGTCTTAATCTGTTCTCGGTGAAAGTTGATCATCAACTATTCTGCATCAATTGCCGGCATCTCAGTTATTGTTTAAAATCGTAGCGAATTTAAAAGCATGTTTAAAAACTGCTGTTTAAAGCCGAGGTTGCAAGGCATTGTTCAAGAACATATTAAAAAAACAATTCTATAGGACCTATATACGTTTGAAAAATGTCAGCAAATTTTAATGTAGCATAACCTCGTAATTATCCAACAAGAATTAATAAATAAGGTCTCATTCTGAAGCCAATACCTATCTCTATTACCACAATCAACACTGCAAATGGAATAATTAAACATTGAGTTGCATCCTCATCTGGAAAATGGAAACAGACCTGAAGAGCTGCCATCCAATATCAGGAATCATCAACAGGCCTAGCTCACATCTTTCAACATCGAAACAACTCCCTATTTAAAGTTGCAGCCCTGTCCGAGTAAATTTGAGATTTGCAATTAGCAAGTTAGTGAAGTTTCGACGGGCATTCATTAGATATCACCTTAAAGACACCATTGGAAAATCGCCTAAGTTCACTAACTTGCTAATTGCAAATCTGCATAATCAACATTGCAATGATTGCATCTGAGGATGAGAGTATAATAAACATGCAAAACAGAAGAACTAGAAATCCAACTGAACGTAGAAAGGGATCGATGTGCTGAATCAAATGTCTCAAGGGAAGATATTTTTCATATGAAAATCAATACCATTATCACGTGGCTTTCATCGGAAAACAATATAACTTGCATATGAACTATCTGCAACATCGAATTTCAAATTTACAATGAGAAGTAATTGCAGTCGGGCCTATAGCTCGAAATCTTCTTTCAATTTTGTCACTGAATAATGTCACAATCACAAGTACAGAGAAAAAGAACTTATTAAACGATACGTAGAATGCCTACATCACTTGCATCCGCATTGAACACCTTGCTGAAGAGATTCAGAGATCCCGCGATGAAGAGCTTAATGATTGATCACGAAAACATTGAATGTAGTCTGATGGTGAGACGTAAGTGTGATGACCAGTCGCGTAGCCAGGATTTCATTTCCGGGGGGACAATATGTAGCTTAATTAATATAAGCCTATACTTAATAATTTCGTAAATCAGAAAAAGCCCTAATATTCATTCATATCTGATTTTGTCTTTTATTGATCATTCATGATACACCATTAACATAAAATCATACAGTATATACAGGTTTATCAATGACAGCCACAAGCATGAAGTTTAGGCTCTAACAACATTGATTTGATAGAAGTGGCTCATCATTCGATACATGTGTAATTGGAAACAAAAGTGAGATAGAACAGACGTTTATATACCCAGTCATGAATGGCCTCTACTTGTGTGTGTCGCAAAATCGTGTCGTGTCCTGGCTACAAGCCATACCGAGATGTCCGTGACAGTGCAACTGGTATCGGCGCATGACCGACTATCTGACTCACAGAAATGAACATCGTGCGCAACACGGGACATGGGAAAATTAACCAAGCGCGCTATTGTAGGATTTCAGGTTCTCGATTTAATAAATTAATAATTCGACACAGAATGAAGTTCATATACCCCGTATAAAACACAAAGATTGTCCCCCTCTCAGATTTAATTTCGGGGGGGGGAAGTCCCCCATGTCCCCCCCTTGCCTACGCCACTGTTGATGACATATTTCCAAATGAAAATGTTTGGGGTGGACTTATAGAAGAGACTGGAGACTGGAAGAAATGAAACTGTAAAATGCGAAATTTCTGACGTTCGGTTTCAAGTCGTGATTGCTGAAGGTTGATCCTGTCATCATCCAAACTGATGTTGTGTGATCATCTTCATCAGAAAAACTTCGCCGTAATGATTATCGTTGAGTGAAAAATTGGAAGTAGGCTTGCTTTTCCATTCAGTCGCTGTCCTTTTCATTTAGTTTCTTGGCTTTCAAGTTCTGCTTTGCATGTACATTATACTCTCATCCTCAAATGCAATCACTACAATGTTGATTATAATACTACAGGTGTGTATTGGCTTCAAGATGAGGCCTTATTTTTTAATTTCTGGTGGATAATCAGAAAGTTATGCTGCATTAAAATTTAGTCAATTTTTTTATGCCGCACCCTGTAGCAGGGCACAAAACTCATTTCCAAAAACGCAGTTTAAATCCATTTTTGAAAACATTGTTTTGAAACAAGTAAAAAGCACGTTTTTAAATTAAAGTTTAAAAATCCAGTTTTAATAGAAGCTTTAAACTATTGTTTTGATTAAAACATTGCGATAAAACCGCTTGTATGTTGACAGTTTCAATAGAAACTCACTTGTGCTTGTAGAGGAGAAGGTGTTTCTGTTCGGAGGTGTTGGTCCTGATGCAAAGGCCACTGACAGCATTGAGTATCTTGATTTGGGAGCGGAGGAATGGGTCAGTGTGAAATCCTTGCCAGAGAAGCTTCAGGGCATCGCAGTTCAAAGACGCGGAGATAAACTCATTCTGGTCGGTGGAATGACACCAGACATGAACGGTACCTTTTACATGTACTGCTTCGATCCAACACGTGCCACACTTCAGCCGTTTCCTGCCATGCCAACCAAGCGAGCCAAGACCGGAGCTTTCTTCATTGACGACAAACTCTACGTCCTGGGTGAGTACTTCGTGTCTCTGCTGTCAACCGCTTTTACATTTCGTCTTCTTCAGGTGGAGCGGATGGACGCGTTCCCACCAACGTCGTGGAGATGTTCGACTTCCGAGCGTTTCGATGGACAGAATTGGCGAGAAGGAAGACTCCGGCTCGTGTATTTGAGTCCTATGTTGCTATGGGTGATTCGCGTCTTGCTTGTGTTGGCGGCTTGAAGTCAGATATCTCAAGCGGCTTCTCTGATGCTCTCGATATCTATGATATTGAAGCAGATACGTGGACGGTCGGTGCGCCAATGCCTGATGCCCGTGGTGACTTTGCCAGCTGCTGGTATCGGGACCGAATCGTTGCTGCTGGTGGTTTCGGTAAGTTCAGGATTATATCAACTCGCTACAAACTATCATCACATGTAGAGCGGACGTAATCCCTTCCCACCCATTGTTTGTAATATATATAAGTATAAGTAAGTATAAAGTATAAAGAAACCAGAACTAGAAATCAGAAGTTCAGTTTTTTCAAGTACGCCAGCAAGTTGGGGTTCTCCAAATCGTTGAGGCTGCACGGTGGTTTCAGGGTCGGGCAGGCGATCAGGACGTGGTTGGGAGTTTGATGACCAGTGCGGCAACTGCATGACACTGAAGTGCCGAGCTGACGATGCCCCATCTTTCCATGGTGGCTTAGAAGCGTCCGGCGCCGGTTCATTATCGATTGAACTGAACCTTTTCGTGGCGAGACAACTTGCCACCCAGGGATATGTGGACCACTGATGGAGGTAAGGAACGAGTTGGTCCAGGACTGGAGGCTTTGGAGGAGCTTGGTTGTCAGTCGCATCTCGAAGATGGTGCCGAGACCGCAGTCTGTGAGTAGGTTTTTGAACATGCAGCATTTGTAGATGAATTGGTTAAACTGATTTCACGTTGAGCTTGCGCAAAATCTGGACGCGATGGTAAGACGCCGGACAGGAGAGGGAGACAATTGAGTGGATTGCATCTAACACAACCAGAGATTGACATAGATATTGATCTCGCCCTGGTTTGTGTGGTAGGCTTAACGCGCGCATTGCAGAAGTAGCTGGCATCAGAGAACCCACGAGCACCGGTCAATTTGCAGGCAGGCCTGTCAAGTGAAATGTACCTATCTTTGTCTCAAATTTTCTCAGTGATCAATTCGTCAAATGGAAATATTGTTCACACCGTTCGACTCTTCACGATCTAAATTTATTAACTGTGCACGTTTAATGTGGTGTCAGTCTTCTGGCTCGTCAGAATTCAGGCTTGAAATTGCATTTCGTTCAGTGGGAAATTGTTTTTCTTGCCCCTCGGGACTATAGTTCTGCCCGTGGCCATCAGTATAGAGGAAAGTCATCTGTAGACCCAAACACTGCAGACATTTGCACCGCGTCCTCGTGCAAGCTCAGCTGATGCACATCTCTGGTTTCAACCGTTGAAGAAAGAATACTGAACATAAGACAGAATGATGTATGAATTTTAAGAATCATCGCACCGCGTGACCATGGATATCTATACTTGCTATATGCGCAACCATTTCATAATTCTTCCACGACCTATTATGCTGCATGAAATGTTTTCTTTCGATACAATTTTGCAACCCAAGTCTGACTATGAAATGTTATGAGAAAATTGAGATCCGACGTTGCAGCAGAGCAAAGACATTATCAGCCAGCAGATCCAACGTGGAGACTGACTGATGTTGATTCAAATCGCAGGTACTCGTACATTAGATGTCCTTATGCACTGTAGATGAAGAGACTAAGCTGCATTATTATTTCTTCTTTAGAAAATCTGGGCTTCTTAATTTTGTTTCCCCTTCATTTATTGGTGCGAACTCTCTCAGGAGAGCTTTTCATCCTCCCAAGGAGAAACAATCCTGCCACTGGAACTGTAAATTTTGTGTTATGAGTGAAAGGTCTATTGTCGCACAGTAACGGTGTAAGAAGTCACAGCCCAGCGTGTTCTAATTCACTTGTACTCACAGTTGTGAGACTGACAAGAGCGACTTCTTTGCAAGTGTGATGCAGTACATTGAACCGATTTCTGTGATTGCAGAAACTCTACCTCAATAATTCAACAATTAGATCCAAAAATGAATGAGTTTCGAACATAGAGGTCTTTTAGCTTTGTTCCCTGATGCATAGCGGTAAGATGAACATTTCAAAGATGAGAAGATCCGTCTGAACGCGGTAGCTGGACCACTGCTCCGAAACCCTGCTCTTAACATGCGGCATCAATCTGCCTTCCGTAAATGCCGAACATGATCAGTCACTCGTCCCCAAATAAAAGACGTAGAGTTGCTATTGTTGTATTTCTGACAGCAAATCTTCTCGTGTCTTGCATTAGGTGTAACAAAACTGTCTTCCTTGCCATTAATGTTGCCGTTTTTACTCTAAATGCTTGAAATTTAATGCATGCTTGGCTTTTACATAGCAAAAATAGTAATTGATATCAAAGTTAACAGAAAGTAATTTAGTAGCACAGGAGATTAAGTGCAACGAAAATATTGAGCATTTATACCATTTTTTGTAATAAATGTACATGTAGGCCTGCAAGTTTTAATAACTTCAGAGCGAAATAAGAAATTAACGAAATGTCAGTTGCATGTTAACAATAACTTACTCGTAGTATGGCATATTGTGCACCGCTGTTGTTACCATTTTAAAAACAGAATGACGGGTTCAAGATTTCTGGTGAAGTGTAGATTATTGTCTCCAACCATTGGCAACAATCATGAAAGTGTGCTTCGGTAATTCACTATTTGTCAAACTTGCGAATCTGATGTTCGATAAACTAAGGTAGGTTTTCCGGGAAAATGGGGTTGTTGAATAAAATAAAGATAAAAGATGTCAGAGAAAGTTGCCAAAAAGTCTACATTAGCGGCACAATAACGATAACTTTAACTATGAAGGTGGTCGCCGTGGCACAGTGGTTAAGTGCTTAGCCTAGCAACCTTCCGGTCCAGAGGTCGAGCCCCGAAAGTGTCATTGGAAGTCGGCAGGAAGGGCATCCTGACTAAAAGTACCACAACCCTCCAGATTAAAGCCTGACTATCTCAGCACCGTCCAAGCCCCCAGTGTGGAGGAGTGGTGACGTTAAATCATCATTACATTCATTTTTTTGTAAAATTGTGACTACAATGTTTCTTTTTCTCAGCTGTTCACATTGTAGCTATTATTTATCCTGTCGATCTTATCGTTCTTTGTGCACGATTTGATTTTATTATAGTTTTAGATAGAAGCAACTATAGACTTCTATTTTCAACTACAGCTATTATTTATAAGCATCACTATTATTACTAATTCAATGAATCAAGTCAGCTTCGAAATATGATATAATTGAATCATCTCAATTTATCAGATTCACAGAAGTAACGTGAAATTGAACATCAACACGTTCAATGATTCCTTTCATTCAACCATTTATCCAATTGTTTGATTGATTGATTTGTTTGCGCTTATGCCGAGACTATTATTAGATAACTAATTAGTAAAAGTTTTCTGTAACCATGATAACGAAATTCTCCGTTCAATTTATGGGACATGTCCCGATATTTGGATATAAAAAATGAATCCCACAATAAAACGTGATTTTGACACTTTTCTGCGTCAAATCAAAGCATCAAAAGACTACATACCACAAGGTACAGGGTGATTGAAAAATAGCACTTTTTCATAGATAGGACTCCTGACCTGCGACGTTATTACGAAGCGAAATGACAAGACTGTGGTATGCACGTTGATCACCAACTCACGCTGATAACGATTCTGCCTCAAAAAAACGTTCGCAATACAATTTTGGTCGAAAATCAAGAAAATCGTTCTGTTAAGGATCTAGACGTCAATAGTTATTTACACAACAAGTGCAAAGTATCCAGCTTTATTGCATTTTTTGAGATCAACATGTCTATGCACGAGCCCGAAGGGCGAGGGCATAGTTTGTTCTATGGTTTGTTGATCGAGAAAAATGCAATTAAGCTGGATATCTTTGCACGAGTTCTGTAAGTAACTTTATATTTCACAGAATCCGCAGAATCTATGACCATCCAAATTTTATAACTGTCAAAAATCCAACTCTATTGCTATGGAATTGTAGATATCAGCGGCATTTCTTGAGATTTCTATGTGCAATTCACCGTTTTAGAGGATGTAAAACTTTCTATGTGCTAATGTATTTCAATGAAGGAGTGCAATAAAGACTGTTTATTGCACTCTTTGAAATGTATGCACACTTTGGAAAGCATAAACTACATTATGGAAGCAATAATCATAGAGATTATAGCACTGAAATATAAAGAAATATATCGGGCATATATGAACAGCAGCTGTGTTGCACATACAGACCGATTTTATCTCAATTTATCTTTGTGAACGCGCCTTTTATCATGTGCGTCTCCTTCCAGGAAACCAAGGCAAACCTTCAGATTCCGCTTGTGCCTACGATCCTGAGAACGATTCCTGGACGACTCTACCTTCGATGAAGGAAGCTCATGCATCCTGTGGATGTGTATCAGACGATTCTCGTGTTTTCGTAATTGGTGGCATGAGCTTAACATCAGGTTATAGTCCATGTGTGGAAGTTCTTTCCTCCCAGTGATACTCGACAGTGTTCTGAAATACCTTAGGTGCTATTAATTGCTTTGACGGTGAAACCCTAGTGCTCTTATCATTTCGAATGTTTTCATCATATTTTATTTATCATTGTTCACTTTTTACGAATAATGTTGTATAATGTGCTGTTTTTCCTCGTGGGTCAAAGGTTGATAAACCGAACTTTTCTCTGAGCTGAATAACTCTACTGAAGGTTTCGATGAGAAGGAAAATAAAAGAAATGAAACTCTAAAAAAATTCAAATTACTCTTGAACATAATCCAAGTGAAAATTATGGAACTTAACAGAAAAGCTAGTCAAAAATTGGTTGTCATATTCATGCCCAATAAGATCAGTAACAGCTTCTACAGTTCACTGGAATCTTGTCAAATTTCCGCGACACTCATGGTTATTCTGGATAACGATATCGTTGAATTAGAATACCTTCAAGGCGAGAAGTGAGCGTATAATATCTGGCTGACTCAAACATGCAGATAATGAAGTAATTAAAACGTAGTCTCTCATCCTGCAGATTTGTATGTTTGAGTGTCTGTGGGAAGTACATATGACAGAGTTGAAATAATAATAATACCTTTTTTATTGAAAAAATCAGTAACAAAAGATGACAATAGCTGAGTATGCAAGTTTTGTTCAAATACAAATACATTTCTAGGTGCATAATTATAGCTAAAATATCAAGCAAATAATTGAAATGGGCCGCATCGTCTCATTAGGCAAAAGAAAAAGTCTCATGGATACATGCAGTAACTAATCAATTTACTGATATTCTCTGACATCTAAAATATACTAAGAATTCACTTTATTCCGGAAAATTGAATAGGATATGCAGCCTACTTGAAAAGGGGCAAAGTAGAAAAACTTAAAGGGGTATGGCTTTACTTTGCGATCGACCATAGAAGGCGCTGGACACAGGGCCTGTCACCCATTGAAAACTTCACAAAATCGGCAGAGTGGAGAGTTTGTGACTCATTCAAAATCCGTTATATGGGCAATTTGGGGTTGACTGCACAGAAATCTACCTATAGGTGACAAACCTAGAATTGAACTCTCTACAGTGCAAGATAGGTGTGTCTTTCAAAGACAGTGGAAGACGTCTTTGATTTAAAAAATATTAGTCTGGTGGCGATCATGAACGGTCCATGTTGCATTTTCGTTGTGAACCTCGTTAGCGTCGAAGAATCTAAACTTTGGTGACTTTTAGTGTTGAGCAAATTTTTCCAACTTTTCACCAGAAATTGTTGGATAGCTTGAATAGCACGCTTATTTCAATTTTTCATCGGTCTGAATTTTGCTACTTTTTATAAAGACCTACTGCAGTATTGGAAATTCATGTCAACTAATTAAGCGTACTTAGGCTATTATAGAAAGTTCAGTGGAAATGTTACTTTCTTGGTGTCATTTTCGTGATATTTCCTTAACAGATTTTTGAATTTTTTCATATGCCTTCTTCATTCCGGATTTTGGCTGTTTTGATCATCTAACCCTTCCCCTCAATGATTGAGCTTGGTCAACAGTTGCGTGAGACTATAATTTGCGAGAGTTACATGAAGATGTACAATGAAATTCTAATAAATTAAGCTTCAAAAGAACAGCAATTAATTGAAAAAATATTTATTTAAAGAAAATATTGATATGCATCTTGTAATCTATTGTTCTGACATAAAACTCTCATCTATCACATCTTTATAACGTTGACCTTCTATTCGAATATCACCGTGATGTTCTTCTATAAATTTCTTCCCTTGGACAACTATTTCCTTCCGAAGTTCAGGCTTATCGGCAATCATGGACAGGCAACTCTGAAAAGTCTGCAGAAATAAACATTAGAATGCAATCGCATCAAAAACATGAATCAAACAAACCTTGGAATCATCGAAGAGAAGTCCGGTTTTCAAATGTTTTACAATATCGGCATTTCCAGGAATGTTTCTGACAATCAATGGTGTACCGAGTGCCATTGCCTGAAAATGAAAATTAAAGTCTTTATTCAAATATGAATCACTCAATTCGCTAATCATAAACAGAAATAATTCATATTTTTATTGTACTTTTCGGTTTCAGCTCCTCTACACCATGCGTATCTTCGAAGCCTAATGCCAAGATCATAGAGATGCTTTGTCTGCGTGCCTGGGTCTGGAGATGACCTTCCTCAATACTGATGGTCACGTCCAGAACCAGTCCAGAGGGCCAAAAGGATCAATTTTCCATTGAACGATATGCAAATTCAAGTCTGAATTCTGACGAACCAGAAGATTGACACCACATTAAACCGACACAGTCGATTAATTTCGATTATGAAGAGTCGAACGATTTTTTTTACGTTTTTATACGATTTTTACTACTGGATGGCCCTACTGGGGCTTGCTGACTTAAGTCAAGTCAGACTTTGTTTTGGAGCGTTGTGTTTTGTGAATCCGGAGGCCCTTCCGACTTCAATCCAATTTCAGGGTTCGACCCCTCTGGAATGGACCATGAGATCGCTAGTCCAAGTACGCAACCACTGTGCCACGGACACCTTGTGAACGATGTGAATAATATTTCCATTTGATGAGTTTATCACGGTGGAAAATTGAGTTAAAGATAAGTAATTTTCACTTGACAGGCCTGCCTGCAATCTGCCCATTAAGATTGTGTGTTCGCCGATACCAGCCACTTCTGAAATGCGACTCAATTATTGAGTATAATATGAAACATCTAAGAAAGCACTGGGATAGGATTGACAGTTTTGGCATAAGTGTAGAAAACATTGACAAATCAATGACGTTTATTTGCTATAACTATGAGATTGAGTACAACGGCAAGACTTATAAACAAATTAAAGGTGTACCGATGGGCTGCCACTTTGCGCCACCGTTCGCAATTATATTTCTCCATACTATCGAATCGAAGGCGTTGGGGATGTTGGGTTTTGACCCCACGATATATAAGCGGTATATTGACGACATAATACTTGGTCCTTTAGATTACGACGAAAATAAATTTAACCAAATATTGAACGTCTTTAATTCAATAAATCCCAATATCAAGTTTACTCTTGAAGCACCTAATGGCTGAATATGAATGAATGGCTGAATTTTTTAGATATCAAGATAAAGATAGATAATGAAATTAAATACTCTTGGTATCATAAAGAATGCCACTCCAACATAGCTTTGAGAAAAGATTCTTTTCTTCCGAGACACATTAAATCAAATTATATAAAGAGTAGTGCACATACTATATCTCAACAATCAAATGATCCAGAAATTAGGAAGGAGAACTTAGCAGAGTTTGACCGAATTCTAGAACAAAATCAATACACCGAAAAGGAGCGCGAAATAAGTGCTAAAACAAAAAAATCAAATAAAAGAAATAGCATAAGTAAAGAAAATAATTTTCAATTTAAAGTGCCGTACGTTAATGACCGGTGTAATCGCAAAATAAACAAACTTATTAAAAAAATATGATTTACCGGTGCGTTTGATTAATGAGTATGATAATCAATCGGCCAACTACCTTAATAATAATAAGAAAGAAAAATCATGCTCTTGTAATATTTGCAGTGATTTTAAGAACAATAAGTACTAGTGCCGAGACAGATACGTCGTATATCAATACACGTGTGTTCAATGCGGAGAATTTTATATAGGAAAAACTGCCCGCATGCTAAAAACCAGGCACCAAGAGCATAGGAAGGCGATTGATAATAAAAGTAATAGCAGTGCTCTTTATAACCACTTGCAAGATAAGCATGGAGGGATAGGCGGCATCGGTAATTTTCAGGTCGGTCTTATTCGCAAACTGCACAACACTCGAGACACAACAATAGCAGAGGCCAAAGCAATAACACAGCTTAAACCGCAGATCAACAGGAAACACGAACTTCCAGACTACAATCTCTCTTCACAATTCGATAATCATGCAAACCGCCAACACACTTCTTAACAGAACTCATATCTTCACATAAATACTTCACACAGTTGCATCCCGTCTGTTACCATCGACCGTTTCGAAGGCGCTGGACGCCGAAGGCCCGTCTGACCTGTTTAACTTTTTACTTAACTTTCAAGAAAGCATCGACCTAAACTTGGGGAGTTTTCTCTAACGCACTCTTATTAGTTTTCTATGGTTTCTATCGCCTGCTACCACTGCATGCAATGGCTGTGATAGGATTACTGTCCGCGCTAGACTAACCCATACGCAAATGAATCTATTTCTGTGGTGGTTCTGTTCCATTTAGTCTTGTCATTTTCCACTGTCTAGACAGGCACAGTCAATAATGGCAGCAGTCTGAAAACAGAAAATAGCCAAACTAGAGACTTCTTGGGTCATGTAAGCACTTGCTCATGGATTCCCCAAGTTTGGGACGAAGAGAACTTCAGACTAACCACAGAGATAGATTCATTTGCTTGCAGGCAGGCTTGTCAATTGAGAAGTACTTAATTTCAACTCAATTTTTCTTGGTGACAAATTCGTCACACCGTTCGACTCTTCACGATCTAAATTTAGTGACTAGTATATTTAATGTGGTATCTCTCTCTTCTGGTTCTTCAGAATTCAGGCTTGAATTTGTATTGCATTCAATGGAAAATTCCTCTTCTTGCCTCTCGAGACTAGTTCTGGCCCTGATCATCATCAGTATTGAAGAATGTCATCTGTAGACCCAAACACGCAAATGAATCTATTTGTGACTGAGATGAAACCGAATGTACATAGTAAACCATATCAAAGCCAAATAACATCGATTACTGAACGAAATTCAAAGAGACAATGTAGACGCACAAGTAAATGTAAATGGTTTGCCGTGCTTGAACCAATTCCAATCTATCCGATTTCAAGATCATATGAAGCGTCGTAAAAATCAATTTCGTCATTTATATTCTGTTTATATAATCAGAAACAACAACTTGCCATCAGCCTGCCTACAGTCCATTGACAAATATATGATTATTGTTCATTAAGCCGTTTCCAACAGCACAAAGAGAACTTTGCCGACTTTCTCTCATGCGTCAAAAAATATAAACCTCTGTCAATTTTGAATACCTACATAGAATTTTAGCCTTTCGTAGTAGACACGTCGGTTGATGACACAGATATAAGCCTATATAGCGAATGGAAAATGCATGCAAAATTGCTTATTTACTTTATGATATCAAACATACTAGTACGTACCTCTAAAAACATCAGCAGATGAGCATTAAAAAATTATTTAAGTTTTGCCAATTCAATCAGATGATAAATTGTAATTAAAGACAAAAGAAAACAAGTGAAAACTATGCACAGAACAAACGGTTTAGTAAGCCTGAAGGTAAGTAAAAGTTAGTCTTGGAGGAAGTGCTTTTCTACTCCTTGATATATGGATAAGGCTGGGGCAGTCACGAGAGTAACATGACTACCCTCAGGCAACAATAAATGTCAGAATTGTGTAATATTAAGTTTAGTTTGAAGAACGCATGAAGTTCTGATCCTAAGATTTTGTCGACCCAGTTTGCAACAAAATCATCAGAATTTTCGAAATCACGAAATAGTTGACACTTGCCTCAAGAATTGAAAGGGCTTGACCTTCACTTAGAGAACAATTGATCATTCCTAAAGCTTGTCTGACAGCCAGTTGACATTCCGTCACTCCTAGATTGCCGACGTGATGAACAAATTCAGAATATCTGCAATTGAAAGCAGTGAAAATTCAGACATGGCAATTTGATACCAGCATTTCAATGATCAGTATTTTAGCACAAATGAATCATCATGAGGAAGTCGGTAACCACAACGCCGCTTTGATTTTTTATCTGTTTCTGCATTATTGTTTCTTTCCAATAAAGTAATTTCTCTCTGTTCCAGAACTTATATTTCTTTATAACGCTACAGAGTTTGGAACTCTTGAATTTGATAGTGCATTTCTTGTGAGAATGATTAAGAAAATCTCCGAGATATTCAAGAAGGAAAGACGCAGAGCACATCGAATAATGTGTGGTCCAGAATGCAATTGTGATTATTTCCTTCCTGTTAGATCGAGAAGAGAATTGCTACGAATCTTCAACGAGATGCACAATAAAGATAGATTTCTGAACTATTTGGTCCCCAAGCAATTTCACAGCACCTCAGTTTTTGTGGTTTCTTCATCTCGTACAATGTTTTTTGTACTTCTTGTTTTTTTACAAGTCAACTTTTGCGCCCTCATCGTGTACCTCAGAGTTCACCTAATAGTCGTCTCTTACCTATAACTCTAAGCCACTTTCCAAATGCATCTTCCTGACAATTCTATTTTCACTTATATGATTGCCTTAATGACTTGCATTCCATTATGAAATAAAAAAGTTTTACTGCTACATGTACATGTATTACTACTAAATCAAAAATTTTGAAAGCAAGCACATATGTTGAATTATAACAACAGAAGGAAGCGGTCAGTGCCAGTGATTAAAGATCAATACAACTTCGTTTGCTTGGAACTAAGATAAGAAACTGAATATTTATTCATACGGGCATGCTCTTCACCAACAGCTGCGGATGCATAGCAGCTCATTGCTGCAATAAAAAGCCCATGCTGCCGTAAAATTTAGGCTATTTCCAAGTTTTCACCTGCACGAGCCATGTCAGGAGATGGAGGGGTGACCATACATTTCAAATTTTACAACAAATCAGATGATGAGAAGGGAAAGATGTGGAAAATGGTCAGATATATAGGGGTCGACAAAAAATTGCGCAATTTGATGCTACGATGATATCCAATGAATTGGATTTAGTGAGGGTGGCAATCGATTATTTTGTGACTGATATTTACCTTCCGAATATTTTTTATTCTGCTATTCAGAGGTGTATGTATTTGATTAACCAATCGTTCCTTCACCACCCGTTTCAAGGTAATTGTCAGTCACAAGATAATCATCCTCAAGATCCTATGATTGTCATCCCCACTTTATTTTCTAATTTATTGGATATCATCTTTGCAGCAACTTGAACGAGTTCTACAGGAACCGCCCTTTTGTGTCACCGTCTCACATCCTTCATCGATTTCTTTGATGAGATATTGGATCATTCTAACTTTGACAATGCTTTTCTCACACAAAGCGTTGACAAAAGAATGCTCAGTCTTTGTCGCATAGTAGCTATTTTTAGACGGCGTTCTGATGAGAAAATGTATCTCATACTTCTAGCTCTTGAATTCCATATTCAGACAATGAATCTCGGAAAGCAATCAACTGATGCAGTAAAAAGCACCAAATTTCACTGCCATGGAGATTTCACCATCATCATAGAAACTACCAAACAAAATAAACATTAAGTCAATAATAATGATAAATCATTCAATTTCAAATAATATATCCCAAGTTTCATATATCAAAATTTGCGCTTCGACGATTATCTATATTTTGCACCGAATTTTCGGATGACTGATCACCATACATCTTCAGGGTGAACATGGCAATGAAATGATGTGTAATGACAAGCAAGTTAAGTTAAAACCAACGAAAATCACTAAAAGTCAAGGTTGCACTAAGGCACAGTAAATGGACGGTAAACCTGAATCCGTGCTATTGAAATTGTCATTGCATGCTATGTGCTAAGTTTCTAAAAATAGACGCCGCATGTAATTGGATTCTCTTGTGACGATTTCTGTTTTGTTCCAGTCAATGCGATGACCTTCAGACAACGAATGTAGTGCCACAGTGGATTTCTCTTCCTGCATTTGTCTTTTCGCATCTATGAAAATGTCAAATAATCACTCAATAAATGGAAATGACTTAAAAGTTATTTGAATGTTGATCAACAATCTGTTGGTATTGATTGATAATTGAAATAATATTTGACGATAACGTTGAATGTGATCTCCACAAACCAATGGTCTCAGAATGCGCAGTTCATTTGTTGACCCTAGAATAGCCCACATGGCAGTGTAAAAGTTCAGCGAAATTTCACTATTTTGATAAAAAATTGCACTATTAATCAAAATGTTTTCAAATCCAATTTTCGAATTGAAGTTGTGGTTCATGAATCCTCATGTTTCGTAGAATATTCTGACGAATGTTTCAATTCAAGTAGTCAGACAGCTTTTAAATTACTGGAAGTAAAGTTCCGTCTCTGTTGACAGTCTCAAGGGGTAAAACTACAGGCATTTGGAACAAACATAAAGTCGTGGGGCAGTGACGGCCTGTTAGATCAGCTCATGCTTAACCTGTGGTTGATATGTGGCTTGTTCAACGCTATAAAGCGTGCTTCGGCCATTTTAGCTCGCATCGAATTCATTTGTTAGTTTAGGATAAGTAAAATATCAATGCTTATCATTCTATCGGCATCATTCGGTTATGTTCAGATATTTTTTGTCGCTTAATTTGAAGTTTAATCAAAGATCATTGCAGGGATGTACGCAATTTATTTCTGGAGTAGTTTTAATTTGCTTTTTATTTTATCAATTCATGACAGCATTTCAGTAAATGTATTTGCTGACCCTGATCCTTCTTAAATGTATTGGCATCCGTAATTGTTTCAAAGTTCCTGAAACAATCGCCAGAAAAATGACTACTTTATATAACCTGAATGCTAAGGAAATTCTTGATGAATTCGCAGTAACCTACTTCTCTACCTCTTCAAGAAAATGTTCACTCCTCTCTGCGGGGTTGTTGTCTATTCCACCAAGAAAGACCAGACGGATCGATTTTCTTGCTCCTTCAGACACCCATTCTGAAAATGCAAGTAGCATGAAAATGTCTATATTCTACTATTCATACAAAATAGTTTCACAGGTAACCTGACAATTGATAAATTTGTCAAACCTGAACAGATGAGTAGCGCCTGCGTGAAGCGCCCCAATCTCGGATGCGGCATGAAGTGGCTGCAGAATGCAATCCTCCCTCTACGTGCCTGCGGTAAAGCACTGCCTTCCTGGCTAATCCACGTTCTCAACAGATGGTCCGGTGGCCTTGTGGTTAGAGGGTATGCTTTCCACGTCCTCCAGCTCCAACGTCGCTGGTTCGAACCAATCTGCGACTAGTCTCAACAGGCCGAAACATGTCTTGTGGTGGCTACATCAATTGAGATTTGAGAAATTTATCAATTTGCCTGGTTACTTGTCTCAACAGCGAAAAGTTATCATGTACATCAACTTTTCTCAGCGAAAGTAAGGCTCCACAAGAAGTCCAAAACTTTAACTTGTGCTGTTACATGATATTCAGTTACACTCCTTGCTATGATCACCTTCTATGATTGCTGTAGGAGTAAATATTGCTCTTATTATGATATGATGCCGACTACTGAATTCATATCCTTGGGGGTCTAGGATCCTTCCAAACATTTTTATATGTTGCTCTAGAACCGAAATAACCAAATTAGCTGTACTGTTCTGTGACCATAGCCTATACTACACACTGCACAGGTTTACGAAACTAAATTGATTAATTCCTACATCATTACACTCTCCACTATGATGTACGTCTATATTAGGACCAAGTCGCAGAAGGGCCTTCATTCGAATTCATTATTTAAGGTGGGAAATTGAAACAATATTGTTGTTATTTCTCTAAGCCAATATATTTCTACGACTAAGCGCAGTTATCATCAGGGCACTTTTCTAGAATATATAAAATAATATAATAATATTTGATAATAATATAATATAAAAGATTGTCATACTTCTAATCAATGGACATGCAGTAGCCAGATTAATGGTCATTAGCGGCTTTAATGACACAATTGACTATCTCCCTTATGCACATTTTCAAATTTGTCTAAAATCCGCTTCATTCGTCAGAAAACTTCACACACATTTTGAGCCCCGAATTCATATCTGCCACATTCCTCCAGCGACCCATGAAGTGCGGTGCACGTCACTCGCTAACTGGAACTCCCAAGATGCTGAGTGAACAATGGGACAGAGATGACGTGCGGGTAGTTGAGAACACTTGTGCAAGTGCCCGCAGTCATCGGGTCTCAAGCGATGGAGGAAGTTTTCCACTCACATACAAAAACTTGTCGGACAAGTACTTTTTGAATTAGAGACGATGACATGAAGTACAGCGATGTCAAGAACTTAATCTGATTTCGTCTGTACAACGCATTCTCATGGAACGCTTCTCACTTTCTCTTGTCTTCTTCTCATTGGCTGACAAAACGAAGAACATGATGAATTAGAAAACTTACCGTAAAATGGTTGCATGATGAAACAGGGGTCCTTTACGGCTCTGATCCTTCCGACAACAAGAAAGAAAGATGTCCCTGGAGGAAGACCCAGACGTTCAGAAGCACAAAATGACTCCTCAGAGATTGTTGGAGAAATTACAACAGCTGAAATAGAAAGAGAAGATAGTCATTCAAAAAGCTGTGAATAGATATTTGAGAGAGCGAAAAACGAAACATTCTAACATTCACCTCTTGATTAATGGTAAGTGGACGTGCGTTTTCCCGGCAATTATTCAATAAAGCATTTTCACAAAAAGATTCACAATTAAGAGACTCATTTTCAGGAAACATAAATTTTCAAACTGTTCTGTTTTAAATAATTTTACAATGCTGCTGATTAAAACATAAGTAGTATGATTTAACATTATCAAAGTAATTCAGCACAGAATTATTATGTGCGCAACCGTAGCAGGTCATTCATTATTTTGACAGCAGGCAGTCATCGGTTTCAAATGTAAATGACTAAACGATTCCATTGATTTCTCAAAATGCGTTTTAAAATACTTAGACAAGGTGAGAGACAATATTTTTGAAAGATTTATACGCAGAAGAGAGATCCTAAAATCGCCGATTTGGTCAAATGATGATCTGCATTCGGCGACGACCATTTTGAAACAGCGATTTCTACAAAGAAATCTTGAAACACTTGCATGAGATGCGGGAAGAAGTTTTAGAGAGATTTATAAGTGAAGCAGGACTCCTTGTGTCATCGATCTTATCAAATAATAATTCTCCGATGGGTTTGATGGCCATTCAGAAGAAACTCTGCCATTTGAAAACGGCAGGGGTCATAAAAAATTAATTGAACCTCAATTAATTGATGTCAATTAATTGATTGCCCTGAATTTCATCTATCAATTCATTTATTGTATTCAACTCAATATCAATTAATTGATTGTTTTCAATTCCAATTATCAATTAATTGATTGCTGTATGTCCCAATATCAATTGATTGATTGATTCATAATCAATTAATTGGTTCAATTATTTTATCAAGTTTCACTCCATTGTAATATATAGCATTACAATTCACCTAAGATTTTCGCTTCTTCCTGCGCATCCACTATACAAAATTCATTCTGCTGACTCAATCTGACACCTCTCAACTCTCTGATCTACTGTAACATGATTGCCCTTACTTATCAAGCTTCGAAAGTCATTATCCATGAACAACTAGATAATATACGGGGAGGGTCAAAGCTGAGAGTTCATAAAACGATGACAATTATTGAAATCTGAATCAGTAAAATCAGTGAACATCAAAACTATGGGGATGCACAATGATCATACAATATTAATACCGGCATTTTAACTGATTGAATCGAGTTCCAATATGAATACAATTATTCTAGGCTAACTCTATTTTATAAAAATATAGGCCTACATGTATTTCCATTGACTAATTAATAATTATCGATCAGTTAATTGATAAATTCAATTATCAATTAATTGATTGCCCAGGAGTCCAATGCCAATTAATTGATTGGACTGACCAATTTAATTGCAATCAATTTTTGATGACCCCTGGAAAACGGTGTACTTATGGGTTATCTCCCCCCTAAGGTTTTCAAAATTGTCTAAAATCTGCAAAAATGAATCAATCGTCATCAAACTTCAGGTGAACGTACTTGAACATATTTTCTACCCACATACAAAATTTTGTTCAGATCAGACAACAACTTTTGCATGAGAGACGATGACGTGAAGTGTAGCGATATCAACAGCTTGATCTGACTTTGTCTGTTCGACGCATTATTGTTGCTCGTGCGTGCATTGTCCTATTCGTCTCATCCACTGTTGTTTGAAATCTTCCACGACCGCTACCTTCCCACACCTTTTTCAAGTTAAGAAGTGTTAAGTTTGTTAGTGTAATGGATGCGGCCTGATCATCATCGCTTCACGAGTCGTCGGGAAAAGCCTTTGTTGACCTCAAGTGCTTTCTGTTCTGACGGTGAGGTCATAAGAAGTCAGATCAAGCTGCCAACATCGCTGCAGTTCAAGTCATCGCTCCTAATTCAAAAAGTACTTGTCTGATTTGCCTAAATTTGTGTATGTGGATAGAGAATAACCTCACTTACTTGTGCTTAAAATTTTGTGACAATTGATTCATTTCTACGGATTTTAGACAAATTTGAAAACGTGGGGGAGAGATAACCCATAAGTACCGAAAAACGGTTCTCACGAACTTTTAATCGTTACAAAGTGCTTGTATAAAGCATGGAAACAACTACTTAAAAGAGCCGTAAATGGTGGAGGGCTTCCAAGTTCGAACTAAATCACAGAATAATCATATAGCAGGTAGTGTCGACAGAAAAAATGCAAGTATGCGCTGAAATTTTTATATCAAAATATTCAGTTTTTGTGACGATTACAATCCTGTGGTCTAAAAAATGATAATTTTTTAAAAAGCTAGAAGTTTGCAAATTATTCCTGTGTTTGTAAACTAGCGACTTGGAACCTCGGATTTCAATGTGCAAGTAGTATGAAACTTCAAGGATATCAAAAAGAATGAAAATTACAAGTTGAAACGGAGATTAAGCTGATTATGAAAGGAATTCCATGAACCGCATTATAAGATTCTGCTTCTTGGCCCAAGGTTGGACCTTGTGTAAATGATACAAAACTTGGGTTTTTCTATTAATGCTGAATATATACAGATCAAGCTACAAAAATTAATATTTTGATTTGATTCTTAGGAGAGCTACAGGATAAGAGCATAAAGTTCTGATATTTTGTCAAATTTCCACTGGATTCACGGAATGTTTCAAAAATGAAACACTTTTGATTATTAGCTATTTCATTCTGGGCTTGACAATACCGCGTATTGAAAGTTCGTACCTATTGTATCTACTGTAAGCTTACATGTATTTTGTTGCATTTGTGCATATTGAATTTTTATACATATTCCGTATATTTATATCTTCGCAATTATCTTCGCACCCTTTACTTTCTGCGATAGCCGACAATTATCCAAAAATAAATTCATTCCGATTTCGCATTCTAAATATGTTTGACCATGCACTTACCGCGAGGCTGTAATATTTATCAAGTTTGTTTATATTTCTGGATGATAAAATGAAAACAATTGCTTTACTATGAGCAATGTGTAACTCAATCATAATTAAATCAAAGATCTTCAATAAGTCAGTATATCAGTGTAGGCTAAATTAAAAGAAAACTTTATAACGTAATACATGTACTTGCGCTACTAATTAGGCCTACAATTATTGCAATAATAAATCGTTTCCCACTAATACCACATTTCTCATGGGCCCAATAGGAATTTTGCTTATAGAAGAATCTATGTAGAAGAATCTATAGAAGATCATATCATGATCAGTCAATTCCGTGGATAATTTTAAAATTGCAGCAATTTGCACATCTCGCACTTAGTACTGGGTCACATCTCGAGATCATTTGATAAATTCGAAAATGCATTCACATTGGGGATTTATTTGATACTGACTAGCTGCTCTACTATACAGGGTGAGTCAAATTAAATGACGCTATTTTATAAATTAATCTAGATCAGGGAAAATCCAACCAATTTTTAAATGCGATGTATCATTTAAAACCCCAGAGTCTCAACATTAACTCTATGTTGTCAAAAATACATATATATGTTAACTTTGACGATGTCCTACGGTTTTGAATTTGAAAGTCTTCTTAGTTTTACATATTTATACATGATGTATACAATAGTTTGAGCAGTTGATCTGTGAATTTATGCTAAGATGAAGCTGTCAGTGTCTACAAAAGATTTCCTGTGGAAGTCAATTGAGGTACTTAATGACCTTCACGGTAGCTGGAGTGGCTATAAAGTAGCCAAGTACTTAAAAGAAGCGCGATGAATTAGTGCAATGAGTTTTGATTCCATCGAAAAGGTTTTACGCGCTCTAAAAAGTATTCGCACATCAGGAGTCGCTGAACGAAGTCATTACCAGTCTGCACACTGCGAGGTCCAGCGAAATGGCTGAAAAAGTCATGGCCGCAGTGAAAGACAAGAAAGGACAGTCTGCTCGGTCAGTAGTGACATCAGTGTGTGGCATTTCTCAATCATCTGTGTGCAGGACTCTTAAAGAAGCAGGACCAAGGGCTTATCATAGCCGAAAGACAAGTCGTCTTACCGAGCGACATCATGTGACTCGCGTGCGATTTGCAAGACATTTGCTTCGTCACTTCGGACGCCACCCCCTTCAACCAAGTGGAGAGTGTCTGACTTCAGTTGTAAATACTGATTTTTCCAAGCCGTACTTAGTAACCAGGCCTCCAAACACAAAGAGCGATAATATTTGGTCATCTCATGAACTAAATCTCAGTTCAGGCCGCGTCCATCATCGTGACAACATGCAGGCCTACATGTAATGCAATCCAAGAGTATAACGATTAGCGGGGATCTTCATCTAGCAACGAATCACAGGAACGTAATTCAGAGCAACTAACCTGAATTGCTTTTGTTGCATTCATTAACTTCATTATGTGAAATGATAGTGAAAGTGATACTACATTCGATTTCCTTCATAAAGTTAATTGCATTCATCTTAAACTGATGATTAAACGAAGAAACAAATTTTTCTAGTGAATGTCGTGAGCATTCGACGTTGCAACTATTTTAGAAAGTATTCCTACAGCATTGTGGCTTGCATAATAATTTGTCATCAACAGGAGGGCATATCTCGTAGTCTAATTGCGTCATTACTAATGAAATACTAAAATAAATGCCAGACAAACGGAAGAGTTGAAAACAATGTTCATACTAATTGCAGATAGAGGGCAGACGGATATTTTCTAGAAGAATGCGAGGAAATGTGTTGCGAAGATAACAGCTAAAATCAATGAACACAGCAAGCGTAAATTGTAATAACGACATTTGAGGCTTTCACATACTAAACCTGAAGAATTATGTCGATTGAGAGATATCATATGACAATATCCAAATATCCCTTGACAAGAATAATGTCGAGAGATTATTTGAGAGGCATTTTCCGCTGCCAAGCCCGTTGTATTTTCTGGCACAGCCCGTGTTCCTTATGCTTCCATGAAGATCGCCTGCCTGTGTCATCGACCTCCTCTCCGATCGTGTACGGATTTCGCTGCGGCCGCGGAGCAGCCTACATGGAGGATGTCGAGGTCAAAGGAACATGCTCCAGAGTGGCTGACTGATGGCCGCAGTGGAGAATGTCAAACAGCCATCAGTGAACATCCTGTCATTGGTAATTGCGAGCACACCAGTTCTACTGTCTAGATTTGCAGTAGCGCGTCGCCATCGCATCACGCGCATTTTAGAAGCTCTTTTTATCAAGCGTTACTGTCCGTCTATAATGTAAACAGAATGCGCACGTGATTGACTAGGCTCTGCCATGGTAGGTCTGATTGCACGAGTGATGTAGGCTGCGTCTGCTTTCTATGAATGTTATTCACGTTGATGTACATGACAATTCACTTGCTAGGGCCCTCTCGTAAAGACCAGTCGAAACATCTCAGGGTTCTAATTGTATTGTCTTTAGTCGATTTTCTTCAATAAATGTCCCTTGATGCTCTCCACGCCATTTTTATTTTAAATCATTAACCGGCACGAATGTATTTGATTTCAGTTATGATGCCTTAAAACTTGATGACAATGTAAACTTACATTATATTATTTAAAAATTATCATATATAAATCGGATTTTCTTGCACTTCGCAATTGCGTGAGTAAATTTAACATTGTGATCAGATGTAGGTTATGGCATTAGCAACAGTTATCTCAAAAAGTAGGCAATGCATCGATCATTTTGAGGAGCCGCTTTTATCGTATGAAACTATGTAAATCATAGAAATTGAAAATTTATGATATATGCTACTAGATAACGGGCGCGCGCATGTACATAAACATTGCAAACAACATTGCGACGTAGACGGGTGTTGCTATGACAACAGTGCCTAAAGAATGGCAGACTCCAGTGGTTGAGAATGGCTAAATACCGATAGATACCATGTCAGTGTTCTTCGTTACGATTCATGATCATTCTAATTTCTCTTCAATTATGAAACCAGACATCATATCAAAATTATCAGACCGTCAACAAACAACTGGTCTGCATTCTACTCCTACTCATTCAAACAAAAGCAAGCAGTAAGATTTCCATGGTTGCATATACTGTATTATACCAATTGCGGTCATGTGTACTAACAGGTGTCACACATTTTATTCACATTATGCAATAGCATCGATGCAATTAAGAGAATAATTTTACCACTGTAATATATTTGCATATGGATGTCATCGAATTCCCTCAAGAATACGATGAACATTCATATGCCATGTATCTATCACTTCTGATGCTATTTTCGTTCAGTTCACATAACACAAATGTACTAATCATGGCCTGATTACTTACCCGGTTACAAGGACAGGCTTATTAATATGATATTTTGAAAAAATGATGGCTGAAATTAGAAATTAGTTATAGCCTGTAAATAAGTATACCAGCCTTCTTGTTAAATGATTCGAGCTCTTCCACCAGTGAGCGAGCGAGATGGCTGCAGAAAGGTTGAGCGTGCAAGTGAAGAAAGTTGCCACACTTTGAGCCGCCGATGCGACAAAATAGTGCAGATTAGTTGCCGACAGAACAAGACCTATATATAGAGGAGCTCCTAATTCAGGAAAATAAGATACGGAAACGACAACGAAACGAAACTATTGTGAATGTGGCTGTCCACTAAGAATGTCTAACTCATTCAATGAAATAAAAAGGCAGAAAAGGTGTTAAGAACGGTTTTACCAACTTACCGATTCACAGTCAAGTCTGCAATATCAAAACATGAATGAGAATCCTACCAGAGATGATGAGTTCTAGTATCATCGCCCTTTTTGTTATTCCATTTGCCTCATGTGAATGTTCAGTGGATTATATCTTGACATCATTTATAATTAACAACACGAAATCTTGTTATGTACACACTCAACTACACTGACATACACAACCAGTGCGATGTTAAATAAAATAATTAAATATTGGGTACTTTTATTCCCCCCCACATTTTTGTTGCTGACCCCCGTTAGTGTTGCATCACCTCTCTTCCTCCTACGGGCAGCCTCACCCCTACCGTCGCAAAACCGTTGAGTGTGTAAAATTCCTCTGACTTGTAGAACATTTGCAGCCTCAGAATTAGACAACTGCTTGTTATTTGTCTGTAGACAAGAATTCCACGAAGTTCATGATCACACCTGTACCTTGTATTCTAACTGAGTTTCCAGGGGAGTAAGGGACCAATCCTTCATCCCAGGGTTCAAGTTAGACTTCTCAATGTTGTGGTACTGTCACTCAGTGACAGATCAAGTCTATTCTAAATCAAATATGACTAAGTTTAGCGAAATTTGATGAATTTGGAAATATTGGAAAATGTGGGGGGTGGGAGAATAGAAGTACCAAATATTGAGTTGCATTCCAAGCTTTAAAATGAGGTACGATAGACTTGCATCCATAGAATGAATATATTAGGTAGAGTGGTAACTCCGCATTTAATAAATCCCCAATGTGTATACACTTTCGAATTTATTAAATGAACTCATGGGAGATACAGGTGGTAATTGTTGCCAAATGTGAGATATGCGAATTTTTGCAGTTTTGCAGAAATTACAACGGGATTGACTGATCATGTTTGTAATGCACAAGGAATGATGGCATTTTACAGATTCTCAGTGTCATGACAGCCTTGGAGATTTAATGTTTGTTAAATCAGCAATTCGATGGGTTCCTATTACTTTCATGCTCAACCTCATCTAACTTTGAAAGATGTAAATGGGTCCACATCACTATTCAGATTCTAGACATGAAACATGAATTTAGTGAATCATAAAATCATGCCGGTGAAAATTGAATTAAAACTTGAAATTTCAGCTAAGAAAGGACGAATAATATCGCGACTTTTTCAGAAGACTTTCATTATAATGCGGATCATGAAATTCCCTTGATAATCAGCTTGATTTCCGCTCAGTTAGGATGCCTTTTAGCAAATGTTCATTCCTTTTGATATCCAACTTGTTTCATACTACTTATTTAGGAGAGTCATCTCGGTAGTAGGCTATATAAATCGGCAAATTTTGACTTTTTTCAAAAGGGCTCAAATAATTTTTTGGACCACGGGAACGTCATCTCCGCAAAAAACTGAATCTTTTGATATAAAACTTTTCACTGTATACAGATTCTTTTTGAGTCGACACTCTATACCTATATGTCCCTACTCTATGCTTCCATACGTTACTGTATTTGCTGAGCAGTGCTCAAAATATGAAAATCGCTCAATTTACAAATTGCAATTTTTCAATAAGAAAACATGTGAGTATGATAGTGAATCAGGCATGTGGAGAACGACCACTTTCTGAGCTTTCTTGTGACATAATGGTCATCAAAATCGGTGATATCGCGAAGTTGTCAATAAATCATGACTATTTTGACTGAAAATGTTATATTCTCACTTTTCATCAAAAATGTTCATATTTAGCACCTTCAGAATCCTTGTGATGTAATGAGTGCGAATATGTAAGTTTTATTCAAATAAGTTCAATAGTCCTTCTTCAAATTTCTTCAACATTTCTTGTCAATACCGCAAAATTATACAAACACCATACGCAAGGTGAACGAAAGTTCGAAACAAAACAATTTGCGAAGGCATATCTTTGTTCTCTTGCAGGAGCTGAAGATTGTTTACCGTGCACGTTTGTGTACTTTAGCGGTAATGAGGAGAAATGTTGAAGAAGTTTGAGAGAGAAATATTGAACTTATTTGAATGAAATTTATATTTTCGTACTCCTTACACTGCAATGATTCTAAAGATACCAAACATGAAAAAGTGAAAAGATAACATTTTCAGCCGAAAGTCTCATGATTTTGTGATTACTTCACGTTGTCACTAATTTTTTCCTAGTTCAGCGATTTTGATGACCAGTATATCAAAAGAAAGCTCAGAAAATGCTCGTTCTCCCAGTACCTGATTCACTATCATACTCACATGTTTTTTTATCGAAAAATTGAAATTTGTAAATTGAGTGATTTTCATATTTTGAGCAATGCCCAGAAAATACAGTAACAGATGCAAGTCTATCATAGCTTATTTTAAAGCTGAGAATACAAGCTCTCGAATGATGTATGACACGTTGTTGTGCGACACGATTGGAAGGCATGAGAATCGATTGAACTTCAGCGGAATTAAGGTGGCCTATAGAGCAAGTACTAGTATATAGGTGGAGTGTCGACTCAAACAAGTATCTGTATACAGTAAAAAAATTTATATCAAAAGATTCAGTTTTTTGCGAAGATTACATTCCTGTGGTCCAAAAAATTATGTGTGCATTATTTAAAAAGTTCATCATTTTCAAATTATTCCTGCATTTATATACTATCGACATGACGCCCCGTTATAAGTAGTATGAAACAAGTTGGACGTCAAAGGGAATGAGCATTTGGTAGCAATAATCTTAATTGAGCGGAAATTAAGCTGATTATCAAAAGAAATTCATGAGCTGCATTATAAAGCTGCAGGTCTTCTTAAATCGTCGACATCTTTTTGTGCTTTCTTGGCTGAAATTTCCTTTTTTTAATTCCATTTTCATCAGTATAATTAATTTTATCACTCACTCAAATCTGAATATATACAATGCAGACCCATTTGCATCTTTTAACTCAATTGTGATCATTGTCAGTTCTTATTTTATTTTGCTCTACCAGTGGCAGGTTATAGCTTGTTATATGATCTCGCTCAAGAAAGTGCTCTTATTGACAAGGCTGTATTCAAGCGATGGCATCCCATCGGATTGCTAATTTAGCAAACCATGTTACCTCTCCACACAGGTTCACATGACATGGAGGATTTGTAAAATGCTATTATTCCTTCTGTTTTCCTATCACGATCAGTGAAATCCAAAATTTCTCCAAAAGTGAAAATTTGCATATCTCACATGTGATGCTGGCTCTCATTCGAGTTCATTTAATAAAATCGAAACTATCATTTATTTATTATCATTAACTATTATTATTAATTATTGATGAGTTGCTACTCTACCCAATATACTTACTCTATGCGGTGGCCCTATTTTTATCATCAATTCTATACATGTTATTTATCAAGGCATTTTCAGAATTGATCTTATTAGAGATATAAGAACCTACATTCAAAGGATTACAAAACCTTTGTCTCTGCACAGTAGAGTCGGATGAATGCAATGACGAAAAGTTGTCTTTCAATTTCATCTAGCTAGAGATATGCGATCTTCGCATGGCCTAACAGTGAAACCAAATGATAGTTATTTCACTCTATGATTCGTCGATTGCTCGGTTTCAGCACGCTGTCAAACTTTGATAGCTTAATGACCATTTAGAAAGTTAAATACATATAACGCTTCAATCTATTCATCTTTCAATAACAGTATGAAACAGAATTGCCCGATAGACCTCTATGTTAGCGTCCTCACAGCGCATTCCTTCATGCAATGACGCTATGTCAATTAGACTGAGTGTCATAGTCACAGAATTAGACAGTTCGTCTCTTCTTCCGTTTGACTAGAAGGGAAGCATTGCAACATGTAACGTAAATGAAATGGCACAATCTCCTGACTTAATACCATAGCAATCGAACAATGAGCAGCCAGTTCAACATTAAACACGCCAAGTTGTGCAAAGTTTCAGTGACTGTTATCAGCCGGATCACACAGCAAAGAGACACAGACGATGTCAAGTTCTACAGAGAAGTTTGTGAACGCTTTTTCATGCGCCTGCTAACTTTTTTAAAAATGATCGGAAGACCCAACATTATCGAGAAAACTTTTCCGCAATGATCTGAATTCCTCGAATCTGAAGGAGTCGTGGCGATCGGAGCATTTTGAAGGAATTCAGAGCAATCCGCAAGTGACGCATGATTGTTTTTCCTATCTCTGCAAGGTATTAAAAATTTCTTTTTGCCCACTTATTAAGTTTGTGCATGTGCCATCTGTTTGAATCAGTTTGCACTTCCAGCAAAGTGATACGATTAAACAATCTAATTCTGTGGTCATAGTAGAACTTTTCGGACAATAACGGCAAGCAATTGCCATTGATAATAATTCGATTTCTACGGTTTGTCGAATGCTTCATTATAGAAATCTGAAGGTGAGCGCTATCTTAGCGTTCTCATAGCGTTTTTTTATCAAACTATCTCACAGTGCTTCAGAATAGCTCCATTCTTAGTCATTGTAAATATCAATTGTTCTACTTCTATGTCCAGAAATAAGAATTCGTGCACAAAGAATACTTGGCATACAGCCACAAAGCGATGAGAGATTTCAGCGATAAAGAGACAGTGCGATAAAGCTGTGTAGCGATAAATTCTTTGAAAAAGTATATTGCACGATGAGTCATTTATCGTCCGTCGAGCAATAATGAAAATCATCTCTTCGAGTCAGACACGTTCAATTTACTTACCAGTAACATTTATAAGTAAAATATTAGTATGGTTGAGAAAGTGGTTAAGAATGATAACATCTTGAATAGGAGAATAGAAGATCCAAGGAATCTGCACACATTTCATGTGAAAAATATAATTGAAGAAAACTATTCATGTGAGTCTAACATGTTACATTCATCGATAAAAATAACAATCAATATTACAATTGGTAGCTATTGTAAATGTTGGTGAACTTTCACCAATCAATCAAAACGGGTTACTACAACGCCATTGAGCGCTGACGCTGAGTGAGATATTCGTAATTTAAAGTTATCCGTTTAGAAATTCACAGCAATAGTCACAGCAGAAACTGGAAATGAATTGAACACTTTAAGCAGCCAGGATGAACAAGTACAGATCGACGTGTGTGCAGTTCATCAGCTTATTCAGTGTAGACGTCAAAGTCCAGCTTCGACCGCACTAAGGAATCCTTGCTGGACGAAGCGCAGCGTATGCGACTGCAAAGGAATTTCAAGCCTGCAAGTATGAGGAAATCTGCGACCTGAAAAACTGGCACCGACATTCCCTAATGCCGCAAATGAGAAACTATCCACCATCTGCCTGATAAAAATGTGGTTTCTGTAATAAGCGGCCAAACACAGATTTTCTTTTATGGCTTTATTTCCATCAATAGGTTTCAAATAGTAGTTTATGGTGGATATCTGAGGCGATTGACATAAGCTTCGTCGAATCTTCCACAGGTATTAGTTTTGGCACCATATTTGCTTGGTACCTTTATGTTGACATTGAGAATTGAATGCAAATCCGCTCGGTTAGTCAAATAAGTTGATGATTCAACTTTTTATCACAGACGGACACCTACTCCGAATAACTTCACCACAGGAAATGAATTCCAGTGATAGGAAAAGTAAGTTCAATAGATGTTCTCGGCGCAACATGGACTGGAAACATTGATGTGAAAAGCGTCAGGCGCTTATCCAGCCGTCGTCTATATACCATTCGAATTAAAAACCGTTTGAGTTGAAGAAAGATATTCTGCTTCTTCTCCATCTTCTGCATGATCTTCTCCGTGAGCACGGCGATTATGTTAGTGATTTGAAGAAAGGCCTGAATTATAAAAGATAATTGTCATTTGCTTTCGCAGGAATTAAAAGTGAGAATTCTCAACGTCTCAAAATTCTTTAAAATATTGGTGAAATATCTGGAACTATAAGATGAAGAATTAATGAGCAATTCATCCGCATGTTACTAACACATGCGTGAATTTCACAACATCAATCCAAAGATAGCATCTCAAAGCAAAATATTGTGCTCTGAAAGAAACAATGCAAGGCGAAGTTCTCTTGAAGATCTTTACATTCAAAACACGTTTAAGTTAGTAAATGGTTGTGTCGGTGAATTTTGATATTACCCTCTTTATCTCGGTTTACTTGGGCACCATTCGCTTTTCGTGTTGTCTAATTTCTTATTCTATGGTTCATATTTTTGACTGCTTCTATGCATTTCCCTTTGATTAGATTGCTTTGATTAACCTTGCATTCCATGATAGATGATCTTTTGCATATTTCTATATTGTATTCTTCCATGTCTACATTTTCATGTTACATCATTTTGAAATTTTGTTTAACTGCTGTGCATATTTTGTCACTATCGTTAAAGAATCTCGAAACGTTGAGTCATAATTTCGCTTCTGATTCCTGCGAAAGTCAGTGGCAATTTTTTTTACAATTAACATCATCCAAGAGTGGCCAATAGAAACCTTAACCATCTCTACAAAGACCGAAACAGTATATTTTATAAAAGTCGGACACTTACTGGGTTTGATCGAGTGCATCACAGAATCCTCGGCTGTTCAAGACTGCTAAGCGTTTGCGGTTCAACTCTTTTTAATACCTAATTTAGTATTCAAACACCAAACATCACAAGAACGATTAAAATACGGCTATGCGTTCAAGGCAGACCAATTTAGTGCATCTCAAATAAAATTTACCAACACTAGACATCAAAGAAGGACTTAACATGCCGACATCTATAAATCCAACAATTCTAATGCAAATGAGAACACCGCACAATTCTTACTTCCAGAACTCACTTTGTGGAATCTTCCACACTTTCAAGTTTGATTTTGTGATTTCTTTATTCTAGAAAACGTTATCGATGATTAAAGATTGAGGGATATCCAAGAGAAAGAAACATCTTACAAATGTCTTCAATAATTGTCTCTCCATCGATGAGGAAAATACAATGAGACCTCTGCAAACAAAGGAAGAAAATGACAACTTCATCGAAACATCAATTTTTCATATATATTTGAAGCTTTAACTTCATTGCACGCAATGGGTCGACCTTGGGTAAATGATGCAAAACTTGGGTTTTCTATTAATGCTGAATATATACAGATCAAGTTACAAAAATTAATATTTTGATTTGAATCTTAGGAGAGCTACAGGATAAGAGCATAAAGTTCTGATATTTTGTCAAATTTCCACTGGATTCACAGAATGTTTCAAAAATGAAACACTTTTGATTATTAGCTACTTCATTCTGGGCTTGACAATACCGCGCATTGAAAGTTCATACATATTGTATCTACTGTAAGCTCACATGTATTTTGTTGCATTTGTGCATATTGAATTTTTATACATATTCCGTATATTTATATCTTCGCACCCTTAACTTTCTGCGATAGCCGACATTTATCCAAAAATAAATTCATTCCGATTTCGCATTCTAAATATGTTTGACCATGCACTTACCGCGAGGCTGTAATATTTATCAAGTTTGTTTATATTTCTGGATGATAAAATGAAAACAATTGCCTTGCTATGAGTAATGTGCATCTCAATCACATTTAAATCAAAGATCTTCAATAAGTCACTATATCAGTGTAGGCTAAATTAAAAGAAAATTTATGACGCAATACATGTACTTAGGCAGCTAATTACAATTATTGCAATAATAAATCGCTCCGCACTAATACCACATTTCTCATGGGCCCAATAGGAATTTTGCTTATAGAAGAATCTTTATTTCAGTGCAAAATACAAAGAATGCACTTCGTTTACTTAATTTCATTCATTCATTTAAACTTGGGTTTAGGGGTTTACCCCAAGTTTTGGCCCAAATTTGTTGCACCCCTTTCGGAGGGGCGTTGATGGTGCTGACGCAGTCAGACGCATTCAGCTGCCGACTTCCGGTGACACTTTCGGGACTCGACCGCTGCACCGAAAGATCGCTAGGCCAAGCACTTAACCACTGTGCCACGGAGACCACAATACATTGCACTGCCGATCTTAGTTAACCCTACTTTGACAGCGGGGCTCCTGAAGGCCCTACACATTTTTAACATTACTTCAAAACTATTATAGCAACGACTCTAACTTTTTCTGACGTATTTCTGGTACTCAATTCAAATAGCATCAAATTTGGTTCATGGGTGCATCAAAAATTTGGCCTTCATTGAAAAGTATTACCTGAAAATCAACCTTTCCGTCAACTTCTTAACAAAAATTGAGCATCATAATTGCTCGCAACGGTGGTAAACTGAAAAATTCAAGAAGTTGTGCTGAGCACTTGTGGATGGCAGAAATAGCTGCTTCATGATTGTCCTGTGAAAATCTGGAAGGAAAGGCTTCTTCTGTCCTTTATTAGAATTGTTAATATTTTCTAGAATTAATTACCAAGCATTAATTAATTAATTAAGAACATATTGAGGATCCCGTACGGATAGAAATTATGAATGTATATGTAATTCATCCGTACAGATGAAACAAAATGCTGACAGTTAATGAAAAAATAGTTAAATTGTCAGTACTATGCCGCAAAACTGCCATTGATTGATTTGCTGATCGGCGATGAAGACGAACTAGGCAGTAATCGGAATGATTTTTGTGAAATTTTCTTGCGTGAATTTCACGAAGTCTCATTTAAATGATATGAAAGTCAAAAGTTCGCAATTTGCTAGCATCCTGAACTTCAAAAATGTTCTGTTTAGCTGGATAAATTATGTTGCATGATTAAAATCGCTTTATCTCCACACTCACTTAAGTTAAGGTATTTTATGAATTAATTCTACTTAGGTAATTGAACTTTATTACTCTAAGATATGAAATGTCTTGAAATGTGCACCGAACCGAGAATTGGTGCACCGGTGGCCGTGGGCCTCGCACAGCCCTACGTAGGACGATGGACCATTGACAAAGTACATCGAAGTTAACATTTAGATGCTCATTTATATGATTTCTATGATCCGTGTAATTAGATCTATATGATTTTCATCATTCCAAAAGCGAAGATAGAGAACACTGCCATTTCTCCTCATCATCAGCAGCAGCAGCCTTTCGTGTCACTGCTGGCAGATGGCCTCCACTCTCTCCTCCAACTTCTTCGATCTTGCGCTTTCTGAATGCAGTTGATTCCGCTCAATCCTCAATATCGTCTCTCCATCTTCTCTTTGGCCTTCCTCTTCGCCTTGATCTATCTACTGGCGTCCATTCCGTTACTTTCTTGGCCCATTTGTTGCTGTTCATTCTGGCTAGGTGTCCTGCCCAGTGTCCCTTCATCGTTCTGATTTTACTCGTTATGTCAATGATTCTCGTCCTTTCTCTGATTTTCTCGTTCCGCATCAAATAACCTTCAGGCATATATTCTTTTCCTATATTTCTTATATTTCCATTTCTTATATTTGTCTTTATTCTTTTACCGTGATGTTTAGAAATAAACATATACCGGGTATATAACACATTTTAAGTTACATACCGTATTTTCTCTAATTGAAGCCCCCGGCTTCTATTTTTTAAAGTTAAATTTACCCCGGCTTCAATTAGAAGTCGGCTTCTATTAGAGGCCCGGCTTCTATTTTTTTAATCGACATAACTATGATAAGAACTCTATAACTATGATGTAAAATTCTTTATTTTAGTGATTAACGAAGCTTACCCTGTCAATTGGATTCATCACTGTCGCACCATGAAATATTGTCATCGTCACTACAATCGATCGCCAGGAGATCTTCTTCACAGTCACTTTCAACTTCATTTTCAGCTACATTGAGTTCACTCATCGAGGAAGCCAGTTGAGTCAAACCATCCTCACAACCTCGGCCAGGTTTAAAGCAAGATATTTGTGAATCTTCCGAACCATCCAAAGAGTTCGTGATACCACATTGTTTCATTGAGTCCGATATTTGAGAATTAGGTATCGCATTCCACGATTCTCGTACCCAATCAACCAATTGATAGAATGAAGGTGGTCGCATATTCCCATTCTTGGTAAATGAATGTTCTCCGATATTTTGCCATTGATCATACTTATTTTGAATTTGTGATTTCATGATCGATTCCAGCTTACATCAGCTGGCTGAATAAGTCCCGTGCACCCTCCTGGAATCACAGCTGTTTGTATTCTTAATCTCCGAAGAACAGATTGAGTTGTTTGTGAAATATGACATCTGAAAGCATCCACACCATTAATCGCTTGGTAAAGGAAAATTCTCCAATCAATCTTTTCTAATATTCTTCTGTAAGACAATCGTCCATCCAACTTTTTGTGTTGTATTGAATGACAACATCGCTCATATTATTCAACTCCGCTATAGGTCTTTTTCTAGGGATAACGATGAATGGCTTCAGTTTGACTCCATCACCACGTCCAGCCAGAATTACCGTAACCCTGACTTTTTCATGACCTGCACTTTTCAATGGTACATCTGAAGATCCCTTCTTTGCGATCGTTCTTGATCCGCAACTTTCCAGCCATACCGGGGTCTCATCCATTGCGTATATGCTTTCCAGAGGATAGTCATTTTTCATTCTCATTTGTCGAATATATAGAACAAATTGAACCAGAGTAGTTTGATGATCACAGGAACTTTCTGACATATAGTAGTCCTTGACCTCATGACAAATTGATTTCGCGATAGAAATTTGCTAAGCCAACCATTACTTGCCTTGAAGTTCGTGGGTAACGACAATTCAACTGATAAGGTTTGCGCCATCTTCTGAACATTTTTTCTGGAGACTCTAAGTCGTCTGTCTCTTTGCTCCACTATCCAAGCGCGCAATTTTTTTCCAAAAGATCAGATTGTATTCGTCGTCCAGACCCTGTCAAACGCTTTCGTTTTTGATTGCCTTTTTGATCAGACGCCACCTTCCGAATATCGTTTTCTTGCTTTCTCCATTCTCTTATTTGTTTTCCATCAACTTTAAAAGTTCTGGCAGTCTCTTCAACACTATGATGCTTAACAAAATCTATAGCTGCAATTTTCTCACAGATCGTGTACTGTCTTCGCTTTGCTGACATCACTGTCACCCCTTACTGTCCAGAATGAAATGATGCCTATCCCATTCGTAAGGCAAGACATGAGAACAAATGAGTCATCAGTTAATCAAGTTGACGACAGTATCCATGTTACGACCTGCGACTGCATACTCCATTACAATGAATAAAACTTTTCTATTTATACCCGGCTTCTATTGGAGGCCCGGCTTCTATTTTTTTCTAGTACCGTTTACCCCGGCTTCTATTGGAGGCCGGCAACTATTAGAGGCTCGGCTTCAAAAAGAGTAAATACGGTATGTTGGGTTTACCAATTATACCACATAAATTACAATTACAATTCAGCAGATTATTACGGTAGTTGAAATATGAACGAATTTGTCTGCCAGATTTACTGACAAGATTAATAGGCTGATTATATTTATCGGCTAATTTGTTTAGTTTACGATCAGTACTATCGTTGAAGTGATCCAGTTTGAAATTGACATTTTCATTTTTGCTGCTTTCTTTCGTAGTTTTATTACTACTTGTGTGTTTCGTGTCACTTTGATTGAAGCCATTCATCATCTATTATTTAGTTATTGTGCTTTTATTCATACGCACAGAATGCGGATTCATGCGAGGAACAACGTTTTCAACATGCCTGTAACTAGCCTACTTTTGATAAAATTGGTTTCTTTTCTACATATTCCATGCTTTATCTGCTGATTGGATATAAAGATGCTGATATCTAAAAAATTAAAAACGTTGTTCATAGGAGCGTCTACAGAAAATTTCATTTTCTCTGATACTGAGTTGATCTATATGAAAAATAGAAATTATCTTCAAACACTGTTCATAATGTATTTGTTCATAAGTAGTACTGTCAGTTTTGCTGCTACAAACAGCCGATCTCGAGTCAAAAGCGGACTGGCAATCAAGTTTCACAATTACTTTGGTGCAATCATTCATTTGGATTAGAACAATTACTGCAATGTTTCTCCACGATATATTAACTGAGATAGCAGCAAACTATACTTGATAAGAATGTTTTTCCAAAATCTCTATTTGAGTCGTTTTCAGCGCCGCGAATGCAAACAAGAATACTCCCAACAAGAAATCAATTTTCTGAATTCTTGTGAAGTCTTTGAAAATCGAATTCAAATTGCAAACTGCTATTAATAGCAACAACATGATCAATTTGAGAAAAAGTGATACCAGCATTGAATAGAGCAGCCATACGATGGATGTGGTCGACAAAGTTGAGGCCAGCCCTGGGATTTCCGGATCTCAGAATCGACTCAGATGGATTGGCCACTTATAACGAATGCCTGACTTGTTGTGGCCCAAGAAGATCACATTGCAGGAAGTCCCTGGCCCGAAAATCCAATGAGGCCAGAGGAAAAGGGTTATACAACCTGGAGTGAAGATCTCCGTGACTTTCGGCTAGACCGCCGAACTGCGCAGGATCCTGGAGCGTGGTGAAACGCAATCCGACCAATGAATCGACACGTCATGCTGTCCAACCCCCAAACCTGGGGAACCGAGAACGTTAAACCGAGTTAATTCTGTATAACAACATCTTAGCAGACACCGCACTTTTCCATTTTGCGACCCACTTTCTCTCACAAATAGTCCGGCAGCCAGAACGAGTTTCTGCAGGGAACGAGGCCGAAAGTGAGACTTTCACAGAATGATGTACACCCTATGCCTATCACGAATCGGCACGTCTTCCGAGTTCTAGTGAGTTCCTCTTCTTGTCAGACAAGATCAAAGAAAAACACATGTAAATCCAATGGGATGCAGATTGCAGTTTTTGGCTAAAATGAAATTTTGTATGCTTTCTCTGATTAAACGAAAAATTCTAGGCCCAGAGTCATAATTTTTGGCATGGAATGTCTTCAGGTCATTTCCTTTCATTTTCATGCACATCTGTCTATATAGCTAAACGCATTTAGATTTGGCGAGCCTCTTAATGTCGGCAAACACAAACATTTTGAGCAACTTTATCCACATTCAACCACATTCTCACATACATTGCCGATTAGATGCATGATAAAAGCACATGCACATCATAGGAAATGACCTGAAGACATTCCATGCCAACAATTATGACTCTGGGCTTAGTACTTTTCGTTTAATCAGAGAAAGCATACAAAATTTCATTTTAGCCAAAAACTGCAATCTGCGTCCCATTGGATTTACATGTGTTTTTCTTTGATCTTGTCTGACAAGAAGAGGAACTCACTAGAACTCGGCAGACGTGCCGATTTGCAGTAGGCACAGGGTGTACATCATTCTGTGAAAGTCTCACTTTCGGCCTCGTTCCCTGCAGAAACTCGCTCTGGCTGCCGGACTATGAGGTGTACATCATTCTGTGAAAGTCTCACTTTCGGCCTCGCTCCCTGCAGAAACTCGTGCTGGCTGCCGGACTATGAGGTGTACATCATTCTGTGAAAGTCTCACTTTCGGCCTCGTTCCCTGCAGAAACTCGCTCTGGCTGCCGGACTAAAACCCCGACCTCTAACAATAGCTCACCAAGAACCAGGTAAATGAATGTGATGTTAAGGCACTACCACCCGTAGTTAAATGAATAAAGTAAAACCACACTAGTAGGGAAGAATGCTGTTCGAGCTTTCGACCGTCTTAGATGTCTGAACCGCCTTGCACAAGTCATTCCGCCCCTCCTGTGTCGGCACGCTCTGTTCTTTTCTTACCTGTCAACTTCTTCACTTTTATCTTTTAGTGTACGTGTAAGTGTAACTGTTTTCATTCATTTCATGATTATGACCGTCTGAAGGACGGTCGAAAGCTCGAAAAACATCCTTCCCTACTAGTTTGGTTTTTACTTTATTCAAGTAAATGAATAATTGGCTTTAAAACACCAATCAGAGAGACAGTGAGTTTATGTTCAACGCTTGTAGCTACAGGTGCGTGTATAAGAGAGAATTCCATCTCAAAACTGTAGAAAGAATCCGATCTTATTTTTGCTTAGTTCACGCTTCTAGCACGCGCACATTACATTCTATATTTGCTTGACGGCAAGATTCTTGATCTTCTCATAGTTAGCTCATCGCTAGACTTGACATTTTCGTCTAATTGCTGTTCAGTTACTTGCCAACTTGATGGGCAATTGAGTGAACTTTCTTAATTGACACACCTTTAATGCTGTCGGACAGTCGACTGAAGAACTGAATTTCTACTCCATTTTAGAGGAATTTACAATGCACTTTTGTTGATAGAAAATCATAGCAAGGACTGTAAAACAAACAATCGGTTGTAGGTTTATCAATTCCTGTCTGAGGGGAGCAATCCGACATTCGTTCGTATTGAAATATTTCCATTCTCAATGACCTATCTACATGGTCAAAATCTTCCCAACTTCCAAAATATTTTCAACTTTAAAATCCTGATCGACAGAAAGTTGTTGACTTTGGTAAGATGTGCATCAATTGGTAGGCAGAGACCCAGTCAGCAGCGTCCAAGCTTCCAATGTCATGAGCACAGACCCAGTCAGCAGCGTCCAAGCTTCCAATGTCATGAGCATCGACCCAGTCAGCAGCGTCCAAGCTTCCAATGTCATGAGCACAGACCCAGTCAGCAGCGTCCAAGCTTCAGAACTCTCTACCGGTTTGACCAGTTTTGTCTTTCTGTTTATAATGTTTTTATGCTTTTGTTGGAATGTGCGCAGATCATAAATGTACACTATGCATGCATGTGTGTAGCACATGCATGTTTGGGTATGTAGGCGACATCTTTATAGAATACAAATATGCATTTATACGATAGTGATTACAAGATGCAACTGAGATACGTAGACTGATAGGGATTGCAATCCCAGCGATTCTCCCAATTCTCGAGATTATAAAAAATCAACTCCGGGATTCCGAACCAAGTTGATTTATAGTTGATTTTGAGGAAACTTTCTGGTGATCATCTTTATGTAAATTTTGCTTCTTTCCACAATCTATGACCAATTAGCGCGGGTAGTGAGAGTTTTGAGAGTCGATAGCTCTCTTAATAGGTCTACGCAGCAGCTATCCTGTTACTCAACATTCGTAACGCGTTTGGCATTATTCTTTCATCATTTTTTGGCTAATAGAGAATGTTGAATTGCAAATCATATTATTTTCTGAAAATCAAGCTATTCCTCCGAGCAGTATGGCTAGACAGACTTCCACCGCAGAGAATTATTACATGTACTTATAAAATCTATAAGAATGATATCAGTATTTAACAGAGTAATTTACGAGACATTTGCTTATTGTTAAGCTCATTCACCATCTACGACATCAAAAATAAGAAACGAAGCTGAAAAGAAGGGGTCTACTTGCTTGTAGATGATCCCTTGCGAAAATATGAAAGCAGAAGAGTCAAATGCAGTAGGTTTAGAAGAAAATCAGTATACCGTTAATTCCTACAATTTTCAGAAATTTTCGTAGTTCCTGAATCTATGATTCTAAAGCATCTAGGCTAGGCTATATGAGGAGTGTATGATAAGGACATATCTAGGAATATGTTCTTGACTCAATTGTTATAGTAATAATTCGTAAAAATAATCGAAAAGTATTCGAAAATCTACTCATAAAGCATTAAAACATCTACATATAAATTACTACTGAAATGGCAACTAATTTAATCCTTTGATTCGGAATTTGCAAAACCCCACGGGATCTCGGGATTGCAACCCCTAGTAGCCTACAGCCAATACATTAATTGGCATGGAGAGAGACAGAGGCAGGTGCAGCTGAAGAGAATCATTGTTTACATGTGCTGCAGAAATTCTTTCGTCACGAATTCTTTGTGATTTATAGACCTTCATCGAAAATTTTGAACTTGTTCTGTAACTGTGGTATACATATTCTGTAATGCACTGTGCAACTACTTGAATAAATTCTGTCTATACGAATGATTTATATCAAAAAGCAATAATTATTCAAAATAAGATCTTATCTAATATAAAGTTTACCACATGCAACAATCTAGAACGAATTATATAAGTGGTTTGGAAAACTGAAGGGGACTTTATAATAAAATACACAAATTTCGTTGCTCATGTTTCTAATTTATTGGAACCGTTTATTTGTATTACCGCACACCATATAAACTTCATTGATTAAACAATTATTCAAAAAATTTGATAAAAACACATAACTTCAATGTTGATCGGAAATTTCAACCTTACAACAGAATAACAGAGCATTTAAGCGTGTTGTTTATCATTGAAAAACGGTAAACAAGATTTGCGGTCAAGAAATCTGCACCTTAAGCTCTGACCTTAAGCATAAAGGATGAGAGAATCCGTTGTAATCTTACCTGGAGTTTGAGATGGCTTTCGTCATTGTTTCAACATGATCTTCTGCATTGATATCCTCATTGATGTCTGTTCCACCGCAAATTAGCAAATATGGAATTTCCGAAGACACTGCAAGCAGAAAATTCACTGTTATAAACACAACAATGCCCCGAACACGACAATTTTGTACACTTTGTAACTTCTTCAATTAATTACGCTATTATAAATGTAATTGATAGAGCAACTGTAAGATGCAAACATCCTTTTAGTTCGTTATACCTTCTCATGAGGCCGCCCAAGTTTGTCATTGTCACTTGCCGGAGATTCTATGGAGAGGTGGCGAATATTCCTTTCAACGAAGTTATGTAATATGAGGAAAGGAACCATATGAGGCATATGAAACAATATGAAGATAGTCAGAAAGAGCTTATTCCAAAATCGATGCGTTTGTTTGATTTCTGGTGAAAAGGTGAATTACTTTTATTTCTATATGAGGAAAACTTAATTACCGGTATCATGTACATGTAAATGCTACAAAACAGGCCAAGCTTCCTCAGCAGCTTCATCTTTCAACAGGCTGCACATCCGGGGGAACTAAGTTGGGGCATGAACCACCAATGAAAGGCTTAGAACTGCACATGTGACTGATTCTAACCCAATAATTCAGCCGTTGACAAGTGTATCTAAGCGAAAACGCATGCGACTTCGTGCCACCATTGTGCATTGCATTTAAGGTTGCACCACGAGCGATTACACGATCGCGAAGCTCGATTTCAATCGAGTGGTGTAATAGTCCGGGAGCTAGCGCGAACCTATGAAGGGAACGAGGTAGTACATAAAACTTTCACATAGCATAGTACACTTCTAACCTACTGCAAAACTTCGCGTCTGCCGGATCAGATCATTTGCTTTTCAGAAATAGAGAGGATAACACAATCCTATGTATTTCCAGTGGTAAAGTTGTGACATTTAAGGTATTGACTCCATTTTTTCGAATTTTTGCTCCTAAAAAATATACAAATTGGTATTTTGTTGAAATAGTTATTGATGAAATCTTCTACAGATCATGATCTTTCAAAGGAGCTATCATTCAGTGACTGAGGATGAAATAAAGTGTACAAACAGACACTTTTCGTTAGAGTATATCAATCATTTTCCTGAAATTTCTTATGTTAAAATTTACATCTACACCGATGAAAAGTGTCTGTTTGCACACTTTATTTCATCCTCTGTCACTGAATGATAACTCATTTGAAAGATCATGATCTGTAGATGATTTCATTAATAATCATTCAACAAGATAACAATTTCTAGCAATATTGACTGAACTTTTAAAGAAAGATTTGGATAACATTTTGATAAAGGAAATGAAATTAATTCATCTTTCGACGCACAGACAATTTATTTTTATTTTGCAATATATATTTCGGCGAACCGCCCTTCTCAATCAGATATTTAATGAAATAAAAAAACTGACACTACCTCCTCGATGAATGAGTTGTACGAATCATAGATATCGGACCGCGTGAAACTGTTTCCAAACTGTCGACACGCAGAATTTCATTTCTAATCGGTTTGTCATAGATTCATAACGCTCAATTTCTACCCATGATTGCTGGATTCAGACAGAAATCCATGACGCAGGTAGGAAGCATTCTTTGTCAACTTACCCGATTGTTCTCTATCTCTTTGTTGTGCAATCCTCAGTGTTTTCCATTCTCTTTGTAGCTAACTTCAGGATGAACTATTGCTATGATGCAAAGAATGGACTTCTGTGACATAAAATGAATAACTAGAGGACGCCTTTAAATGCTTTCTCTATAGACATCTCAATCCAATAACTTTTCTGCTTGGATATCAGCAATTCAAATACATCTTCCAATCTCTGAAATGATCATCTCACCGTTTAGTCAAGAGACCTCTTTGTTTGAAACTCGTCCATTTTTGGATCTAATTGTTGAATTGCTATGGTAGAGTTTCTCCAATTACATAGAAATCGCTTCAATGTGCTGCATCACAATTGCAAAGAAGTTGCACTTTTCATACTTGAAGAGGACATCTCTTGACTATCTCATTCACCCCGCAGATATCCAACCTCCATCAAACCTTGGATATATCCTCTGCTGGTTGATGTGCAAAACAGCGATGAAAACGTCGGCATTGTGTGTTAATGGAAGCTTACATTCAAACACGAGAACATTTTAGCAGTTAATATCCGCCCCCAGCGTGTTCCCATACCACTTCATTCGTGAGAATTGTGGGACTCCTTTTTTATTCATCATCGGAGATTTTATTTGAAGATTTAACAATCAACATCTTTGCGCGTGACCAACGATGCGAGTCGTGTAGCAAGCAACTCAATAATTCATTATTCAAACATCCTTTCAAGTAAATAATCAAATATCTGCATCAGTAGCTGACTGAATGACAAAATGACAGCTAAATTACAAGATAATCATGGAGATAAAGCTAACGGATGTCAATTTCATCTCATGGACAGCTAATAATGAAATTTATTGACAGGCAGTCATAGCTTGTTGACAAGTAAAATATATGCCGTCAAACTGACAAGGAACATATTAGGAATGTGACGCCTCCACCATCAGGAGACACTAAATGATGGGTGAAGAGTCCTCAACTGGTCAAAAGGTTCATAAACACAATCATTTTCAACTGGTGATAATCCTGCGTGTTGAAATTGATTTGTACACGAATCCCAAAACAAACAAATTCTTCATCCACTTCTTGTATTGTTAAGTTAAGTAAAACAAAAGAAATACTGTACAAAAGTTAAAAGGATTACGATGACATGTCCAGAGGCCTTTCGCCGGTTCACTTCAGTGGAACACACCGGATTACGCCGGATTCGCTGTCAGACATCGCAACTTGCCATTCCGTAATCCGGTGTGTTCCACTGAAGTGAACCGGCGAAAGGCCTCTGGACATGTCATCGTAATCCTTTTAACTTTTGTACAGTATTTCTTTTGTTTTACTTAACTTAACAATACAAGAAGTGGATGAAGAATTTGTTTGTTTTGGGATTCGTGTACAAATCGATAATCCTGCAGCAAAAATCCATTTTGAAATTCACGTCCATTTAATACTGGAATGATATATAATGGAGAGATATGTTACTAATCCCAGTCCTGAAGTTGATTTTTACTTTTGATTGCCTTGCTTTTCGTTTTACGTCCATTATCCATTCTTCGTAGGGAGGACGGTTTTTCCCAATGGAAATTCTTCAAAAATCACGATTGGCAGCATCAATCTCCTTCAGGCTAAGCTCCTTGCAATCAGCAAGAACCGTTTCGCGTCACGTCTTCTTAGGGCGGTCTCTCGGTGTTGGCAACGGTAGGTCCACGCCTCCTTGACACAGTTATCCTCAGGCTTTCGTAGAACATGACCGAACTATCTAAGACGGTTCCTTTTCAAGACGGCTTTGATGTTTTCTATTCCAAGAAGCTGTAGAAGCATGGAAGAAACGAACCTGTCCTTGAAAGATGCACCCATCATGTAACGGATCATTCTGCGTTCTGCTGTCACCATTCTTCGCTGATCTCCGACTTTCATGGGCCACGTTTCACTGCCGTATATCATGCACTTTCTCACACACGCGCCATACACTTGGCCCTTCATCCATAGAGAAGCCGTCCTAAATTTTCTGGAGTACAATCGATCGCAGTTGAAACATACATTGAGTCCATGTCTAACGACTAAATTGTGCGGAAATCACATTAGAATTAGAGATCCCACTCAAATGAATTACAGTATGTATATAAAATTCATTCAATCGAAATCGAACAATTTTCGACAGTAGCGAGAAATCGCTTTATCGACGGAACATACAGTAGTATAAAGTCAAGTCGTACATTACAAAAAAGAGTTTTCTTGAAAATAGTCACAGATGGGCTCTCAAATATTGAAGACGGTAGTTGGTTCAAAATCTTGATTGTTCTGTTTGTAAAGAAATGGGATCTCGGTCTGCAATTTCTAACTTATTGTTGCCGATACCGAAAAGCGTGTCCACGTGTTTTAACGCCTGACTCCCCTGGATCACTGGGGTAAAGAGCCCGGAGTGGATAAACTAATGTCAATTTGAAAAGGCCGTTATGAATTGTATACAGCAGCAAAAGATCTGCTCTTATCCGACGATCACTGAGGCTTCTCATTTTTAATTTTTAAAGACGTTGTTCGTATGTCAACCTTCTCAAAATCGCAACTTGTCGTGTTGCCCTTCTCTGAACTCTTTCAAGTCTTTGAATGTCACCAACATTACAAGGATTCCAAACCTGAACACAATACTAAAGTAGAGGTCTGATATGTGCGATATATATTGGCATTAGTGACGCTTCTGTTAGATATATGAACGATCGCCTGTACATCCCGAGGCACTTATTAGCTTTGACAACGACAGATTCCACTTGTAGCCTCCACTTCAGATCCGCAGTATCTTTGCTAGTTCCAGTCTTTACATTCATCTTTCTCTGAGATAACTTCTTATGCACATTTCAGGTAAGAAAAATACCTAGCACTAAATGAGATCCACTAAAGCGTTCTGAATGTTTAAACTCGTGTTACAATGTCTCATTGTCAAAATTGAATCTATTGATCACAAATTCAACAATAAACAGACAATTAAGCAGATCAAGAAATATTTTATTTTTCAACTGGATGTTGATGTGGCAGACAATCGAAATAAATGATGGTTTAGCGTCACTACTCCCGCTTGCTGGGGGCTTGGACGGTGCTGGCATAGTCACACTTTGATCAGGAGTGTTGTTCTTTTAGTCCGGATGCTCTTCCTGACAACTTCCAATGACACTTTCGGGGATCGACCTCTGGACCAGAAGATCGCTAGGCCAAGCACTTATCCACTGTGCCACGGAGACCACAGACAGAATCGAAATAATGCGAATTATTACAATAAATGGGAGAGGACTATTTGAAATTGTCCGGCATTGCACCTTTCCTGAAGCAAGTTGCAATGAAAATGGAACTGCAGGCGAAAGTTTCATTTCATTCAAACGAAAATCGGATTTTCGGTAGAAGGACAGTCCTACTAAAATGCAGACGCTTGAAAACCATGGAAATGGCCATTCCGATCTATTGCCATTATTTGAATACGGATGTTTCCGTTGAATACGGACTTGTGGTCTCCGTGGCACAGTGGTTAAGTGCTTGGCCTACCGATCTTCTGGTCCAGAGGTCGAGTCCCGAAAGTGTCATCGGAAGTCGTCAGGAAGGGCATCCGGACTAAAAAGATCACAGCGATCCAGATTAAAGTCTGACTGTGTCAGCCAGGGCTGTGGAGCCGGAGCCGGAGCCTTAAGGAGCCGATGGTTTTGGTCGGAGCCGGAGCCGATTTATCACAAAGGCTCCGGCTCCGATAGTTTGAGCTTTGATATAAATCTAGAATTTTGAAAGTTATTAATTGGCATCATAAAATAATTAAATCATTTGAAATCTAAAGATATGTCTTTTAAGTATACCAATGATCTGTCCTCCACAATATCTTTCTTAGCAGTTGCCGCCTTCTTTTGTATTATATTTATTATATATTTACACGCATGTGTAATATTTTTTTATTGCATATGTTTCGTAAGACTAATTTCCATATTGACAACGTATTCTCCAAAATCCATTAATTTGAAGACTTGTTATATGCATGCTAACTAGATGATTGTAGATTCCTAGAGACAAGTCGCCAGTCATTTATGTACACATTTCCAGTTCAGTCAGCAAAGATAATATAGCTACATTTCTTGCGCAATGTCTTAAATCTAATACGGTTACTATGTAGGCTATCATCTATCGGTATGGCTACTGGCAGAAGCTACTGGCATCTGTGACAATGCCAATTTCCTTAGATTGTATTGTAGGCTCTTGTGCAGTCCCCCCACCTACATTTTTCAAAACAATCGATTATTCAATTTGATCAATTTTGATTGGAGGGATAACTCTTCACACTCACACGAATGACCTGACTACAAGTCCTCACATGGCTACAGCAATAAGCGACCCAGCCACTTCTAGTAGCACCCTATTATTTTAAAGGTATCTCATTCACAATGAATTTCCTTTGACTTCAAAATTCAAAGGGTATATTTCAATGCGAAAAACCCGAAGGCAATTTACAATATTGACTTGCTGACGAAGTTTGCGACCATGACATCGCAATTACCCACGTAGATTTTTACAACAGCAGGGAATGCTTCACTCAAACCGGTGATGCTGAAACGGACATCCAATGGTGCTGCATCTTTTGACCAGAGAAAAAATGGGGGGGGGAGAGGACTGCACAAGAGCCGTATCGTGTAATAATATTTCCCCAAATGTCATAGACCTGTGGATTTCAAGAATTTTCATTATTATTTTTTCCGTCTGTCAACACTTTATGCTGATATCATGCTGACTGATATGTAAACAATAAAAAAAGACTGAGACGCTCTCAATAAAGGCGCCTTTTGACCTCCCTTTTCTATTGTCTGTGACATTAAACCGCACGCGCATTCGCAAGCTAGCAAAGTAGATGGGATTTCTGATCGGTGCTCGCAGTCAAATTTTTATTATGCATAGCACCCTGCAACATACTGTGTGATACTCTGAGTTCAGTTTCATCAGCCTAGCCATTATCAGAGGAATAGTGGTAATGTGTTATACATAAATTGAATATAATAATATACATGAATCATTGATGAATTATTTAGTGCAACTTTACGCCATAATGAAAAATACGAAATTAATATAATGTAAGTTAGGCCTTAACTTATTAAGTATGCTGCATAGAATTACAAAACTTGTCCTAAATTAGATATTTTTAATTTTTTAAGTATAATTTTCAATTGTACATTTCTAGCCTACACTGCAATGAGGCATCTAAATTACAATTTCTACAGATGATGAGTCGTGGGCTACCCACCGATCATATTATTCATGGACCAACAGGCTATTGAATAAAGGCAATAACAAATAACAATAACAACCTAAGCTAGCCTATATACACTTTAATATTCAATAAAGCAATTGATATCTTTATTGATACGGTATATTTGGCTATATAACCGATACCCTTTCCATGTTCGAGTAGATACAGGCCCTATAAGCTATTTAGAGGCATACGCTATCCAGTTTCATATTCGAGCTTTGTTAAAAAGCTTATACTACTATTCGGCCCCTGTGACGGCTAATTAGGTATATCATCATCACTCATGTGGTCTTATTTAATGTAGCCTCGTAATAGACTGGTTGCAGGCTAGGCCAATTTATATTTAGCCAGTGCGGGAGATCTTTATCTAATTTAACCAATCCTGGCTATAACTTTATTTTATCTTTCAGAGATAGTCAATTCATGCAAAAATATATGACAAGTATGTTATTTGTCATTATATTAGGCGATTATCATTCTTATTATTAACTTAAGTCGTTGCTTGTTAATGAAAACTAATTTGATGATTGTAGCAAGCCTCTAAAGGCCACACCGTTATCCAAAAAACCCGTTCAACGGATCCAGGATAACCAGCATAGATAGAACCTGAATTTGAAGTCGGAGCCGGAGCCGAGCCGGAGCCTTTCACATCAGTGTCGTGGAGCCGGATCCGGAGCCGATGAGATAACGCATCGGCTCCACAGCCCTGGTGTCAGCACCGTCCAAGCTCCCAATAAGAGGGACTAATGACGTTAAACCGGCAAAAAATCCAGGCCGGAAGAGGGGGAATTCGACCCCCTATCTCAAGATTGCTCAGATTGCTCTCGTCCTCTTAAGACCAACCTGTCTTACCTTCGCTACTGAGACTTTTAGTTTTAGCGCAGTTTCAAACTTTTCACTGAAGATCCTTGGATTTGGCCTTCTCGTAGAATTTATGACTTATACTAAAAAGTAGGTAACTATTCTGGGATTTCGGTCTGAATTTAACCACTTTTGCCATCTTCGTGTCTCACAACTTTTAACGCAACGCATCGATTTTCATTATGAGTCTGTGAATCATATCATAACAGTCGATTATACAATAGACATGGACCAAAGCATTGGAAATTCAAATATTACATAAATACTACTTACTAAGAACTTTAGTAGCAACGGCACATCTAAGTACCGTAGTCATTTTTGAAATCTCCTAATCATGTGAATGTCTTGAGTATCTGCAAGTCGTCCATCTTCGGCAGACAGATTTATATTTAGAATTATATTTAGAAACATGTGATTCCTAAACTTATGCATCCTAAACTTATCCTAAAAAGAAAGACATTCCACCAAGTAAAGAAGTCTGTAAAACGTTCACAGAGAACGTGATGCCGAATTCGCGAGAGTCACCGTCAGGCACTGGAGCATCATAAGCAGGGGAATACGTTCAGCAAAAGGTAGGGTGAATACCACTCTCGATGCGCTTCACAGCAGGTAGGGTTACCAGAAGGTAAGAAATGAGGTACTTATGGATTATCTCCCCCCACGTTTTCAAATTTGTTCGAAGAAATCCGAAGAAATTTATCAATTGTCACAAAACTTTAAGCACATATAAATGAGGATATTTGCTACCTACATGCCGAGATTTGTGAGAATCGGACTAGCAATTTTTGAAATAGGGGCAATACCTTGAAGTGAAGCGTTGCTGCAGCTTGATCTGACGTCTTGTCCTCATCGTCTGAGCAGAAAGCACTTGAGATCAACAAAGTCATTTCCCGACAACTCGTGAAGTGATGATGACCAGGCCACATCCTTTACACTAACATTTTTAGCTTAAGAAAGGTGTGGCAAGGTAGTGGCCGTGAGAAGATTTCAAATAACAGTGGATGAGACGAAGAGGGAAAGAGAACAATGCACACACGAGTAACAATAGAGCGTCAAACAGACTAAGTCAGATCAAGCTGCAGACTTCGCTACACTTCACGTCATCGTCTCTAATACAAAAACTAATTGTCCGAACTGCATACATTTTTGTATGTGGGTAGAAATTATACTTAGGTACGTCTACCTCAAGTTTGGTGACGATTGATTCATTGTTGAAGATGTCACACATATTTGAAAACCTTGGGGGGGGGAGAGATAACCCATGAGTACCAGAAATTGCTGACTTCTCCGCTTCTCCTTTCTTTGAATGGTCTCATACATTGACCAAAACCGAAGACCATTGTGTTCTACTTACACTGCATTAGAAGAGCGCATCTTCGCAGATGAATACCGATGACAATATCTGGTTGATGACGTTTAATAGCGGCAATATCTTCATTTTCTGACGAAGACAAAGGAAAATACTGACAACTGAGATTCTTGTCGACAGCTTCTAGTGCATCACTGAAAAGAATTGGGTAAAGTGTGAACTTTCAACATGAATGCAACATTTTCATAATAACATCATCCAAATTGTATAACAAAATCAAATTATTATTATCATAATACTGCAATATAGTATGAATTACTAAAACTAAGTCTAAATTCGAATGTTTAGGCCTTCAGTAAACGACTGATCATGTGGGCATCGCAGGGATGCATTTCGCAAGAAACTTGAATTACGAATCTGCGCTTAAACAGCAGGATAAACAAAATCTTCAGTTCATTTTATTTCTTAACAATCACTCAACTTGAGAGTCATTCTGTGATCGGTCTTATTTGAAATTCAATTTCAGGTCACTTGGATTAAATCAGGAATATGGAGTCGGAGTCCTGAAAATGATAGGACTCCGACTATCATAATCTTGAGAAGCTGCATTTGCAATAATCATCACAAATAATGCTTTTCTGATATCTCAACTTTGCTGTGTTCTAAATCACATTTGGGATTTTTTGAAGCAATAAAGTCTAAATTTTCAGATGTATCACTCAAACTGTAGGGCCTACTCACACACCAATGATACATCAAGAACAGCTGTCAGGATTTCCTGCAGTGTGTCACATGGATGCCGTTGTGATTTCAAAAACAGATTTCCCTTGATTCAAAGAGTCATTTTCCTGAGTCTTCAACAAAAATCAACTGACAGATTTCAAAATAGACTAAGTTGAATGTCAGAGAGCACAAGATGCAAATAATAATATGAATAAATACAAAAATTAGTCTATAACAGGCATTCTAATTTGGAGTTTGAAAATGAGATTTGGAGAACATATTGCCAGTATAAGATCGACGAGACTTTGACCGTGTCTTGAAGTCCACTAACGTGAAAAAGCCGTCTCTCTAAAGCATCTATACCGTATGCTCTGGAAAAAAAATAACGTGTTCATGTGGCTGCATCCAGAAACCTATGTAAAAGAAACCTTGTATAAGGAAATTTGAGTTTAAATGAATACCTACATTTTGAATCGTGTAAATTGAATCGCTCCAAGACCCTAAACCCATGCAGCTAACCCTTTCAATTATTAATATTTATGGAGAATAAATGGGAAGCTAAGTTAACATTATATAGGGGACTATTTTCTATTTAAATAATGCACGTGCATCTATTAATTATTTAGCGGCTAAGATACCTCTGTAGATAAATACATGCGGAAGCTTGTTCCATCGAAGATCTTGTTGCTTCAGAATTCAGCGCAAGTTACGTTGAGGGTGGTTTTAAATGGTTCGAAATGGATATTTTTGTTGCAATTTGCACCCATCTGATTGTACACTGTCTTTTAGACTAAATGTTTACATTGCGCCAATGTATTGGAGAACATGCGGAGCTATGCAACAAGGTGGAGGACAGAAGATACTGTGAAGTTGAAAGCCACAAATACCAAAGACTATGGATTATGTAAAGACAAAACTCGACTGAAAATTGGAAACATTTGATATCTATGATGAGGACTAATCAACATAGATATTTCCCTATCTTACAATGTTTAACAATTGTCCGATATCTTCGTTGAGGAGTGAAGTGTTGTTTCCACTTCTTATACATTGAGAGATAGGATAGTTTCCGGTCTTTATATAATCCATGGTCTTTGACAAATACTATGCTAATGAGAAATGGAGTTCTCCATAATTCTCCTTCCATAACTTAAAGCAGAAAGAGATCATATTTGAAAAACGTGCAACTTCCACACAAAACTTGCACAACAAGTTGCTTCTTCCTCTCTACGAAAATTAGCAGTGCCATTATTCAAAAAATTGCATCTTAAGGAAAAAAATTAAACAGCAAAACATTATCAAAGTCATTATCAAGGCCTCATTACAAAAGTCAAACAAAGAATCATGCCATGTAATGTACATGCCTATTCGTTACGTGTTCAAATTTGTCCTACCATGCGTCTCTGCAGTAAAAACACATTGAGCATGCCATTTTTATATTTAAATACGTCACACGAATTATAACATAACGATAAAAATGCGCTAAAATAAAATAAATAAATGAACCTTGTTTATACCCGGAAGCAAATTAGGCATGGGGACTTTCTTCCATGTGGCTGGGTTGTTATTTATCCCACTCTCATTCTGCTTGTGCTGAGTGTTGAGCACGAATACAGAGTGTACCTATCTTAAAAATCTTGGGTTTGACCCGACCAAGGTTTGAACCAAGGTCTCCAGGCCGCAGAGCGAACACTGTACCACAAGGCCACTGCACCGGTTACTTTATCATCAGCTCATAAATCCCTGAGATTGGATTCCCGAATTTGTAGTTCACCCTGTCATCTGAGAGTGGGGTTCATTCAGTTTAATGATCTGCCCAGTGGGAATTGTTATGTTAGAAATGACCTTTAAATTTATACTTTTTTGAGCTGCATTTTTGACATTCTTGTTTGTATCAACAATATGAAAGTAAGATTTTAGATTCAGAAAAGTCTGACCATCAAGCTATGAATGCACATAATCCATAAATCACCTTCCGTCACTTCTTATGAGGCCGCGGGCGGGCCCATTTCCGCTTCTGAACTTGTCATTCACATGTATGACTTCCAAAACACACTGCTTTGTCTCCACTATGAAAGCAATAAATCTAACGATCAATTTCCTCAATAAATCTAACGATGAATTTCCTCAATAGTATTGATTACGCATGAGATATAGCAGATATATTTGCCGCAGTTCAATCGCCTCCTTTTGTTCAATGATTCCTAAACGGATTGGTGATTAACGTCAACTGTAAAGTGTTAAATAATGTCCATGTAAATGAGCATACCAGAAAAACAAGGAGAAACAGCTGGGAAGTATTGTTATGAAAGTCAATATTGAATGAGAACGTAGACTGTGATCTTCCTAACACGCACGGTGTCAACTCTGTTAAGATCTTCTCCAACCATGTTGACTGACATTGCCAAAGTGTTTAAATACTTACTTATATTATAAATACTCTTATATACTTACTTTGGACATTGCTATCAAGTCATAATAGCAAGCAGTATGTGTTGAATGAAGACATAGAAACCGACACAACATTCACATTTTCAATCTCAAATACGAACAGGAGAAATTCAAGCATTAACTTGCACTTTTTAGATTGATTTCATACTTTTACTTCATTAATTCACAAAGTTTTGAACATCACTTCAATATTTTCTATTTGCTCTGTGACTAGTGACCCATTCTAGGCCTAATAATTGTAGGATCTATTGGCTAGTTTACACACAGGTTCACCTCAACAATTGAAAATTCATAATTCAATAGTTAAACATTTACAAATCACTGAATCTTTCTTCAAACCACAATGTTATTGGATGCGAAAGATTCCGCATGTATCTTATACAGTCCGCTTCATAAATAATTGCATAAAAAAGTTATCCTATTTTCAAATGTAATTTTCGTGCTGAAGTCCTGGTTCAATTTTAATAAACGATATACCATAGGATACCTTTTGTTCAATAGATTATTTTGATATACATTTTACTTTCTTAAGTGGTCAGTTGTGGTCAGTAGGCCTTCCGATTGAGTGTTTTCTTTGATGCAGGATTTTAATATGAAGACGACAGAAAGAAAACTGAAGGATAGTGCAAGCTATCATTCAGCTATCATGACGTGAAGATTCTAGGATTCGTTGAATGTACGAGTACAATGTTCGTCTCTCGTACAAAGAGATGCAGTACTAATAAGTTTCATCGAGAAAATGCAGCTAAAAGAACATCCGACATGATTTTTCAATAATGAAGATGCACAATTTCAATAGACTTTATGTCATGTGAAAGGTTATGTTTAGTGCATTGAATTGGCAGAACGTTTTGGTTGTTTCTGGTCAGTTGTGGTCAGCAGACACTAAAGCATGAGTGTTTGGTCAATTCATTCACTGATGCCCACACAATAAATTATGCTAAACAGAAAATTAACATCATCAGGCTCGTATCAAGCTTTCAGATGATGTATTTTACATACATTGATATCGATGTTGTTCATTTATTGTCGATACCTCTGATTCAAGTTTCCAATATAGGTAAGTCAAAATGAAATGCTTAAAGATTCAAAAATACTTAAAAATTTGAACTAAATTTGATTAGTTATCAAACTTTTATCATCTATAGGTATCCCATAATGCGATAAATTCGAAATAGTCTTTTTAGAAAATTATAAGCTTATTTGAATTCAACTGCAATAAATGATTCGACAAAGGTCTCCAAATATGCTAAAAATATAGTATTGCTCGCAATCATTAGTCCGACATTCAACATGCCATCACACAAGAAATATGATTCGAAGCAGCGCAGCATCAGTCTGTCCTCATGTCTCGAGTTTCTCAGCTGCGGCCTTAATACAACAAAATTCAATTCGTTTAAATAAAAAACAGTCGCTCCCTCCTTTCAGACAAATTTCCTTTATTGTTTTAAAAACATATGTTTGAGACCTTGTACATATGTTTTTAAAGAAGGGAAGAAGGGATCTGTCTGAAAGAAGGGAGCGACTGTTTTTTATTTAAACGCTACAATGCACCTCCCGCACAATGGACGCATTATTTTAAAATTCAATTCGCAAGAGCTCCTGCTAATAATGGTGAAGATGTTCCTAGTGGACAATGAACTTGAGATGCAAACAAATTATTATTTCCTCTCGCAATAATGAATATAAGATTTTTAAGAATCGTCAATAATAGAATTAGTTGATAGATTTTTTTAAATCATTTAAACATTATCCGTCATGTGAAAAGAATGAAATCTGTTGCAATTTACCCTTAGATGCAGGTAGACATCGTTTGTACTGTGTTTGTACTTGACTTTCACTTGTTCGCATTTTAATCTCTTTTGTTCGAAATTAAATATCTCTTTTTTGTATTTGACTTTCTCTTGTTCGAATTTGAATCTCTTTTGTTCGAAATTAAATATCTCTTTTTTGTATTTGACTTTCTCTTGCTCGCATTTGAATCTCTTTTGTTCGAAATTAAATATCTCTTTTTTGTATTTGACTTTCTCTTGTTCGAATTTGAATCTCTTTTGTTCGAAATTAAATATCTCTTTTTTGTATTTGACTTTCTCTTGCTCGCATTTGAATCTCTTTTGTTCGAAATTAAATATCTCTTTTTTGTATTTGACTTTCTCTTGTTCGTATTTTAGAGTGGAAAGGTGTACTGTACTGACCTGATAGCTTTGATGTATCTCCTAAAAATGTCGGACACATCGTATCACTACCAAACCTGCTGACATCATTTCCCGATCATTTCTTCTGAATTCGCACATAATTCTTGCATTTTTAAGACACCTCAATACAGACATTCTGTCAAATTGAAGTGACATTGACGAACAAATTCCAGAGCATAAAGCTTGTTTTAAGAGCTCTTCATTTGAGGCTCTTAGAACTAACCTTAAAAGCTCACCCGGAAATATCTACGATTTTACTTAAATATTAATTCACCATATTGAAAGAAATTTGAGAAGTCAATTTTTCTCTCTATGGCCTCGCTTGTTCTCTTGGTGGCAGTACATCAACCTGAATACTGGTCTGACCCGAATTGTATATTGATAAAGAAAGACTTTTCATTTTGAAGTTGTGCTTATTTACTCGTACATATCAACTAACTTTTTACGTTTTACTACTTTTTGACTCGCATTGAATGAAGTCCTAGTTGCGATGTAATTTTATTCTGAAATTATTTTCACGATACAGTTCTTGCTACTTATGTGATTACTTGAATAGTATATGTTTAAACCAAAATTTGTGCTATAGCTATTCTATTTTACATAGAAAGCGAATCAATTAAGCTGTTAATGGTATTCAATGTGTAGCTTTTGAATTTAGTTGATGACATCCAAATTTCTCATCACTTTCTTATTCCTTGATCACTGCCACCAAGTGAACAAGCGAGGCCATGGAGAGAAAATTGACTTCCTATTTCTGAGATTTATTTACAAGATCGCACCAATAACAAAATTATTTACAATAAAAGGAGGGAAAGGCAATACAGTACAATACACACATATAATTTCATTGCAAGTCGTCATCATCCAGTTATCAATATTACAATCTATAATCGGCAATGCTATCATTTTATTTTTAATATGATATAAAATGACATAATTTTACTTTTGTATAATGAAAATATACCATTTTATAGTGAAATATGCGTAGACCTACACCGTAAATAGATCTAGTCATGCGAATTTTCCGATTTACATTGCGACCATGATACTTTTACTGTTCTTCGCAATGAAATTGAAATAAGATTGCATACAGCATCGATAGATTCCAAATAATGGAAGACCGAAGAAAGCAGTTTAGTCATACAAAGCTTCTTAGGGCCTATGGCCTACACATCAGACATCGCAAGTTTTGATTTAAGCTTTATACACTCGAATTACAGATATACCTGCAATATGCTGTTGGTTAGGCCAACAGTATCGTAAGAACGAAAAAAGGCTTAACATATTTAGATTACAGTACATTAGATCTACATTTTGGGGCTAGAGAACATCTTGGATTCGATCAGAAGACAAAAGTTGCGCTGGTTTGATCATGTGCGGAGGAAGAGCGAGTCGGAATGGGTCAAGAAAGTTACGGACATGGAAGTATCTGGCAAGCGTGCTGTTGGACGCCAAAGAAAGACCTGGCGCGATGTCATCGCCGAAGACCTGAAAAGTGTTGGTGTTCAAGAAGCTGATACACACGATCGCCAGAAGTGGAGGAGCATCATCAAGCGGAAATCGTCTAACCCAGCATCTTCTGGACCACAAGGACGCAAAAAGGGATGAGTGAGTGAGTGAGTAGATCTACATTTTGATTATATTTACCAACTCCGCGTTATATTTGTGTGAGTCACATCTGCTTCTTAGCGCACCTATAGTCCTGCATTGTTTGAATATCTATGTGATAGACAGACTGACAGACAATAGCCTGTTGCCTTTCACTACATGAATTAACCAGTGGGAAAGGAAATGGGTAGAACAGACGAAAGATAAACATAAATTTGCCTCAATGCAAAATACGAAGAATCTATGATTAGAAAATATGATGGAACAAGAATTTTTGATGATATCATTTTATATCATTTTTCAAAAATAAATTTTTATCATTTTATCATTGCCGATCTTTGATTACATTTTATTGACACATCGTGAATAGAAGACATTTCTTGATCTGCACAAATTGTTAAATAGCTTTCAGAAATTAGAAATGCATTCGAAGTTTTATTGATGCTCTGGCCTCGCTGCTTCTCTCTATAGATGGCAGCGAGACAAGAGCATGAAGAAAATATCGAAAAGAAAACAAATTTAATAAAACATGCATTAAGTAAAAAATTAGGTATAGGTGCATACTAAAATCGAGACATTGTAAAATGTCTATTTCATCGCGCTAGGCGTATCTGTCCTCCTTGTTTTTAGAAAATGAATTTCAATTTTTAAATAAGACTCTGAAAATGAATGGCTATCCGGACCAATTTATTGAACAGCATAAAATAAATAAAGAACCAATGATTGGTCCGTCAAAAAAGAGAGTGTGTGTTAGAATTCCATTTCTCGGAGACAGATTTCACACATTTGTCTCAGACAATGAAGATCCCTTGTCGTTCTTTGAAGATCCAATCCTCTCGTTGACCAATCAAATGTCTGTCATAATTTCAAATGCGACTGCGGATGCTGTCAAACTGATCGGACAACGAGATGTCTTGGTATCCGCATCAAAGAGCACTATCCTAAGTGGGCGAGATTCCCAAAAAGATCAAAGCCGCTCAATATGTAAGCATCATTGGGATCACAATCTATTCACCGGAGAAAAGACCGAGTCATATTTTTCTGTTGCCTCATATTGCAGAAATGTGCCCCATGTTAGGATCACTGAGGCCATTTTGTTGAAGCTGTTCAGGCCCTCGTTGTGCGTTATGAAAGAATATATAAGTGACTTGCTCCTGCCATGGTCTTAGCCCATTTTTGCCTTCATCTCATCTACAGTGCCGTCAGAATGTCTTGGACCACCCTTGAAAAATGTGTGTTTAAGTATATAACACTCAAATGCTGCAATTACGGCTGAAAGGCGCAAGTATTTGATTGCAATGACTCATCAATGTTAGGCACCATAAACTTCACTCAGATTTGCGGAAAAAATCGTTGAGTGAATGCCAAGTCGATGCACTGCCGAAGGCAGGACCAATGGCGACACAGTGAATTATTGAGATCACTTTGCTGTTCCCTGAACTATTGAAAGAATTTCTGAGCTGTTTAGAGCATAAATTGTGTTTTTGTGACAACAACATACATCGTAAAATTGCATTGCCTTTACTGCAGCAGTGCGCATAAAATTATATTTTGATTCGGAGAGGCTTCAGTGAAAGCTTCGGGTTAAAATTTTTCTTCACTTTAAATAAAAAGAAATTTTTAAAGCAACCAATTTCAGCATGCGTTCTGTAAAGTAAAAGCATAAAAACAAGGTGCCAAAATATAATTACTGGCTTTTGACTTGACTTTTTGATCTATATCAACAAATGAAGTAGAAAATATGAACAGATCTTCGTAAAATACTTTTATCGACCAACGACACTAATCTATTGAAATGCACAAGAGTGGGCCAAGACATTTTGACAGCACTGTATATTAATTTCCGATAGTCCAATGTCTCGATTTTAGTATGCACCTATGCATGATTTTTTACTTTATCATAGCTATGTAATTTGAAAATCACGCATGTTCCTACTGTTTGCTTTTGACTTCAAATAGAATACTATCAAATGAAATCAATGCAATATTTTATAAAGTCTGCAAAATGACCCTTCATAGCACACTAGCGGGATCAGTTCAGCCTGGTTCCGGTTTTTCACTTCTTAGGATCAAATGGAGTCAACTGTTGCACAAATGCGCGCACCGGTGAACTGTTCATCAATGTTATCTCACTTGGTGTAGATGAGTATTAGAACCGCATCAGCTATTCATCTGATTGTCATTATCACCATTACTCGCATTGACTGAGCTTGTGATTCAACTGAACAGTTCACTTATCTTTGATGTGACTGAATACAGCGCCGAAATGCATTTATCTATGCATAGATGTGCAGCACAGTGGATTCAAATCAACATTGATGTAAATGAGAGAGCCAGAAACCGACTACCAACTCCGATCTAGATTGGAGTGATCAAACTATTGATTATTTTTGGTTTTCAGAGCTCACAATCGCACGGGTAGAATAGGCCTGACTTGAATTTACCTGTACGTGAAGTAAGTATTAAGATTTTGAGTATAATGGAGATGCATGCCTGTAGTATGCAAGCCGGTTGCCGTTGAGACCTGTTTGGATGTTAAATAACAAAGAAAACGATGATCAGAAAGGATTGCTGCCTGAAATAACTTAGGAACGGCCGTACACCACGAAATGACGAATTTGCGTTAGTCACCAAACAAATGCCGGTCACAGCATGTAAGGGAACAAACTCATAAAAAAAATTATTGCAATAGCAGTAATGTGGACCCATTCACCAAGGTTGGAACCGGCCGGGCTTTTAGCGGCCGGGCCGGCGGCCGGCGTCATCTAAATCGGTCGGTGCATTCAAAACCGGCCGGTCCGAGGCCGGCGTATCTAAAACTGGCTGGTCGGAGGCCGGCCTATTTAAAATTCTGATGCTTTCATGGTCATTGAAGATCATGAGCGTGTAGATGAGTATTACTACGTGTACGTTCCGTAGTAACCGCATGACATTTTTGATGAGATGAATGTAACTCCGATATGAGACTTGATAAAGGACTAGCATAATATTCTAGGCTATCACAGGAGTTGACGTTTCTTAATAGCATCAAGGATATAATTGTCTTGTGTCATGTTGACCCTGCTCGCAATTATTCACTCTCAGGAAAGTTTAGAGGATGCCATTTCTTGTTGTTTACTTGGTCACAAACTCTAGTAGGTTAGTAGGTAATGGCAACACATTCAAGTATAGGTCAATATATACATGTATATATATAAATAAATGAAAAGAAAGACAAGGCTAATAAATAAGATTTATTATGACTTAAGAATTATTATTATAATTATATAACTTATTATAACAAGAAGAATACATCAACATCTTACTATGAAAGAAAGCAATGTGTATAAACATTTCAAAAGTAAGCACGCCTCCATCTGTTTAACATCTGATAAGCTCAAAATATTAGTGCTCCAACACAATTTTTCCAACAGCTATGAACGAAAGACAGCAGAGAAATATTACATCAAAGTGAATTCACCAGTTATGAATGTAATGCTCAATCAAAATCCATAGATGTATAAATTTATTTTCAAATTTTGTATGTTAATGTGTTGATAGAATTCTTTTTACCATCAGACTTGTAAAAGAGACAGTCGAAATATTGTCATAATAAGATCTTATTTATTGGCCTTGTCTTTCTTTTCATTTATTTATTCTACCGGCCAATGGCGAAATTCATCATCAATGTATATATATGGGTAGATATGCATCAGACATTAGTTTATATATTTGCAGGCTCCTACAATGCTGTAGCAGTGATGCAGTTGGTGATGCAGTTGACAAAAAGGCCTGAAAAAGCACCGGCCGGCCGGTTTTAAAAATTTGCGGCCGGCGTGTCGGCCGGCGGCCGGTTCCAACCCTGCCATTCACATATTTTAAAGTTAATTCTGATATTTGTCTTTGATTATGACATAAGCTCTTTCAGTAGCAGGTACTTTGTGACATGATCACGCTTAAGATAATATAGTCCAGGAGTTACTGACACTTTCTGCTTAAATTCGCGCACAAAGCGCTTAGTAGCATGGATTTGTAGATCTTGAAATGCTGAATACAAAAGTCAAATTATTGACTGTCACAGCCAGTCGCTTTCGGTGATAGGTAAGGCTAAAGGATTTCCATTGGAATCCAATAGTAAAATTCAAGAAATATCTATGGATTGTGAAACACTTGGCAACTTTCGCACATTTTCTTTTGCAGAAAAGAAACTATATATCAGAATGCCATGAAATTTGAAACATGATTGAGTTCAGAACATCAACTTCGATACAAAAGTTGAAGTGAGTCACATGATTCAGTATTTGATGTCTGAGAGCCTCTACAAAATGAGTAAAATCGCCAAAATTAAGTCAAAACATGAAATTTACCCATTTTGTAGAGGCTTTCATTAATGCTGAGTTGCTGCTCAACGGTGGATAAAAGGATATCCAAAACACTTAAGACAACTCATATTAAATCTTTGCGGTTTCTAACTTCGAATATGTAAGGTCATTTCTCTGTGAGAAGTTGCTGTATTTCTTTCGACAGATTTTCAGTTTGTTGTCACAGCTATCGAGGCAACTTACATATCAATAGCATGAATTATTCCTAATGAACTCAATATCCTAGTAGTAATCCAAATAAGCAATGTGTGGAAAATCAAGCTTGTGCTCAATTTTGACTGTGAAAACTTGTGTTGTTCGATAGATTCAATGATTTAAACAATGGTTTAACAAGTTGTACTATAAATCGTTGTGGTCGTACGGACGTGTGATTTTCAAAGGCAAGTACAGTGCGTGACATAAACAATTTTCCAATGAATCGGTTTTCTTAGCAATTACCAGCTCAAACAATTCTTCCCGCTACTGATGTTGAAAATGAAACAAGCCTATAATTTCTGAGATTTTAAAATTAAAAAAGCAGCCCTCTCATACCATTTAGGCTATCATATAATGTATACGATGGCATCGAAATAAATAATCAATCCATAGAGTAAATATATTAGGTAGAGTGTTAACTCCGCATTTATGAAATCCCCAGTGTGTATACACTTTCGATTTTATTAAATGAACTTGAGGGGGATATAGGTGGTATTGTCACCAAATGTGAGATATGCAAATTTTCGCAGTTTTGAAGAAATTGCCACGGAATTGAGTGATCATGATAGTAATGCAGAAGGAATGATTGTATTTTGCAGATCCTCCGTGTCATGCAGGGGTTATCAAAAATTAATTGCAATTAATTGGGACTGAGCAATCAATTAATTTTAATTGCATCTTGGAGCAATCAGTTAATTGCAATTATCAGGTGTCATCAATCAATTAATTGCAATTATTAGTCGGTACCAATCAATTAATTGCAATTATTTTCATGCCGCAATCAATTAATTGCTACCAATTAATTGCAATTACTACAATTCAGATAATCTCAACTAACCCCTTGACCACCGTGCTGCTCTGAGTTTCTCGTTATAGCTTGCGTCGAATACTTCTAAACATTCATGTAGGTCTACATTCATATAGATAATGCCACCACACTCCTATAGAGTACTTTGTTCGAGTGCATCGAAGTTATCCTCCGGCTGACTCACTATGACAACGCGACAACCCCTAACCAGCATCTGTATGTGAATCGCTAAGCGCACGCCAAAATAGCCATCATGAAATGAGGGACTTGTTCATTGAGTGTGACTAGTCTGAGACAGTGCAATACAGAACAGAAAAACATCCATATCGTCAGTCTGATAACAGTATATCAAAAATCAATTGCAATTAACTGGGACTGAGCAATCAATTTAAATTTTATAATTTTAATTGCATCTTGGTGCAATCAATTAATTGCAAATAGCGGCCACTACCAATCAATTAATTGCAATTATCTTCCTGCAGCAATCAATTAGTTGATACCAATTAATTGCAATGCAATTAATTTTTGATAACCCCTGGTGTCATGAGAGTCTTGGAGATTCAATGTTTGTTAAATGAGAAATTCGATGAGTTCCTATTACTTTCATGCTCAACCTCAAGAGTATTTTTTTAAGCGTGATCATATCACAAGCAACCTGCCACTAGTAGAGCAAAATCAATAGTCGTGAAATGCAATAATGAAGCAATCATGCACTAGTTATGTAAATAATTTTATATTTCACAGGATCCTCAGAATCTATGACCATCAGAATTTTGAAGCTGTCAAGAATCCACCTCTGTTTGTTATGATAGGTTATTGTAGATATCAGCGGCATTTCTTGAGATTTCTATGTAGAATTTACCGTTTTAGAGGATGAAAAACTTTCTATGTGCTAATGTATTTCAATGAAGGAGTGCAATAAAGACTTCTGATTGCACTCCTCGGAAAACATAGATTATGGAAGCAACTATCATAGGGATTCTTGCACTGTGAAAAATTTGTCACAAACTTCATTCAGAGGATAAATCAGCATGATTATGAATATGTTTCTTACACATCTCAATGCAGTGATAAACGTGCACTTGATCATTCTTGCCCTATTTTCGATGCTCAATTTCTTTCAACAGCTTGTCGAGAAGCTGTGGTTGCAAGCTAACAAGGACAGGTGCATTCAACACAGCTAATACTCGTATTATAGCCGAAACAGAATGTCAGGAACCCTCGTTGTACACCTGCGAGTTTTTAGCTCTGGACATGCTTGCTGGACATGACGTCGGGTAGAACAAAGGATTCTGAGGAAGGAGTCGCAGACGCTGGCAATTCATCGTGTCGCCCGAGTCTTCAGTCCTGGTTAATCATCAATTCATTAGCAAGTCGATGCTTCCCTATTTGAATAACTCAAAATACTTTCTTTCTAAGCATCTTGCACCCATTTTGCATCAATCCCAACAATATATGAGTATGGAATTGTCTGCACGGAGTGGTCTGGACACATTTGAATGTTGTAATCGAGTAGATCGGAATTCCATCTGTGGCCACTGCGTGTATGTATTTCATATTTTGATATTGCTCCATGAATTTCTCTCACATGAAAAGATAAACAGTCCCTTCTCTGTCCCAATAGAACACAAAGATATCCTTGCAAGTTGGGGCCGGGGGGCGCCTTCATGCAATTCATGCATCCCTGGGGCAGCAAAAATTATTGCTCTACTACCAAAGTGGTATTTGCGGTTACGTCTTCACTGTATCATTTTTGGGAGTCAGGTTTTATCTGCAGCGTTGTGATGCCTTCATCCCGGATGCCCTTCCTGCCGACTTCCAATGACACTCTCAGGGCTCGACCTCAGGACCAAAAGATCGCTTGGCTAAGCACTTCACCACATTGCCACGGAGACCGGATACCCTTCCTGCCGACTTCCAATGACACTCTCGGTGACAAAACCCGCTCAATGTCACAAGCGGGTTTTGCTGTATTTCACTTTCGACTGCAGGGATGTAACGCCCATTATAAGAATTTCACAAAAAAATTTGCGGATGAAAGAATTTTGACTTATCGGAAAATTGTTGAATACTTGAGATTCTCCACAAGTTTGAAATATCTGATGAAATTACTTGTCTTAAATTAGTAATGTTCTCTCCATTCTCCGTTGCACTCTTAATCTGACTTAATCTAATGAAATACTAGCATGTGAGAAATGATGAGGTGCAGATTAGTACATTTCATGCAGTCAAAAAACAATATCAAGTTCAGTTATTGCAAACTCCTCACACAATTGGGAAAAATAAATTATTCAATGATTTGTTACAAGCTCAGCGAAATGTGGACTTTCTCCGTTGATGATGGATTATTTTACATCAAGTCTACGCATTTTCATACAAAATTGATTCTTCAGTTAAGTACTCTTGAGTATGAGCTGTTAGAAATATTCAATGGATCGTTATACTCAATAAAAACATTTCAGTGAAATCCGAGAGTGATCGTTTTGCACTCGTCAGCGCTCTCAACATCTTCTTTGAAGATTTGATGAATGCTCTACTTCGTGATGTTCCATACGAGGTTAGTATATATTCGCATGAGGATTATGCACCATAATCAATCTTCCTACCTGTTACATAAATCAAAAACCCTTTACAGCGACGTGTCCTTTATGGATGGTATTCAGGGTGTGTAAAAAAACCATCTATGACTTGTTTTAAAAGCATGATAAATAAACATGATTTTAAAAAAAATCAAAAACTCGATTGAGAAATCTATGCTAAATAAGCTTGGAAACAAGGTTTCAAAACCATGTTTAAAAATCTTGTTTGAATCATAATTTTGAATGCATCTGCTAATCCCCCAAGTGCAGAAAGAATCATTATCAAATGCGAGTATATGTAGTAACATATTATATATTAATATAATTCATTCCACTGCGTCGCACCGTGGTCCCAGAAACCAAGACGCTAATTCATCTTATGTGAATTCATCTAATGTAAATATCTTCAAAATGTGCTACAGCGATGTGCTTTCTTAATTTAATGCAGATATTAAGTCTGCTATCATTTTACATTGCCGATCTGCGTTAATGCATCTGTAGTTTCTCAATCTGTGTGTTGTATCTGAGGATCTTCATTTGTCGCAAGTATGCCAACACACCACAACTGCTGAAAACCAAGTATAATACATGGTTTTGGAACTGTTTTTTTGTCCGTTGACAAAGCAGCTATTCAATCAGAATCTCATTTAGAAAATACAACACTTGGTAATTGTGTCTTACCGTTGATGTGCATGAATGTAAAATCAGTGAATACCAAATCTCTAAATGACTCACCATAGACTGTGAGAAGGCACCGGACGACGATGGCCGCATACTTAGTAACGTATTTTGCAATTCTTCTATTTTATAGTTAAAATTATTTTCGACCGAAAGTTTGGAGAAAATATTCTTCGGTTTTGCTTCAACCAATATGCACTAGCTCGCGTAAAATCTAAAGAACACTTTTTTCATTCTAAATAGGTCACTGTAAATTTCGATGGTGGTTAATTATTATGCGGAGACACCGCTGTAACTGGCAATGTATACCTACATCCTTTGTAACGTATCAGGGCCTACAAGCGTGGTGCACGGCTGCTGTTAGTTTGGCGTTGGACAGATTGGATTAGATAGGTGTCACTCTGGGTCGCACTTCGTACCTTCGTGGGCGACTAGCTGCCAGGGATCGTGCCTGGAGCAGGGGTCATCAAAAATTAATTGAACCTCAATTAATTGATGTCAATTAATTGATTGCCCTGAATTTCATCTATCAATTAATTTATTGTATTCAACTCAATATCAATTAATTGATTGCTGTATGTCCCAATATCAATTGATTGATTGATTCATAATCAATTAATTGGTTCAATTATTTTATCAAGTTTCACTCCATTGTAATATATAGCATTACAATTCAACTAAGATTTCCGCTTCTTCCTGCACATCCACTATACAAAATTCATTCTGCTGACTCAATCTGACACCTCTCAACTCTCTGATCTACTGTATATTCTTCAACATGATTGCCCCTACTTGTCAAGCTTCGAAAGTCATTATCCATGGTATTTGAAATTATGTTGATAAAGTAGCCTAGTATTAAGCTGAGAGTTCATAAAACGATGACAATTATTGAAATCTGAATCAGTAACATCAGTGAACATCAAAACTATGGGGATGCACAATGATCATACAATATTAATACCGGCATTTTAACTGATTGAATCGAGTTTCAATATGAATACAATTATTCTAGGCTAACTCTATTTTATAAAAATATAGGCCTACATGTTTTTCCATTGACTAATTAATAATTATCGATCAGTTAATTGATAAATTCAATTATCAATTAATTGATTGGGTACATTTCAATATCAATTTATTGTCTGTAATTCAAATTACCAATTAATTGATTGCCCAGGAGTCCAATGCCAATTAATTGATTGGTCAACCTTTCAATTAAAATTAATTGATTGATAAAAATATCAATTACAATTAATTGATTGGACTGAGCAATTTAATTGCAATCAATTTTTGATGACCCCTGACCTGGAGTGGTAAAACGCATAGAACGAATCATTGACAACATTCGAACAGAACTCCGCAGAGTGTGCTTCTTCTATTAATAGAATTAAAATGATTTCATCCCGTCAGCTTACTAAGATAAACATTGTATAGAAGTCAATTCACCTCAATCATGAACTGTCTCAATCCGCATTGTTTGAGCGACAGCCTTTTTGTATTTGCCATGTCCTTATTAATTAATTTTACGTCTCTTAATCAGATAAGAACGAGGACGGGTCCGTCTAGACTCCTATTTCATGACTTCCGTCTCCAATATTTCTCTTTGTAGATTTGAATAATACGCATTCAGAAAAGAGGTTTTAAAATTCAAAGTATCATTAATTATGACACGACACATCGTTTAAAATAAAACGACTGATATGCTCTCAAAACCTTGTTTTTACGATCACGACGATGAGATTTCTGAAATTTAAGTAAGCTTTCCCTTGCATGAAATTTATAGGGTGGTCAAAAAAGTCAATACTTCAAAATGTTTGAGTTCTCGTTCTTTACATGGCGAGACTTGGTCGAAAAATACAAATATAAATTGAGTATAAATTAATACATGGATAAACTTCAACCCAGCTGCACACTGTTGGAGTTTGTCAGATGTTCCAATGACAAGAAGGTAATGGTACATATACAAGGGTTAACTTAGTGAACTTCAACTAAATCTCGCGTGTCTTGTTGTAACACACACCCTCTACTTCCAAGAGTATGTCAGTCAAGTAAATTACCTCTTCGTTTGCACGGCAAGCTACCTGTGATGGCTCACTGGTACACTACAACAGCAAAATTCACATATTTTCATCCTCTCACGACATATCTAAGGTCTTAGCCACACTGCGAGCCTTTCCAAGAGTTTCCGAGCAAAGCGTTTTGCAGCAGATATACAGTATAGTTATCATTGCGGCAGTTGTAGACTGCTACACAACGAGCAAAGCAATTAAAGCCTACGGACACACATTTGCTCGGGACACTCGTGTTTGCTTTGCTTTCAGTGTAAATGAGACCTAACACAAGTGTATGAAAGCAATATGTCATTGTATTTTCACAACAACAGCACCTACTCGCAAATGATGACGGCTTCCAGTGCTTGACAATGGGCATTCCAATCTCATGCAACCAAAGTGAACTTTCAGATATCCATGGTTTGGTGGACCGTTTACTTTGCCAGCAGGTTGAAGTGATTTAGATGACCGACTTCAAGGAGTCAACTGATTCGAGACGATGGCGCACGCGTAATTGGACGCCTGAGTCTATGCGTGCAGCAGTGTGTGTCTAGTGTCCGGTCACTTGGTGAACCCGTGTAAATGCACCTTTAGAGAAATAGTCCCTTTGTGTAATGCACATAACTAACATGAGTGATTTTGTAAGCATCTTAAGTCCATGTTTCAATTTAAACTTTTAGCCGAAAAATCAACTTTCTCTTTCTGTTTAAGAGAAGGCCGAACTCCACGAGCTGTAAAATTTTGTGTGAAAGCCATTTTGACGAGGAGATGTTTAAGGTCTACCTTCACGAAAAATGAGAGGTAATTAATTTTCCGACAGCCATTTAAATGGAAACTTAGGTCTTAGATGTTGGTGAAAACGTTAATGCTATTTAAATCTCATTTCGAGGATCTCTCTGCATGGTTGTAGACCGAGTTTCAGGACCATTTTTTAAGCAGGCCATTCGAACAGGAGCCATGTTACTGTTTTTGCACACATTTAGTAAAGCAGTAGGGAATTCAATTCAACATGTTAAAGTTATAAGTTCATATTTATTATCACATGCGCAACTGACATGTCAACGAGCAATGTCATTTTCAGCTTGCGTCAGATTACCGAACTGATGAGGCAATCCATGGCCTACTGAGCGACCACGTGCATTTTATCTTTGATAAATTGGCATTCAAATTAATGCGATAACTTTCCATGTTAACAGACGAAGCAGTGAGCCGTATAAGCCTCGTCCAGGCTACAGCGGCACTTTAGAAGAGATTCGGATCATTCGCATAGGACATAGTTCTGAATCTGTAACCAAAGACTGGATTTCGTACACAGTCCGGCTACAACGTTCCTAGTCCCTGAATTTCCGCAAGGGCTTGCACAACCTGGCAAGGTGAAACTTTGCTGGAGATGATTATGGGCTGTCAAAATATAATTCATTGCAATTGACCGCTTGTTCACATTATATAGTTGCAAATAATTGATTGTCTTGTAGTGTAATGAAAATTCACTGTCTTCTTATTATGGTCTACGTGGCACAGTGGTCAAGTGCTTGGCCTAGCGATCTTTAGGTCCAGAGGTCGAGTCGCGAAAGTGTCATTGGAAGTCGTCAGGAAGGGCATCCGAACTAAAAGTATCTGTGTTAGCAAGGTCCAAGCCTCCAGTATGGGGCGCAGTGACGCTCAAGCTTCAATAAATAGCACTTTATTATAGCTAATTGTGTTAATATCTGTTGTATCTATGAATAATTCGCATTATTTCGATTCTGTCTGTGGTCTACGTGGCACAGTGGCTAAGTGCTTGGCCTAGCGATCTCTCGGCCCAGAGGTCGAGCCCCGAAAGTGTCATTGGAAGTCGTCAGGAAGGACATCCGGACTAAAAGTATCTGTGTCAGCACCGTCCAAGCCCCCAGTATGGAGGAGTACTGACGTTAAAGCTTCATTTTCATTGTCTTCTGGTGCAATGAAAATTTATTGATTGATTACCCTCTGATGTAATGAAAGTATATCGATTGTCTCTTGGTAAAATGAAATATGATTGATGTGATGACACTTGCTACAGGGGTTGTCAAACATTGATTGCCACTAATTTGGACAAATCAATCAATTAATTTCAATTGCGACCATTTGTTACCAATCACCATTTGATTAGACCAATTTGGATTATCGACTTTGAAGTGCCTATCAATTCAAATAATAGGGAGGACATACAGTGTATACACTTTACAAGTCGTAGCCTATTCTCAATATGAGAGGCAAGTAGGCGTATTTCATAGAAAAAATAATTATATTCTTAATCGCATGTCAATAATGATGAATTTAATTACAGACTTCACTCATGCATCATCGTTATATACATCGTGATCGTTGTTATGACAGTTTCAAATGTTATCATGGAAGTACTGTGTTATAACATAGAGACGGCAAGTAGATTGCGCACAAAATAATTGTGTATTGTGCAACTACAATGCGCCATGTTTTGTGCAACATTTTGCAGTGAGATTTTGTAACATTCTAGTTGTGAAAGACCACCGCGATGCGTGTTTTATAAGCGCTACATTGTCTTTATACATGTATATTTATTGCTTCAGTGCATTGTTTGTTAGAAATTGATGGTTTTCTATTCGCTCAGTTCTATTCAAGGCCCCACCAATTCAATTTTGAATTTAGTTGTCACAAAAACCAGATTTATGTTTAATCTTGATAACTAATCTGGGGTCATGGGACCCGTGTGGTGGGTCATGGGACCCAATCATGCAAGGTTCCCATGACCGCCTTTCACATGGCCTTGATAGGTAATACGGGTTGTATTTTGTCTAATTGAATGTTGCTAATGTAAGCATTGGTAGTTAACATTAAGCAATAATAACGAACTTGAAATATTTCAAACAAGTGAGATGAGAGGAATTATATGAAATGGGGTCATGGGAACCGTGTTTCCCCTATAAGATAGGCCTATGTTTAATATTATCTCAAAAATTTACTTAAGATGCGGTGTTTGTCCTATAACGGTGAGTGGTGACCAGTGTTGTACGCGTCAATGAAAAAAATTGACGGCGTCAATTCACAGCGTCAATTTTACATCATACTTCATCATCTGCTTTGGAACTCAAACGGTAAATAGACTTCAATAAATAATCATGATTATACTTAGCAAATTGAATAGGAAAGGAATTTGCCAATCTTGATACTTAAATATAACACTAACTTCATTTTGCCGTTTATGTTATCCAACTAACATCTCGTGACTATTATTAGATATTGAAACATCAAATGATGAATGACTATGCATTTGCAGGTTCTCTCCTTCCAGCGTGACTCAGTATTTTATTTCATCTCAGCAATCATTTCATTGTCTCATTCTCGATGTTGCAAATAGATATCATCACAAATTGTCATGTGCATCGTAATCTGTATTCATCCATGATTTGTAATCATAATAATCAACGTGTTTTCATTTCTGAAAAATAAACGTTTCTGACTTCGTCGCTGCGAATACTTTTACAGTAGGACTGAGGATCTCTCCTGTCGGCACTCCGCACGGACAGCAAAACAAAATCGACAGATTCAATAGTTAATTAGGAATAAAAGTGAAGTTCAGGTTATCTTCAATATGTAAAAAAATGTCGGGACCATTCGCCGATAAGCCTGTAGGCGAAATATCAATACAGACACAGCCGATGCGAATTGTCATACTGAATGCTTTTGATTTATTATTGCCACCAGCACTTCAGCTACCTGAAAGTAATGACTCACAGACCTCTCGAAGAAATATCAGAGAAGGTAGACATACCTAAACCTTTACTTTGAAGCCATTAGCATAGCCATTGTTGAGAATATCTAGATTTGGCCTTCACAACTCCAAGCACTGAACCAAATAATAAATGTCACTTTTTTTTGCATTGCCAGATTACATTCAGCATGCAGTATACACAAAACTTTCAAACTACTTTGAAGTCTACAGAAAACTCGAGCGATCAAATCTTACCAATGACAAAATTACCCACTGCATTCTAAAATTGACGCTGCCGCTGTTTTTCAGAGGCAAATTGACACCATCAGCGTGATCTTAAATTGACGGCGTCAACGTACAACACTGGTGGTGACGGCACTACATGATTAAGCAGTCATACAGACCCCATTACAGATCAATCAATTAATTGCAATTATTCTATGACAGCAATTAATTGCAATGCAATGGCTTCTTCTTCACAACCCTCGATTTGATTTGATGAAAATTAATTCACTGCTCATACAGTTATTACAGCCCAAGGGATCGCAAGGCCAATCCCCGAGCAACTGTTGCGCGTACATCACTGGTTACTTATGTGTTACCCACGTATACCCCCACGTTTTCAAATTTGTCTAAAAACCGCAGAAATGAATCAATCATCACAAAAATTTAAGCACAAGTAAGTGAGGTTATTCTCTACCCACATACACAAATGTAGGCAAATCGCACAAGTACCTTTTGAATTAGGAGCAATAACTTGAAGTGCAGCGATGTTGGCAGCTTGATCTGACTTCTTATGACCTCACCGTCGAAGCAGAAAGCACTTGAGGTCAACAAAGGCTTTTCCCGTCAACTCGTGAAGCTATGATGACCAGGCCACATCCTTTACACTAACATTTTTAGCTTAAGAAAGGTGTGGCAAGGTAGTGGTCGTGGGAAGATACCAAATAACAGTGGATGAGACGAAGAGGGAGAGAGAACAATGCATACACGAGTAACAATAATGCGTCCGACAGACGAAGTCAGATCAATCAGCAGACTTCGCCACACTTCACGTCATTGTCTCTCATACAAAAAGTACTTGTCTGATCTGCATAAAATTTTGTATGTGGGTAGAAAATATACTCAAATACGTGTATCTGAAGTTTTGCGACGGTTGATTTATTTGCACGGATTTTAGACAAATTTGAAAACCTGGGGGAGATAACCCATAAGTACCCATCACTGGTGTTCCTGTCATGTCATATAGAAAGGACAAGGTCAAATATGAGTCGAATACATTCAATTACTTCTTACCAAATTCTCACGCAAGTATGATAATTGCCATAACCATGTTCTCCTTTTCCAACCAGCAGCACTTTCATCAAGGTGTCTGAAAAACAGGAAAATATTTCTATCAAAATCATTTCATTCATTAACTGAACTTCACCTTGCTATGTCACGAGTTAATTCAAAAGCAGCCCTTCAACTGCACGTGCTCAGTGCACGATGAATTAATTCACGGCAGATGACTGACGTAATAGGGGCATTTGCTGCAGCAGTGAACACGGATTTGTAATGAATAGCGATGCGGAGGGTCGACATTTGATAGACCGTATCGTAGAGGAAAGAGATTGATAACCACATGACAGATCAAGATTCAAAGGCGTACAGGACCTGCTGCATCCCATCAAACTTATTCTCGGTGCATCTGCGATAAAACATCAATTTGTTAATTATATCCCATATCTCATAAGCGTCCGGTTTTCGGAAACACAACCGATACGATGGACAGTTTGCAGGTAAAGAGTGATGTCTAAAAATCAACTTCAAAACAGCAGCAGGGTGATCTTATGCGTGCATCATTAATTAGTCGTGTATTTGTTGTCTAAGATCTTAATCCTCTTATGCGCAAGCTATCTTCAAAAATTCATAACCTTCGAACTGTTTGTTTAAAGGCACATGGCGCACATGGTAATCTTTCTTTCCGATCGATATTGATTCATAATGAATGAAATAAATAATCGGTCATGCAACAGATGTCCGCCTGATAGGATTTGAACCTTGCAGGGCTTTAAGTTTAATTTTAATTAAGCAGTATCAAGACACGCAACTAGCTAGAAGAGATCAAGCTAGAAGCTGAAGAGCTTGACAGAATAGAAGAATGAGTCTACCTCGGAGGATCGATAAACATGACAAACGAACTGAAGAAGGAGCTGGCCAGACGGAATCAATCAGGTTGAAATTCATTTAGTGACACACAGAAAGATCTCCGCAGAAGTGAAATCTTACGTCTTCAACACTCACATAATTCCATCGGTGACGCAAGCCTCTGAAACATGGGGTCTCAGGGAGAAAGAAGAGAAATTCCTTCAAGTCACTCGAAAAGCAATAGAAAGAAGAATGACCGGTACTAGACTTATACATCACGTCTCAAATGAAGAACTAAGGAGAAGGTTAATGGTCAAAGACATAATACTAGATGTAATCTTCATATGAAAGCTACGATGGACAGGGCATGTCATGAGGAGAAATGATAACAGATGAACAACACGCATAACTGAATGGAGACCCTGGAATTACAGACCAAGAGGACGTCCCTTGTCTTGATGGTGCGAATCTATGGTGAAGCTCTACGGCAGAACCTGGACGAGGTCTTCGAGATGCACAGATGCGACCTACGCTTTTGGAAAACCAACAGGTGAGATTCGGTCATCGAGTTAGCAAGACAGGCCGTGCCGCACGCCCAACTCTTCTGGCGACACGGCGCGGTGCGTCCTGAAAGTACTGATGAAAAATCTCCTTTTACCAACCATGTGCGTGCTGGTCGTATCATCTGCTGTCTTCTGATCATCTGGGTGTTTCTTCGTGGTTTGTCATATCTTACAACCTTTCTGTGTGGATTTTTATATGTGCGTGATCTCCGTTATTCGACGTGCCGTTTGGTGCTTTCAAATTCATTAGAGGATATATACATATTGTGCTAGGGGCTTCCAAATCTTTCCCTTTGGATTGTGTCAATCTGCGCATGCGCATATCTTCTGACCTTGTCGCATATTGGTCCCAAGTCACGCGCTCGTATCCAATTTCTATGAATTGCTACATTTCAGTTCATCGGTGTACTCGTAGTGTCTGCTAGCCGTGTTGGTTAAGTGCGAAGCTAGACGTCTATGCACCGAAGTTTTGTTGGTTCGAATCCTGATTGGTTTGTATAGATCCATCATTCGTGTCCTAATAGTCGTGCGCTTTACGGTTGGGATTTGCTTTGACGGAGAGTTTTCTTTTGGCTTGGTTCGAATCCATCAATAGATATCCGCTACCTTGTCTTTCAACTGATAATGTCAACAATTAACTGTGACTCAATATCATCGATGTCAGAAGATGATCTTACTACTCGAAAAGCAAGTGCAACGAAAGCGGAACTTATAAAAGCTTTCGTGACTATAAAAAAGCAGAATTTGGAACTGGTTGAGCGTTCAGACATAACTATGGAGAAGATTGCTTCTTTAATTGATACTAAATTCGATACTCTTTTACAAAAGCTCACAATTGTAACCGACGAAAATGCTCAACTTCGCTATCGGTGTAATATGCTTGAAAAGAAGATTTCGGATTTACAGCAAAATACAGTTATCGGTTTTAACGACATCTTGCAAGAATCTGAGCAGAGAGCCCTGCGCAGAAATAATATTGTTATTTCTGGTATTTTGGAATCCAAAACTGGCTCAGTTGAGGAACAAATAAAGTCTGACCAGTCAACCTTTCATGAAATTTTGACATCTGTTGGCATGAATAATGATGAAATTCAGCCTCACCGCGGAGTAGGAAAAATATCCGCAAATAGACCTCGATTATTGGTGGTCACATGTAAGACATTTGAGAACAAATCTGAAGTATTAAGACGTGCCAAATCCCTACGAAACCATCACGTATTGAAGAGTGTTTATATAAACCGCGATCTTACATATTCTCAGCGACTTGAGCAACAGTCTCTTCGAGAAGAAGCCAAGCGACGGAAGCAGCTAGGTGAAGACGTTATAATACATCGGGGGAAGGTTATCTTTCGAAACGATCGTCAAAATTTCCAATAAGGTTTTTATCAAATTCATCCTTGTCAAAGTGCAATAGAATTGGAAATCAGCTTCCTACTCTATTTACATCAAATGTGCGTTCTGTAGTTCAAAAGTTGGATGAAGTTACTGTGACATTACATTCTAAATCAATCGACGTTTTTGTATGTACGGAATCTTGGCTAAATGAAAATCATAGTGACTTCTTCGTTCAAATTGAAGGGTATGTTTGCCATCGGGATGATAGGAAAGGTAGAATTGGTGGAGGAGTTGCCGTTTGGATAAGGGATTCAATTTTTGCAAATCGTCTAAAGTGTAATGCTTCCGAAGAAATTGAATGTGTTGCTATCTCTCTGAACAATTCTAAAGTGCTTCTCCTCGGAATTTATATTCCACCTGACCATGCCGTGCAGACTTTTCATAAGATCAACGATTTTTTAATTTGCTTTATTGATGATTTTCTGCGTGATTTTCCTGATTATGAAATCGCGATTTATGGAGACCTGAATCGTTTCGATATAAACGATATTTGCGTTTCATTTAATTTAGCGAATCTGTACAACTTGCCAACTTATAATACGTCTCAACTGGATTACATATTGTTATCGGAGGATTTGTCGTCGAATTTTTCCGTTACTGCATGTGCTCCTTTTGACCGCTCTAAGATTTATCATGTTTCCCTTTTGGCGGTTCCAACCTGCAAGTACACCCACTCTCGCAAGACTTTTAAGAAAGCGTATGATTTTCGAAAATCTAATTTAGACAAGTTTTCTGACATTATCGAGAATATAAACTGTGACTTCATTTATTCTGACAATTCATGTGTTGAGGAAAAGTGTACGAGGTTTCACGAGACTCTGAATCGTGCTGTTAGCGAATCAATTCCATCATCACTTGTATCGTTTTCTCCTCGAGACAAGCCATGGATAACCAGTGTAATCAAAGACCTCATAAACAGGAGATGGGCAGCGTTTCGAAGTCAAAATTTCCAGTTGTATGAACACCTGAAGTTCAAGGTGAGAAGAGAGATATGGAAATCTAAGATCTCATGGTCGAAGAGGATTGCAGCGCAAGACATGTGGAGATCAGTAAACGAGCATGTGGGCACGAAAGCTAAGACGCCGCTGACCGCAATACTCTCCCAATACGATAGCCTAGAGACGGGTGTTGAAATGATAAATGCCAGCTTTTCATCTGTCTTTTTGGACTCGGAAGTTTCAAATTTTCAGTTAAGCCTGTGTGCCAACGAGCAAAGCAGTAGTTGCGAATGGGATCCTTTGGTTACTCTAGTGCTTGCTGAAACTCTAATTGAGAAAGTGAAGAAAGGTAAAGCTACATTAGACTTCCCAGCAATCATTTATAAACACATTGCCCAGATAATCGCTAAGCCTATGTGTGAACTTTTTCGTGTTTCTTTGAGAAACACCGAAGTACCATCGTTTTGGAAAACGGCGGCTATTACACCCATACCTAAGACATCAGCGTCAACGATAGACAATTTACGACCCATCAGTATACTTCCATTACCAGCCAAAATCCTGGAGACTATAGTCCTCAATTCCATGAAGGACAAAATGCTTAAATGCTACCATAATCAGCAATTTGGATTCAGATCAGGCTCTTCATCAGCATGTGCTCTGCTTTCACTGCATGACCACCTAAACCGTTATCTTGATGATCAGAGGACTGTTGGAGCTGTCATTGTGTCTTACGACTTTTCAAAGGCCTTCGATCGACTAAAATTTGAACATATACTGAATCGACTCAATCAATGTAGCTTTCCACGCAAGTTTATTAAATGGATTTATGATTATCTTAGTAATCGCTCTCAGTTTGTGAAGATCGGAACGACCTGTAGTCAGCCAGTTGCAATTACCTCAGGCATTCCACAAGGTTCAATTTTGGGTCCTTATCTTTTCGCTCTATCTACCTCTACAATCGACATCGATTATTCTCATTGTCATTTGATTATGTATGCCGATGACAATCAGTTTGTGCTTTCCTCTCTATAATGACAGAAACAATGATCACATAGCAAGAGAGTATGAAAGACTCTTGATGTGGTCAGAGTCAATGGATCTCAAAATGAATGAACGAAAATGCAAATCTCTTACAATCCAAAAGTGGTCTACCGTTCCTGATTATTGCCTGTCGAATATTGAACATGTGACAGAACTATCGATTCTTGGTGTCTGGTTCAACTGTTATGCTACTTGGTCTACTCATTGCAATTATGTTCTGAAGAAAGCATCTCGTCGGTTCTATATTATGAGAATTTTGCGTCGATCATTGAGTAATTCTCCCCTAAAATTGACATATTTTTCTTTGATAAGATCGTTGTTTGAGTACAGTGCATCGGTGTTTGTGTCATTGTCCAAAACCGAGTTGAATCAATTTGAGAAGGCTCAACGTCGGTTTCACAGACTACTGTGTGGCAGCGATTGTTCAAATGAATGCTTGCCTAGTCTATCAGTCCGAAGAGATAACTTATGTCTCAGATTGTTGGAGCAAATAATGAAGCCAGGCCATATATTGCATCGACACTTGCCCACCCAAGCAAACTCAGGACGCTTTCTTCTGCCAAGAAGGCGAACAGTGCGTCGTAGCAGAGTATTTTTCCTGTACTCTTGCCGGCTATTTAATGAGCGCTTTAAGCGATAGCTATCAAATGAGTGTTTTGGTTTGACACGTTATCTCCTTGTAATTCCATTTCAATTTATTGACAACTATTACTGATTGTATTCGTGTGACTTTTTCTTGTAACTTTCGATTTCCATTTTTCAAAGAATAAACGCTTTATTATGAACGACTTTGGTTGCTTCAATGCGTCCACTTTAAATTATTGACTCATAAATAATAGTCTTGACTTTAGGCTAATAGTACATCCATGGATGAGTTCATGGTGTACGAGTTATTCTCTGATCTGTTAATCAAAATATCCATTGACATTTATCCTGAAACATAGGCGTCGATCCCAGGGGGCAGGAGGGGCGGTCGCCCCCCCTGAAAAAAATTTCCGGGGCGAGACTATGTTTTCGCTCCCCCTGGATTTTTTGTTTTGCAGTCTCCACTTGCAGATCAACAATTTATCATATGAAATACAATACCGTCTGCGTTAATTGATCATTTGCATTTTGGCGAATTTATCCATCATATATTGTATTAATGTATACCGCACGCTTCGAATTTCTCTTCCGATCGCGCATTGTAAAATGTAAACATTCATTAATAGATGGCAAATTTCTTAACGCGATTATTAGCTGAAGATAATCGCTTGAAATATGATGAACACGTGTCGAGTGACGTTCACATCTGTGCGCCCAGCGGGATTTTGACCAAGAACTGCATAATGGAACAATGACTAAAACCTGAAAAATTTGGTCATACTGCATGTTAAGATGATTAGCTTACATGTATATTTGATGAATATGGCAGGTCCATTGATATAGAATGTTTTTAACGATGTTGATTGGCGTGATAATGTTCTATATTACGTATCCGGATTCATTTCCAGGACTCTTGAGTCGAAGATTGATTGTGATGATTGTCGTGCATCACTTTTCCATCAGGAGGGAGATCCTTCGCCTCAGGTACTGCCATGTGCAAAATTTTTATTGCAGAAAAACGTTGGAGGCCTGAAAATCCCATCCGTTGGTGTTTATCTTGTAGTAAAAGCCTGTGAAAAGGCCTTTCGTTGCTTTTTGCCGAAGTATGATGGCTCAAAACTGCCAACTACAAAGTATGTTGATTTGAAAATAGAATATCTTGTCATGAAATCTTTGCCTAGGAGTAAAGCATTTCCATTGCTATTTTTGTCACATGCTTGTGATTTTGAGCTTGGATTTGAAAATGACCATGTTTCAAAGTTAATGCGCAAGATTGCGAATTACTACGTGCGTGTTCGCCTTCTTAGATATGGACAAATGTATTTCCAGAGAAGTATTTTGAATATGAGCCATCCTTCGCGCCAAAGTTCCAATAAATTAATCTTTTTTAGAGGATTGTGACAGTGATGTTTTAACAATATTTCAGCCTATCCGCTGTATGTAAGAGTGTATGTTTCAGATAACATTTGCTGTAAGTCTATATAAGATAGCGAAGTGAAGGGAATTTTCTTATGTACTTCAATGATAAGTACAGAAATACATATAGACAATGCTTAGATGCGCATTTGAGACTGTCTGATTTAGGGAAGCTAACGCCCGTTCCCTTTCTGCCACTATTACACGATCGCCAGTGTCAACCGCTGGCTTCACTTTCTCGCGAGACTGCGTTATCTTCCCCTTTCTACATCAATGGGCAGGTCTACAAGGTTTCGAGGAAATAATCCATTATGTAAACATGAGTTTCACTGTTTTTCTTTCAAGACGATCGCTTGAGAAACGAAATGTAGAAAGTTTGGTTAATTTCCTTGTCTTTTGACTAAAAGAGGATCATAGTCATCGCATCACCTGCAGGTGCCTTAGTCATCGCTTGATTTATAGCCTATCTACCGAATCAGCTCATTGGCTTCCGTCTTCGATTCCGTACCTTCGACCCTCTCATGTGAGTGCATTCATGCTATTTTGACAAATCGATCAATTTAAAATTGGCAGGGGAATTAGGCAGGCATTGTTTTACTAATAAAGTAGACAATAATCTCGAACGCCTACGTACTAGGATAAGATGCCCAAGTGGACAAATTTCATATTTAATCTTTTGAAGGTAGCAATTTCTGTATGTGAGAGCATTTTTCTCTCCGTTATATGATCAATGACATTTAGATTTATGGCCTCGTATTTAAATTTGCACGTCATTCATGCGTGTAATTGTGTAGCCTTTGTAACACGGTTTGTCAATGAGATATTTTACATCTTATTTCTCATTCCTTGAGTTACTTACATGTAAATATTCAGGGGTTAAGGAGACCATGTAAAACAATCCATGGCATTAGAAATGATTCGCAGGTAGTACACGTAGCTTGGCATTAAATTCTCCACAATAATAATGCAAGAATCATGAAGATTCTAGAATGCCAGCATAGAAAGATGTCCTTAGACTTGAGTCACTTAAGCACAAAAATCCTCTATCATCCGACAACGCTGCCGCCCTACAATGGTTCAACTTGTTAGAAGTTTCAAAACAACTTGTTGTTAGTTGCATTCTAAGTTGAATAATTGGGCCAGATCTGAATTGGCCTCTATTTCATTCAATATCAGGAATCATCAACAGGCCTAGTTCACATCTATCAACATCATCACTCGGTCAACATGCAGTAATGAAGTAAATGATCTGTCATTTGCGGCATCATAGAGCCTAATAGACCATCTAAAGCGTAAAATTGTCAGCCATTTACATTTTAGATGAAAATATCAATCTACTCGACCTTTTTTCTTGCTGAAAATGATTATTTAAGGTCCCCCACATGGCGATAATAAAATTTTGCGTAACTTCCGAATAATTTGCTCTCACCGAAAATCGGTGAGCCCATTTTGCTGATGATCTCATAAAACACTTGAAGATGTGATTATAAATGAAGAGATCGAGAAAAATCTATAAGGATGCTATCTTTTCATTCAGGCATTAGGAACTATAGCATAAAATTTATATTTTATATGCTTGACTACAAAATACGATGAATTGTAGACATAGGAAAAAGCAATTAATGCCAATATATCGATAGGAACTGGGAGAAGTGGGAAAGCATCCGTTCACTTCATTCTTCAATTCATGAACAGTAAATTTCTAGTTCTCAATTCAGTGATAGAAGCTGGAATATCCCGCTCGGTCAGTTCAGGGTTGAAAACCGCGTTCGCTCATTCAAGAGTTCGAATGCACTGCATATAATATAATGCCGGTGTTTGAATAAGCCCTGTGCCATGAATATGATTTACAGATGTGGAACCAGGGTAAACCAGATGTTCGGTTGTGAAAAACGCGAAGTTATGCCAAATTACGATGCATTTCACTTACCACCTGTGACCATGCTTACCGGTTATAAATTTTGTTATAGCGCCTCGTTATAAATTTAGAATTACAAGAACTGTCTGGACATTTCACACTTATGTTGTGATGCGGTCAAAATGTTGGCACAGTAATTGTATATTAAGTAGTGCCAACTCAAAAAAATAGCGAAAATAATGAAAAATTTGTGCTGAAAGATTCAGTTATTTACAGATGTTATATTCCTGGGGTCTATAAAAATACTTGATCAATTTTAAAAAATGTAAAGTTTTGCAAATTATTCATCCTCTAACAGCAAAAATTTTCATATTCAAGTAAGCCTCGTATGAGGCTCATTAGATGTCAAACCGAATGAAACTTTTCCGATAAGAATTTTAAAGCATTTAACTAAAAGGAAATTAATTTGATTGTCAAGAAAATTTCATGAACGCTTTGGGCAGCAGTATGATTCCACGTATTCATGAAAGCAAATTTTGTCTCAATTTCTTAGCCAACTTAGTTGATAGCATTTTTTCAACAGGCTATGGATCAGTCAACTTAGATCTTGTGTAAATTATTAACAAACAGAATTCATTCTACAGTGTAAACTGTAGGGCAAATTAGGCAAGAAGCCGAAATTTCGTGCCAGTTAGTGCCTTTCTAGTGCCTCGAGGCGCCAATAGGCACTAATAGGCACCAAACCAAATATTTGTTTCCAATGAAATCAAAGGAAAAATCAATGGGCACGAACTCGGCACTAAGAACTTCGTGCCTACTCGTGCCTTTTGCTGGTTAGAATTGATGCCTAAATCTCGTGCCTAATTCAAGCGAAATTTCGTGCCCTAGAGTTTACAGTGTAGAATCAATGTAAAATACAGAAAATGAATCAATTTTTCTTATGATTTTGTAACATCGCCGCCGTAACATCTTTTATTGATCAGGTTATATTTTTTATCCTAATAATATTGTGGACCTATTTACAAATCACAAGTTAAGTATGCTTGTTATTTTAACATCATAACTTGTGACACGACAAGATCAAGGAAATACTATATCTTATCGACAAGGCTGAGCCGTTAAGTAAAAAGTTCATCAAAACTTCACCTTTCCAAAATCATCAGTGATTCGAAGGATTTGTGAAATGTTATTCTTTCTTCTATGGCTATCATGATGGTCATTCCCATGATGTCTTCAAAACCGGGAAAAATGCATCTCGCCTACGGCACTAGGTACTAAAAAGGGCTCATCTAATGAAACTACCATCATACTGGCGATGTAATGAATACTGATGAGTTGCTGCTCTACCAAATTTGTTTTCTCCATTTTCAAAGTACGACTACATCCGCAATCCATTTTTCGGCCAAATTATTGAAAAAATAGGGCCTATAGTTTTCATCAACATGTTAAGAACATTCATGTCATTCGAATTTTAGGTACTTCTATTCTTTCCCCCCACATTTTTCAAGTTTTCCAAAATCATCAAATTTCGCCTAAGTTAGTCACATTGGGTTTAGAATAGACTTGATCTGTCACTAAGTGACACTACAGCACGACTGAGAAGTCCTGAACCCTGGGATGAATGATTGGTCCCTTGGATACTCATTTAGAATACAGGGTACAGCTGTGATCATGAACTTCGTGTGATTGTTCTCTACAGACAAATGACGAGCAGTTGTCTAATTCTGAGGCTGTATATGTTCTAAAAGTCAGACTAGAGGAGTTTTACACACTCAAAGCTATGCGACGTCAGTGAGAACAGGCAGGAGCAAGAGAAGACCGTTGACGATGCAACACTTCCGGGTGTCAACAACAGAAATGTGGGGGGGGGGAATAGAAGTACCGAATTTTATTCCAAGACTCTTTGAGATACTTTTATGAGTGCCGAGTTTATCGACCATTTTGAGCAGAAACTGTCCAACTTGACTGTCAATTGACCAAATAAGCATCTAGAAATGTCTAGTATCACATCACATAGATTAAATGAGAAAAATCAAACCTAGCACCCAGTTTACATGCAAATAAATGAAGACACAATGCAGTGTTATAACGAAGAAGTTTTATTGATTTAACTTCAAACATTACCGATTGGAATTTTATAATTGTGACAAAAATCATATGCTCAATTTGTTTCTAAATGATTCAAGCAGTGAGTACTGAGTGATCACAAATTTGAATTGATTTATAGAAAAACACATGAATGATGTTATGACAAATATGAAAATCACATTTCAACAAACTGGAAATCAAAGTTTTTTTCTGTAATTTGCGATTAATTCTAGCATTTGGAATTATTAAGCTTGTTGTGTATAAGAATGGCATCGAATCCGGGAAAATTGAGACAGATTAAACCAGATAATTCTCTTTAATAAATTCAATTAAAATTGAACTTTCAGGGGATGTACCTTTCACCTGGAGGTAACACATGGAGTGGACATTTATATAATGATACAAAAAGTAGCGCTTCTTTAAATTCAATATTATTGTTGAAGAACTGTCTTCCTCAGAAAACGATGCATGATAGCAGCTTAATTTTCAGAACATAGAAATCAATTCCTGCAAACTTTCTATGACATTTGTCATTTTTACAGTAAAAATCATAAATTTGAATATCACAATGGTTTCCACTGCGAATTCCTCGAAGCTTAAGCTTAATATATGCTTATAAAAGATGAATGCATAACACCACTTCAAATCTTTCAAAGGAATTGACTCATACTCAATTTTGAACATTCAACCGCTATCATGCTTCACTTCTATGGAAGTAATATGTATAAGCAGCAACACTATGGATGATAGATCTTCATATTATGCATTCTGAATTTCAGTATTTTGTATCATAATATCCATGTCCATTTTTTCGTCTCCTCATGGTAAAAAGGTTCATTCTTACATTCCCATAACGCTTGAGGTCTGTTTCATTTATCATATAATTAAAAACATTAAAGGTGCCACCGTTGGATATAATTTTCAATACATTAGAGGACAAATTTCACAGATGTTAAGACATTTGGAAAATATTTAGTCCCGTAGAATCGAGAGACTTTGATATCCGTCTACTGGTGTACATCAATCAACCTATACAAAATAACAATAACAGACAAAGTAAAGATATAACATCTGTCTGTTTATTTAAAATATGAATGCGAAAGACGGATTTATCTGTAAACTCTTGTATTTAGTGTCAATCAGTTTCCTATCTAATCTGACAGTTTGACGGAGCTAAAGAGAACGTCGATAGCATTATCTATCAAGCAGAAATTAGATTAACATTTGAGTGGCACTAGAGATCAGACCATTTGTAATTTAAGAGGATAATCGATTAATGCGATGAAATTAACGAAACCAGTTTCTCCTATATGAAATCTTCTTTCCCGGTGATGTTATTATTTGAAATGAATTTCTTTCACATTTATCGTCGCTAAATAACATTTCACAAAACGAAATACACAGGCTCAAGTAGCTTCAGAAACGTGTCGATAATTGCATAAATCAAATACTAGCATCAATGTAAATTTAATACTAGTTTAATTCGTAGTTTGATGAAAATGTTTAGGAAATAGTCCAAACCAGACTTAAGAAATAGATATAAGTGAATAAAATTGGAATTGATGATGCAGGGGCTAGGATATTACAAAAGAGGAACCTTTTCAATGAATTTGAGATGTCCATAAAACTCTGATTTTTAAGGTTATCTCTCCCATAATTTAATGACATTTATCTGATCAGCAAGAAATTGTGCGGCAATATCAGAGGAAAATGCGATATTACGATATCTGTGGATTAAATATAAAGTGAAATAAATTGTGAGATAGCCTGAAAATACCACAGATATCTCTGATGTCATAAGTCACTGGAATTGACTGTTTTTGTATTATCCTGCCCTTGGATGAACGTGTACACAAGAAAGTTTGTCGGCTGAAAAAATAGACTTTCCCAGATGATTTCCAACAAACCGAAATCTCAACAAGAATGAAGATCTATTTACAGATAAAAAAAAAACTATTTACAAATGACAAATAAATGCAGACAGTGATATATGCATATGGTAATAATACAATAATACATTACAAATAGTTCATCAGTAAAAAGCTAGCACTTTTAATGATTGCACAGATCAACAGAAAATGCTTCGTGTGTCGAGTGGAAACAAGTCTGAAACATGATAGCCTTTTCCAACATGAGCACAACTTTATAATGCATACTAAAACTTAACCGGATTAAATGGAGAATGAATTTGAAAAATGCGCGATCCCACAAAAAAGGAATGCTATATGTTTATGAAGACTTACAAAATTTCAAACAATTTCGTATACCTTCCGTAAACTTTAAGGAGGGGAATATCATCAAGGGAGGATTATCCTTCTTTGTGCACAAACCCAAAGAGATAACTATTGCATAGTCGATCTTGTTGAAAAATAAAAATTGACGTTTTATAAATAATCAAATAACAATGTAAATAATCTTTAGTATAAATAAAATTTGTATTCATTAGTTATAGCACGTGGTTTAATATCTATGAGCTAAGTACGTGTTCAAAATAATTAGGGCATTAAGAGAGTGGATGCAAACTGGATGAATTCATACATGTCTCGAATTTGTCAAAATTTCTAAATGCAATAATCAAAACAAAAGGGCAACACTTGACAGATTGATAAAGCGACATGCTTCACGCCGTCATCCTAGAAAAGAAAAGGTAAATGAGATAGAACTTTAGTGTCTAACTTCTTCCTAAATATGATGAAAGTTGCATCCACTCTTGTTAGGTATAACCTGTAAATTACTACAAAAACACCAATAAAAAGGAAAAAAATCAATTGCATCAAGTCAAACAAATTCGCACTGTTTTCAAACCACCTTTGATGTCATTTCCTACGTTTGTTCGCTCTTCACATTGCCAGCTGTAGTCAATGACCTCTGCTGCTGCTGAATAAAGTTCGTATACCGTTGAACTCGCCGCACAAAGTCATTGTTAGGAGGCAATCTCCCTTCCTTCATGGGCCGAATATATCTCCGCCGGGCATTAATGAACCAATTGCTAACTGTTGTTCGGTTCACACCGGCCAAAGAAGCCAGTCTTCCCTTATCTTCCTCTGATGGATATGGTTCATTTAGATGAGTCAATAGCCATTGGAAAAGAACATTTTTCGCTCTTTCTGATAGAGTTACACGCGGAATCATCCTGTTGCTTGGATTCATCACTGCAGAGAACGAGTCTACCAAGGTGGAGGGAGATGGGATCGTCAGGGTGGGATCGGGAGTTCGGGAGGAGGATTCACAGCTTCCTGCACCACTGCTTGCCCCTCCAGCGGAGTTGATCGCCGCCTCGGAGGCCTCTCCGACACTTTCACCGATCTTCAGCTCTCCGGTGCCATCTATCTCCGAATCTTCATTCTTGACCTCTTCCCGCAGTCCCGTACTACTGCTGGCCATTGATTCATCCATTTTCATGATCCCAGGCAAGGAGGCCAGTGTTCGCACTGTAGCGGCCAAGGACACTGCAGGGAATTTGGCGAGGGCGGCGGAGTTGAGAGTCACTGGATGATGGACAACTGTATTCAGGGGGACAGTGGTTGGGATAAGTGACGGTGTACTGCCGGCGTTCATGACGGACGTTGTGGCATGTGCTAAATGATAGGCGGCGGTCAAATGCGCTGAATTGAAGGGCAGATTGGCGAGAGCTCCACCTTTCGGAAGTGCTTGAAGAACAGGCGGTGCTGACGGTGAGTCCGTATTGTCATGGGTCCCACATTCAGCTTTCACGGGGGGTAAAGGCTCTGGCATATCTGCATCATCGCTCTCCATCATCTGAAAGGAAAGATACATGTATGAATCAAGAACAGGAACCGACGACTATCATGTAGACAATTGGCTAGTTAACATGAGTCGTAGGTTGGAATCCTACCAGCTGCACATCTTTCGCAAGGCAATTTGATCTATCGTTTATTTAATTTTATTGCTGTTAATTGCATTCACGACATGGTTTAAGATGCTTTGGTGGACAATCAATCCCCGCTACTTGCCTCAATGTCGGCTAATGTGTCAATGCCACAATAGAGACGAGTTATTTATTCATTGATCATAATTGCTATGACAACTGATGTGTGGTGGTAAGGGGTTGATCCTGCCAATTGACAGAGTCTCATGTAAGTTGCTTTAGCTCAATTGGTAAAGCACAGGTCTTGTTAACCTGGATTGTAGGTTCGAATCCTGCCAGCCGCACATCTTTGGCATGGTAATTTCATCTGTCGTTTATTCCATTTCGTTCCATTGTAGCAAATGATGTATCCGTCGAAAATTTGAAGAAAATTGAGACCGAATCATGGACTACCGCATTTAGTATGACAATTTGCGATCTAGTTCCTGTCTCCTCAATGAGATCTCTTTCCATTTAACCATTTGAACAACCGATGTTCCAGAGAAATTTTAGAGGGTTTGAGAATTTTGTTAATTTCATAATTTGACACGCATGAGTCCCTCACAGCTCCCACAATATCGCAACTTATCGCTGTGGTTCTTCACATGTCGTCACAACAAACAAGGGGAACATGAGCAAACTTTCTCGGGTTGGGAAAGAGTTAGTTTGAAACAATGCAATAGGTAAATAATGTATCTCTGAGAGGCACATCAAAAACAAACCTTTTCCCTCCGTTTGGGCAGGCAATCATTCATTCCTAAAACTGCTATGTATTTATTGGCAAGAGAGGATGCAGCAAGAGAGCCTGCCTATAATGTTGCACTTCTTTCCATGTGCCCTACTTTGAAATTGCAGGGCGGCATTTCACCCTCGCATAGAATAGAAAATTGTCAACAGCATGGAATGAAATTTAAATTAAATTTGAGCATTGCATTCCTTAGTAGCCATAGACACTGCGTTTCATCGCAACAATTGGTTCAGTGTTTGACTATTTTGATCAAAAAATTTAAGCGGAGTCTGTTATTGGACTAACTATCGATCTTCAACAAAATGTTTAACGCACATGTCTAAAAACAAGTTTTGGAGGATCCATCACACACAATTAGCGTGAGGGTAAGAGGTAATGTTCTCAAGCAAACTAGTATTTCAGTTTTGTCTCTGATGTGACCTTTGGTGCGTATGTGTGATCGAGGCTAGGAAGACTTGTCTTCTCTACTAAGTCACCGAGTGAAAAGAAAATCCTTTTATCACTATCACGGTTCATTCCCTCAACTATTACAAGCTTTGCATGCACTGCTGTCTCTTTGCTTGTTTGACGGAGAAAGTTGACATCGAGTCAGTGACAGCTATATGCACGAGGATAAATAATTTGTTTGTATTATATTTCGGGTTTAGCTACAGGCCGGAGTCCGGAGTCCTATCACTTGACTCCAGCAAAAATGATAGGACTCCGGAACTCCGACTCCGCATCACTAGAACATGCTGTCATGAGCTGTAGATTTATTGTACAACGGACGCGTGTCAGTACGCGCACCGTAACATCATCGGCGAACAGAAGAACGTGGAAGGAAACTTTGGGCTATATACAGTTTATTTTCTGTATTGACAGTGAGAAGCCGTAAGCTTTTGATAGGTTTATTAGCAGCAAACATGTTTCAGTAGGCAAGCTACCATCATCAGTGACAACGGTCAATAAACAAGGATGCAATATATACAGTGCGAATGAGACAAGAAAAATCAATATAGGAAAAGCGGCTGTGATTGGCTGCGGTTATTCATTAGGTACTGTGAATGAAGGAATAACTGTATGTACAATGATTCAGCAATTTTTGTGTATAGAGTGCGAATGAGAATTTTAAAATTATCTTTATTTGGGATGTGAACATGAAGAGATATTTCGGATGCTGGTCGACCTTTCACGTGTTCGTTTATCCTAGTGAAAATATGGCGACGGGTTTCACCGACGTAGCATTGACTGCAATGCTAACAAGTATACTTATACACTACGGAAGATAACTCATTGAAAGGAATTTTATCTTTATTGCTTATCATGTTTTGTGTTTTGTATATGTTCAAGGCAATTCTTAAAATACTATTTTCTAATGCACTAATTATGTGGCGAATATTACGTTTTATTCGAGAAAGAAGAGTTGAAACATAGGGGAGCTTCCAAAATATTTCAGTTTTTTCGCTAGATTCTATTTTAGTCTTAGGATTATCACAACGCTCGAAGACTTTATTCATTCTATCCGGATGATATCCGTTTTGAATAAAAATATTCCTAACTTTGTTTTTGTTATAATTGCGGTCGGCAGGGAGACTGCTTAGTTTTTGAGATCTATTGTACAAGGCTGTAGGATCACAGCCGCTTTTCCTATATTGATTTTTCTTGTCTCATTCGCACTGTATATATTGCATCCTTGTTTATTGACCGTTGTCACTGATGATGGTAGCTTGCCTACTGAAACATGTTTGCTGCTAATAAACCTACCAAATGTTTATTTTCTGTTTATTTTTTATTGTATTTTTTATAATAGAGGAATTTCTTTGTGTACACGCACACCGTCCGAACAATAGTTCTCCATTCTGCTCCATACCAGATACACTCGTATTGGTGAGGCTATTTTGATAAAGTTGATTGCAAACAGCAACGTTAAAATCATAAATAACGGGACTCAATCTGAGCAATTATTTTTACTTTACTTTTGTTTATCCCTTTTATTTGTTAATGCTAATCCCGCTGTTTGTGAATGAACTCTGTCCTGTCAATAACCCAACGTTTCCTTCCACGTTCTGCTGTTCACAGATGATGGTACGTTACACGTATTGAAACACGTCTGTTAAACAATAATTCTATGCATTCACTACGACATTGTCTAAGTTATCATGAACTAATTACATGCTAATTATTCAAGTGAAATACACAAGCTGAAGCTACAATCCGTGCACGTACTCGGGATGAGTAAATTTCGATAGAAAATGATGCTTTCTTTACATGAGCACGTTATCCGAACGTCATGCAAGAAATCCAAGACTGTCGCAGGCTCTGTCTCGGGTCAATGCGGTCAACCTAGCCTGACACCCATCTTAAAAAAATGCATCGAAAGTCTGAATAAAGATAAGTTTTAAGAAATAACCGGTAGAGTTTTAAATACTAATTAAATGGTATCATTTATCAGGCACCTGGAAGTTCAACCTCTGTGTGGGGTTGACATTGATTGAAGCTGTGATAAACGCTTCAATAATCTACAGAATGTTTACAACTAAATTACAACTGTCAAGTACCGATCAAAACGCGTTACATCTTCAGACGATTGAAACAATTGGCCTCCCTTGAAACAATGCATAGCAAATGTTAACTATAACTAGTTGAAACTGTTAGATAACAACTAGCCAATGTTCCATCAGCAGGGAGCTTTGAGAGGTGAAAGTGCGCAAAGGAAAATTGGAAAAATTCAATTCGCATGGAAATAGATACATATATTTATCGAATTGTTGTACTTATATAGAAACAGGTTCTGAGAGAATCGCATTAAAAGACATCTGTTCCGACGACCTTATGACACCTCCGATGATGCAATGGATTGTGCCAGTACTCTAATCTGATCGGTAAATGCCAATTAGACAACAGATGTTCTGTCACATTCCTGTCTTCCTTATGTGACCTCAATTCATAACCCCGCTGCGCCTCTGTTATCTTTACAATGTTCTCACAGAAGCAGTAGAGACGTAGGTGGAGTGGGGTGAATCGGTCAGTGAAAATGTCCGTAAAACTACAAGCCATTTCCTTAACTGAACAATTTTAGACCAGGGATCACCAACATCAACCCGTCTGCTATATCAAGGTTAACATTCTCGCCGACCGCAACCCCAAAAGTTTGTCATTTCAAAATGAATCTTCATTGTCACTTTTGTGAACATATCGCCAAGTACAACATGACCATGAATATTGAAATTTATTTAATGAAAATCATCTTTGCAATTCTGTTTACGGAGAAGACATTATGTGGTTCATGACCAACTTATCATTAACATGGACTCAGTAATGGACTAACAAAAATAGGAGGGCTTCTGATTAAAGACAAAGGATGATCATTGGTGTTGATGGTGCTGGTTCTGCGAACGTGCACCATTCCTTTTAACAAAAGCCCTACCTTGATGAAGAAGACCACGTAGATATATTCTGTACAATGCTCGTAGCGCGATGATGCACGAGATTCTTGAGAGGCACGCTGGCCGTGAAAGACGGTCAAATCCTGAAGTTTGAAGAAACAGAATAAAGCAAGAGAAGAATGTGAGAGTGAGACTGATCGACTGGCTCGAGAGGGAAGATCTGAGGAAGATCAAGCTGGAAGCATTTCCGATGTTCTACAAGAAGGCTGCAGTGGTGTGGCCACATTCTGAGAAGAAAAGACGACTGGAGGAAGATATCTTTCCAACTTGGTGTTGAAGGCAGAAAACCCAAGAAAACATGATCACAAGTCTTCCTCAGTTGATCTCCGAACTTTGGGCATGTTCCAGTAAAGGTCTACGATCGGTAGGAGTAAAGGTCAACAACTGTCTGACCCCTTTCAAGGTGGAAAGGACGAAGAATGGGAAACTGAAGTAATTCTTCAGTTCTCAAAAACTCCAGTAGAGCTCGTTGGTCGCATATGACAGCAATTTTGAAAAGAGTCGCGGGCAGCTGGTTGCCCAGTTTTCAGACCTCAAAACCTCCCTTAGTTATGAATCTTTCTATAAGCACAGTTTTCAACCTGCCCTCCTTCTTATCTTCAATGAAGTGGTCACGTCTTATCTTCACTTCGACCAGAGATCCCTCAAGTATTGTGTCAACTGAAACACTTTCTTGCAAAAGATGATCTGATAATTATCTACCATCATTGTAACCGGAGAGTCATAGAATACGCAGCCACAGTATTTGTAAACAACAATAATGAAACAGTGAACATTCGAAAAAGTGCAATCGCGAGCTCATTCAATCAGGTGGAACATCAAGTTGTTGTCACTTCATTCTTCTGTTCTATCGCCGTCTTATCATTGGCATGCGCCTGTTAAAATCTTTGATGAAAAAATAACAATCATCCTCTGCATTATTTAACTCCAGAGACAAATTCATGCTCGAAAATGCACCGACTGTCAGTGATCCAATCAAAGAGAAAGATCTTTTTAGTAATGCTGACAGAACTAGCGAATAATACATTTTGAAATTTTTCCTTTGTTTTGTACCCTTTGTGTCTTTCCGACTCTATTTCTGTATATGCATTTTATTTTAGTATTATATGGATGAGTGCAATAAGGTGAGGTATGAAAATTGAATACTTGGGGATTACTTCAATATTTTGAATGTTCGTACAAGGATGTGTGACAAATACTTAAAACTTCGACCTGATTCCATTCAAAGTATTCTTTGCGACAATGTATGGTATGGATGGCAAATTCATTCAAAAATCAGGAATGTCGTCATATAGAAGTTAGTTTCAGTAACTCCACAATTTTGCAATGATTTTTATTTGAAAAATAGCATGCAAAATCATGCGAAAATCAGGAAAATTCAATTACCAAAGCTACGCAGATGAATGCATACAATGATGACACAGAATCATGAACGGAAGATGAGTTTTAGTTTCTCTAATTTCTTGATAATGGCATGTATGTCAGCTCATGCCGCCAGCCAGCCCGTCGTCAAACTTAACATATAAATGCGATCTTTTCATTTTCATCATAAATTGCATCAGTTAATAGAATTACTATGATCTGACATAATCAGTATTTCCTATGTAACATTTGCTTGAACTAAACTTACTCTGTTTATTCGAGTAAAATTTCATTAACTTTTGAAGCGCCTGAATAAATTTGATTGATGAAATTTCCTTTTAAAAGAATTGTATCTTTGACGCGTGCTAAACTGAGCATGTGATTTTGAGATGAACAGTATCAAAATAGTCCATGTAGCAAACTAAATTAATTAAATGAAAATTACATTTCTACAGGGGTTCACATTTCTCATGTCTGGTACCACTAGATATTGTCAAATGAGCCTCAATGGCGTGCCGATGTCTTGCGACCTGTCAATTTTACGATTGCAATTACTAATCAGTGTTGAAACGTAATTGTCTTTGCACAAATGTACATCAAATGACCAAGTGCGCATGAATATGTGGGTTTATTATTAACTACCATTATCAGAAGCAATGTTTCATTCTTTGAGGTCAGAAGTTCTGAAGTCAATATAATCAAAGACTAATAAATCATCTGATCAAAAATCAATTTATTGGTGACTAATTCGGGTTATTAAACTAAAAATGTTTGACACTAGGTAATTATCTAACTGATTACAAAATTCGATCTCAAATTCACCAAGTTAACTGATAAGGGCCTTCAATGTGGCATGTCTCCAATATTTTCATTACGGGCCTAGTGAACCTGTGGCGGACCTGAGAGCCCATTTACAAGTCTGGTCCTCAGCGACGTGTTTACTCGACCCGAGCAGGTAGCATCTGCAAAACTACTAGGATAACCTGAGACTGCTTATCCGGAGTAACAGTTGAAATTTACTCTTCTTATACTCGCCTAATGCTGATGCGATGGTCACAAATTAATTATGTTGATGGTAGAGTCGTAACTAAACATGTTTTCATTTTTTAGGGACTGTAAATTACAACACCAAATGCATGTAATGCAAATTGTAATAGGCAGTGTCCATATCATAAAATATGCATCAATTTTGTAATGATAATTGCAAAAACATATTTGCAGCAAATCGTTCTTCAATAGTTGCAAGTCTTTAATTATGTTCGATAGTAACTTTTAAGAGAAAACGGTAAGAAGCTTTGAGATGTGGGCTACATCGAAGGCTATTCATTAAAGAAAGACAGCAACATTTGTAAGATAAGTGAGCTGCTCTTTTCAATTACGATAGCTGTCAAACGACCTCAGAATCTGGCTAGACCTTTCTCCCTAGGAAAAAACAAATTAAACGAGATTAACTTTTGACTGGTACACCGGGTTGCCATCCCTTGAGTGAATTAAAATTGCACTTCGCCGTTCCATGTCTTAAGTGCTTAAATGTTTGAAATGGTCTTTAAAAGTTCACTTATAAACTAGTATTTGAAACATACCATTGACATCTGGTCTTCCAAGAAATTTCCCAAATATCATATCGTTGTTGGGAATATAATAAATGTACAACACTGTTTCTCAATCTTTTTCCACTGTCTCTTGGAGAGGGTCACAGATCATGTCCCGTGTCTATCAGTCGCGTGATGACAAAACTACATGTGATTCCTTATCTCAAGATCCCTAAATTTCAATTAATTAATTGGAAAGAACAATTAAATTGCAGGCAAGTTTTGTTGATCACTGGTCCGCACCCGTTAGTAGCCCTTTACTGTCTACGTGTACACGTGTACTACACAGTATCCATAGGGCCTACATGTATACATTGTGATGTCATAGCTCATACTTTATATTCACTGTTGGGTTTGACGATTTTATCCTCATGGAATACCTCCAGATGTTCTATGATTATTGTAGGCGTTCCACATTATCATAGTGTAGACGTAAACAATCATGACTCATGACAAACGTATTGGATTCATAATGTTATTGTTATAATGATGTTGTTTGCTCAGTTAGTTGATTGATTGTTCACCGCTTCCAAATTCAATCATTTGCATTTTTTGACTTCACTTTCAATCCAAAAATGAACTTTTGATAATCCCTATTTTCCCCCTTTATCCCTTCTATGCCCATGGAACCCAGCTAGCAGCTCATGAGTCACTAGAGGCCACATGGACTGCGGCTGAGAAATGCTGCTCTACAACCATTCCACAACATTACAGTTAATAGGAATTCCGACTTCAATGTAGTCTCCGTGGCACAGTGGTTAAGTGCTTGGCCTAGCGATCTTGTGGTCCAGAGGTCGAGCCCCGAAAGTGTCATTGGAAGTCGGCAGGAAGGACATCCAGACAAACAGTACTACAACGATCCAGTCAGAACCGTCCAAGCCCCCGGAATGGGAGTAGTGACATTAAAACTTCATGTACATCACATGACCGACATTACATATCCTTCACTTTGATTCTCCTGAATGGCATCGGTGCAGTAAAGTATTGCAACAGACTTTTACTACAAACAGACGCGAGTACTTCACTATTATACAATGAAGGCTGACGTGCAGTCTATCAGTAAGTATATTGACCTCATTGCAAGATAAGTGTAACAACGTGTCACTGACAATTTCAATGAGACACTAATATTTTTTCATTAGATAAAACAGGATTTAATCATAACAACAGTGCTTGCTACCATCGAAGTAAAAGTCAAAAGTCAAAAGCCAAAATCGCTTATTTCTCGACAAGAGAACACGGAATATTAGCAATGGCTTTGTACAGACATTGGAAATATATGTAGTCATGTATATTTTGACACTGGACATCTAAGTAACAGAATTGTTGCCAATCATTAAATGAAATTTAATGAAGCCAGCATAATTCAATCGCGTATCATTTTCGTACCAAATGTCAACGAGAATTTTAAAACTAGGAAAGTAATACTGTAACAGGTATTGCATCGCCGATTCTGCTAGCAGACCACCTACGCAATTTTCAAAAGTACTAAACAGCAAACTGTTCTGAAAAGAAAAATCAAGAAGCTCAATAAGCACGCGTTTCAACAAAAAGCTTCTCCATTTCTAATAGTTTCCTTTGGAGCTTTTGGATGTTTGGTCCTGTGCTCCTCTGCGGCATTTTCTCGTTTCTCTTCATTTTTTCTGTTTTCTGATTTTGCTTGCATCGGGAATAAGTCAGTCCTCTAATAACTCCTATAATGTATCAACACCTTTGGCGCCTACAAGACGCTCTCTATCGTCCTAAGCAATGTTTGTCTCATTGAGAGAACCCTCGACAAAAACAGGGCCTAACCACAATTTTTCGTTTGTTACAACTACAAGGGTTAATTTGAATTTAAATTTCATCGTGAAGGCAATTTTTCTGCACTGAAATCGTCCGTTTATTTATTTAACACAAACCAATATAGCCTTCAAAATCGATAAGAACTGTAGAACCGCAGCACCAATTTAAAACTAAAAATCTGTCCTATTTTCATAAAAGCGAACAAAGTGAAAATGCGAATGTCTGGGTGGTCTCCGTTAATAATTATTAGACTGTGTCGAATGCATGAATTACACCTGCTTAGGAGTTAACAAAACTTTGAAAATCTTGTGGAGATTACGGCGGGATTTCTTACTGAGACAATCGAGTCTATGCGTCAGTTGGCTAAGTTCACGACGGGACAACAGAGATTACAAGCGGACGATTCGACTGTAATATTGAGAATATTGTGTCACTTTGCACTCCTTAGGGAAATCGTCTAATAAAGCATTACAGGATAATTAATTCCGTCTTAGTTAGGCGTCTATTTATTGTGAGAATCAATTAACCAACAATAAAATAAGCAATTAATTGATTGATATGATTTTCTTTTTATAAATGCCTTGCGACTTTGATAGAAACAAAAATACTAAATTAATATTTCGTCCATCTCAAGTGGCCATCATCAGAATTATGCTAAATCATAGGCATTTGCTGAACTATAGAAAAATTCAAAAGATGAGAATGAGATCTGACTTAAATCATTACGGGAACTGCTAACGTTTCTGGCTTATTTGAAGGCATCAGTGCAGCATACCCTATTGTAGAGAATCAGTAAATCAGATGCCGATAAATCGTCATCCGACCTCCAGACATCTATAATTAATGAAATAATTGAATAATTATAATAAAAATAATGAAAAAAATGGGTACCTGAGACTTTTAAAACGCTTGCTCCGATATCATCCTATTCCATTCTACCTTGGAAGAAAAATGGCTACCAGTATGTCAACGAATATACAACATGTTGTCAAGTGCATAAATGCACATGTATCTATGAAGAAAGCCCTGGATACTTGACCAATCTACTATACTACTGAAAGCATCGTGATTTTCAAGAAGGCACTAAAAACGGAACGGCCAAATCGCTTTACTTTACTTTTTTTCAACTTTTCTTTTGACATATTTTTTGATATTACAGAGCTGATCATAAAAGAGGGACCACCTAGATTTGACTGAAATTCAATCGATTCTCATGCCTTCCAGTCGTGTCGCATAGTAGCGTGTCGTACATCATCCGAGAGCTTGCATTCTCAGCTTTAAAATGAGCTATGATAGACTCGCATCCGTTGCTGCATTTGCTGAGCAGTGCTCAAAATATGACAATCACTCAATTTACAAAACGCAGTTTTTCAATTAGAAAACATATGAGTTTGATAGTCAATCAGGCACGGGGAGAAGAAACATTTTCTGAGCTCTCTTTTGATGTGATGTTCATCAAAATCGATGAAGTAATAAAAATTTTGTGATATCGTGAAATTATCGCAAAATTATGACCTTTTTGTTGAAAATGTGATGTTCTCACTTTTTCATCAAAAAAGTTTGTGTTTGGCATCTTCAGAATCCTTATGTTGAAAGGAATTCGAATATGTGATAGGTATACCATAGCATTCTCCTTCGGGAATTTGAGCAAGAATGCTATGGTATACCTGTTATATATCATGATCCGATATCTGGACTATTTCTACGAGGAAAGTTCTCAGGGAAAGTTCTACGGGAAGGGATGGTTCTTTGATTATATTTCATGGTATATTTGATAGATGTCTATTCGGATCATGATATATGTAAGTTATATTCATGTAAGTTCAATAGTTCTTTTTCAAACTTCTTAAACACTTTCTCATTTCCGCAAAAGTAAACAAACACCATGTAAGGTGAACGAAGGTTATAAACAAGACAATTGGAGCAGGCATGTCTTTGTTCTCTCATAGCAGCTGTCGAATGTTTACCTTCATTGCTTGTGTACTTTTGCGGAAATGAGAAAAAATACTGAAGAAGTTAAAAAAGGAACTGAATATAACTTACATATTAGAATTCCTTTCAACTTATGGATTTTGAAGATACCAAACCCTAACATTTTTGATGAAAAAGTGAGAACATCACATTTTCAACCAAAAAGGTCATAATTTTGTGATAATTTCACGATATCACTAATTTTTTATTAGACATTGACATAGACATTTCGTTGAAACTAAAAGAATTCCGGTGGTCATCGATATTGCATTCTATTCATTAAAAACTAATGAAGCCAAATTCAATAACTTTGCTAGAAGGACTTCAACCTGTTACGGAACTTGATTGTCATACCTTGTAGATAACACAAAGTAAATGACAAATTTTAGTTTAAATCCTGTTGACACCACGAGCGTTGTCCGGCATTGCCCAACGACGCTTACGTAAATGTTAAGCGATCCGTGATCATTGTCCATACCTGCCATCATTTGCTTTCTCACTTGTAAAATCTTTCAATTTCTTCACCTCAAAACTGAAGTGTTCGCTTGCTATGTAGATTTTGCCGACTCTCCTAAGCTGAACTAACACAAAACCGATACTGATAATATCCGTTCCAGATAATAGAGTTCGTGTACGTTTGCAGTTTGATTGACTTTCTCTGGTTTTATAGACGAATAAATTGTAATCTACTTTTTTCCATGTTCAATTTCAATTTTCATTGATTGCATTAGTCTTCAATTTTCAAATGCAAATATTATACTTTCTATCTAATTATCTGGAAGCTATAGTCATCATTTATTCAAACCAAAAGTAAACAACTTTGGTTCTCGTTTTCATCCCACTTCAATGCAATTGTGAACTTTTACTATCAAACACAAACAATATAGCAGCAAGTGAAACACTGATATAATTCTATTTTTTTCAGTGATGATTCATAAACCACGAACATCATTTTGTTGACCTGTTGTATCATATTCCAAAGCACTTAATTGATACCAAACCAGTGGCGCAGCAAGGGGTGTGCAAAGACTGCATCATCCCGAAATCCTAAGGATAATGGCGCATAGGGATATTCCTATCCAGTGCTGGACTGCACTAATGATGACCCGGTACTTATGGATTATCTCCCCCACGTTTTTCAAATTTATCTAAAATCCGAAGAAATTAGTCACGACACTTTAAGTACACGTGAGGATGATTTCTACCCACATGCCAAAACGAAATTTGTAAAAATCGGACGAGTACTTTTTGAATTAGAGACGATAACTTGAAGTGCAACGATGTCTGCAGCTTGATCTGACTTCCTCTAACCTCATCGTCTGAGCAGACAGCGCTTGTGGTCAACCAAGTCATTTCCCGACAACTCGTGAAGTGATGATGACCAGGCTAGATCCTTTACACCAATATTTTTAACTAAAAAAAGGTGTGGCAAGGTAGCGATCGTGGGAAGATTTCAAAAAGCAGCGCATGACAAGGTTTTTAATCCCGGGATTATTGCATTTTTACGGGATTCAGAATACCGGGATTATGCAACCGGGTCCCGGGATTCGCCAAAATCAGTTTTTAGGTAGTTAGACTGTATGAAGATGGAGTAACAAGAAAGTAACAATGAAGATAAACGTATTTCATTGTTGGAAATTGAAATATATTGTTATATTTGAAACTTTTTCATTTTTCATTGTCAATATTAGACCTAAACTATCAATAATACAACAGACACGATAGTCGTATAATTACATGTAAGTGTGCATTACTTATTCATGCATTTTATCATATAATAGAATTAATTTTGGCATACTCTTATATCATCGATCTTTTACCAGAAGTCATAAAAGTCGAGGTTTTTGCATTTCGATTTAAAAATCACATACCAGGTTTTAATGCAACGTAATTACAACGTATATGTGTACGATAATCAGATCTAGTTGTCGTCACAGTTCATGTCTGTATGTGAAAAGAAAACTGTCTATCTGATAAAGTTGTATTGCACAGTGCACCGTTGAATATAAAACAACGCATAATATTGCTCAACCTACGCTAGCCTAAGCATACTATCATTAAATGCGATGTCCTTGCAAATCCCGTGGGATAAATCCCGGGATCGCAAAAAATTATAGGATCGAAAAAAGTTGGAATTTTGAAAGCCCTAGTACAGGGGTGCGCAGCCTGCGGCCGTGACAGTGAGAAGCAAATGAAAAAGAATATTGTACATGTATATCGCAAATATTTCTGGAGTTCAAGACAATCGAAAAACAATCGTCACTATAGTAGAATACTAGTCACCTTGTAATTGTTCCTTCACCTGAAGACGTTCTCTTCTGTCACATTGCTACACTCTTTGACGAAACTGAGACTCTGAAAATTCTCAACTGAGAATTTAGTGCGCGGTTCGACGACTTCAACGCACTTGCTCCTAAAATAAAGCTCGTTGCATCGCCGTAACTGATCCGTATAGAAGAGGTTCCTTTCGAACTTCAAATAGAAGTGATCGAGTTGAAGGCGAATGATTGTCTTGTGAAGCAATTCGAAAGTGTCATTTTACATTAAACAGTCTTGTGGAATTTTACATGAAATATAGAAATCAGATGTGGAATATCCAAGATTGCGAGAGTTGGCCCAAAATGTTTTAGTTCTATTTAGAAGCACATACGTCTGCGAGGCAGAGTTCTCTAAATTGAAGTTCTTAAAGAGCAAGTACCGGACGCGCTTAACAAAAAACAATCTCGAGAACAGTTAACGTTTAATGACATCCTCTCAAATGCCTGATATTCAGAGTTTGGTGAAAGGTGGACAACAGCAAGTTAGTCACTGAGTCTTACATTGATATTGTAATTTCTTTACGAGATATTGTATTTCTACCTATTTAGATAAATCCCGGGATCCGGTATCGCGAAAAATCCCGGGATCCTGGGATCATAAAAAGTCGGAATTTTGAAAACCCTAGTGGATGAGACGAAGGACAGAGAACAGTGTACCCAGTGCGTCGAACAGACGAAGCCAGATCAAGCTACTGATATCGCTACACTTCGCGTTAAGGTCTCTAACGTAAAAAGTTCCTGTTCGATTTGTATGAATTTTTCCATGTGGGTAAAATAGGCTTAAGAGCGTCTACCTGAAGTTTGGTGACGATTAAATGATTGGTGCAGATGCTAGACAAATTTGAAAACCTTGGGGGGGGGGGGAGATAACCCATAAGAACGCTTTCAATAATGTTGATTTTAGTCAAAATTAATCTCATTCTTACTATTTAACAATTATGATACAAAAGATAACCCAGATCCATACAGGATAATGCCTTTATAATCCCCACTACTGATGAATCCCTCTTATCCCCAACTGCTGAGGGACACCTTTGGTGAGACAACTGGTGTCTCTCAAGATTTAAAAATACATGAAGTTACCGATGACATCAAAGATAGACTTGTGCAATGGAGACAAACAAGGGCTATAGATAGCTATTGCTGTTAAACCCGTGAAACTTTTCGAATGAAACAGGTAGATGTTCATAATTTCATTTATTAAAAAGTGCGAAAACCTGGCAGCATATTTCATGATAACAGTAAATCTTATTCACCGAAGTAATTTCGAAAAGAAAAGACTGCGCTATAACCCTAGGTATTACATGAGACAGGAAAGAAAATTGGATATAATTTTCAAAATCAACCCCTCCTAAGTGAAAGTCATTACTTTGTGCGTCTGATAAATCTCTTGCCGAAAGTTCTAAAACACATACTGAGTAAGGGCTACTGCGCGAATCAGTTTACTCGAATGGAAGATGCTCCATCCATGATGACCTATTTTAATAGGCCTATCTTATTTCATATAGATTGATTTGATCTCTTTGAGAGGCTATCTGTTATCTAGTGGTATTGAGGCTATATATACTAGGCCTAATACAAAACTACACTTGAATCCTGATGATTTATGTTTTGTTTGGGCTTGTCAAATCGGTGCTGGGTACAATTGTGTGCTAGACATTAAATGCTAGCCAATTCTAGAGTGACTAGAGAAAACAAGGTCGAGTAGAAATTTAATCGAAAGTCAACAACTGTCTTCGAAAGACAGTTTCTGAATGAGAATAACCTAACTGAGTTGGCCTATGAATCTTCGCTCAAAATGCATCACTGATTATGCCTATTTATCAGTTAGCGGATTTGTCCCTTCTATTTCCATTCTACGCCTCAAAGTTGCAGCGCGGGATGCGCCTCATTGAAAATGACGTTATCTTTCATCAAATTACACAATCAGATGGAAGACCCATCCTTCTTCTCGTGCAACTCAAAGGGCGTCGCCTTCACTATCACATGTTGATTAGTCGTACAGTATCGCTATCTCATCAGAGAAAATGCGTGGACTTACTTCGTTGCCAGAGTGATCGCCGTTTTCTCCATTGTCCTTGGCACTTAATAAAGGCATTTCTCCACATATACGATCGTAGTAGACATTCGCCACCCCATGAACGGTCATATAATGTTCGGCTAACTCATTACTGCCTGCGCGTAGACAACAGAACACACATTTTCGAGTTTCATGCTCATTGGCCGAAGATGTTCCTCCGCCTGCGTGAGACCGCTCCGGCCCCGGTGAACAGGCGCGTTGCGAGTACAGCTTTCCGGTGAAGTAGACGTTGATTTCAACCGCGTTCGGAGCGTTGGTCACTTCATGCATCACTTCGAGATGTTCTCGCATGAATGCAAGACTGGAAGAAACCCGATGACACTGAGGACACCGATAGAGTTGAAATTCTGCACTCCCTGCATGCTCTTCCTCGAAATGTTCACCAAGACGACTTAAAAAGTGGGTTTGAAATGCACAAACTGGACAATGGAGAAAAATCACATCTGTTGCCTTCAATTCCGGTAATAGGCCCATTGTCTACAACGCTGGAGGGCTAACCCAGGCCACTGATCACGGTAATCACTTAAAACAGCGAAAGAAATTAAATTGCAAACAAAAATATCAGCGTAGGCAATGTCGTCGATTTTTAGTGAGAGAGAGAGAGCACAGTTATGACGACGTTGGCGTTTCCTCTGTTTCACTGTCTATCTCGTGACAGTCTGAACAAGGCGACACAAAGCAATAATCCACGCCACGCCACAACTAGCAAGACAGCCGATCTTGTCTCAGTCGTATGAAAAGCAGCAGTTTTCTGCGCTGCTGAAAGCCACAGCTAGACAGAATCGATAGTTTTGAAACGACCATGATTGGCTTGCATGACAGCTTGGCATATTGACAAGCTAGACAAGCGGGTTGCTAGGTAACCATGCAACGCTGGCTGCTGCGCTATCAATCACTCGACGGTGGCTATCTGCTGTATGACGTTGTCGTCCCCTCCTCTCTATCTCTCTCATATCTGACTGACGCAACGCGCGCGCACTTCGTCTGCAGCTGACTGTGTCGTTGTCTCTTCCTCTCCCCTCTTCCCTGTACAATCTTGTCTCTTCTTTCATTCCTCTGTCCTTGTGCACACTGGATATCCACGGCCATCCTTCAATGTGAGACTATGGAAATAGGGATAAATGCAGAGGGGAGACACAACTGTGCGGGAAAGGATATGATATTGAGGGAGGTAGAGAAAGGTGAAACATTGGGGAAGGTAGCAAAGAACGCTACACCGAATGGCTACGAGTGACGGTTATCATTTTCCTTTCCGCGTGCGCCGTCTTGACACTCTTAAACCGTTATTTCTCAATTCTTCCTGTAGTAGTAGCGCCCAGCGTGTTGCAGGCAGACTGACGTGGCCGCGAAGCTGCTCTGAAGATGAAAAAAGCTATGATTGGTCCGCGCTCATGTTCTTGACATGTCATCCAGGGATGAGCATGAAGTCTCGCCATCTGAAGTGGCTCGGCGAGCGCGTGTGTCACAGACAAGTGTGTAATTGTGTCTGTGACGTATTCGCGTGCTTCAGTGCGATAAGTAATACGCTTCACTAACTGCTGTCCGTAAACCCTTCAAGTGCATTGCTATTATTGTTTAGACGGCACAGTTTGCATCGCCTTCACCTTCAGGAGGATACGTGTGATTGAAATTAAATTGCTGATGTCCTCTGAACGCTGCATTTAAGATTGACCTTGAGGCAATTGACGCAAATATCTTTATCTTTGGTACTATAGCAACAAATGTAGGAAATCGTGAAATAAGAGTGATTAAAACACTAAAAACAGCATAAGCAATCAATCAGCTGTAAGAACACTATTGTAGGCCTTCGTTAGCAATATGCGCTCGTAGCCGCAAGTCGGAGACTTCTATACGGAGTCAGTATAGTCGGAGATAAAAGGGATGTCCCTTTAGATAAGCTGCTCCTATACGAGGGTTCCTTATTTATACATTGTTTTACTTTGTAGCAAATAGACACCGACATCTTAGGAGAATATTTTTGTCATTTTAGGTTTTTTAGGTGAATAATTTAACAAATTTAGGTTGTTTATTTAGGTGAATCAAAACCTCACTAAAATATCTAGATTCATAGAGAACAGGGATGCTGTTTTTTTGTTTATTTTCATGAATTGTGCTTTTTTCGGTAACTAATTTGTAAACAAATACCGCGACAATAATCTGCGCATTAGTTTAAAAAATAATTAGAGAAAAGAAAATAACAAGTAAGTCCTAGATTTAATCGCGATTCGGAGCGATTATATTTCAAGATACTGTACAACAGCTGCACAGATCAAATATTAACAACCGAGTAGGCCTATATATGTTTCAAACTGTGCATTGACAATTCAATTGTACATTTTTGTATGTGTCAAACAGATCAAAATTACTCGTATTTCAAATGCTATATATAAAAGAATTAGAAACCATGTCCAGAAACATGTGGCATTTTCCAGAAACACTCATCAATGCCTTAATTATTCCGATTTTAGAAGTAACTCGTTACCACGATTTTTTCAATGTTTACCAATGTGAGTAGATGAGTTAATCAAATAGCAAGTTTTAGTCGTAAATGACAAAATTTAAGTGTTTTAGGTATTCTAAAAAATATCCGGAATTTAGGCAAAAAATTTATTTTAAGTGATTCACCAAAATAGTCGCTATGTATAGTAATAAAATTATTGCAAATTATCAAATAATTGTTCCTTTCCATCCGCGCTGACTATTCAAAATCAACCGTGTGAATTTTGTATTTCTAATGAATAATCCACAAAAATCTGTATAGGTTTGCACTTAGCATATTTCTCACAATATTGTAGCCTGATAGTCTATGATTATACAAGCCTATTGTAAGGCCTATCAAAATATCGCTTTCCCGATTGTGTGACAACTTTCGCTCACGAAATGTAGGCTACACTCAGTTTAATTGATATTTAATTTTAATTTTTTAAGCTTTTTCCTTTCCGTCTGCGTTGACTAAGTCAAACACATGGGCTACTTACTGTACAGGCTAATGTAATCCACAAAATTCTTACAGGCCTACCTCTCAATTGTAGCCTATGCTTATCAAAATGCAGTTTCCTGGCAAGATTGTGTGTCAACTTTTATTCACGAAATGCATACTTTATTCAGAATTTTCAATTGCTTCTGAGTTAAATTGAAAATTTGATGCTGATTTTCGCTTGATCCTGTAAGGGCAAAGAGAAAAAAAATAACAAAGAATATTGTATGCTTGTTAGAAAAATTGTCTAATCGAAATAGACTAAGCCATTGACCATGAACTCTACGGATTAAGCTTATACGACGCTCGGCAACTAGATATTGACGAGAGAATGAAATGAGGGTCATGTAGCTTTCATGTGTCTTCAACAAAATCATTGTGGATATGTTCATTTACGCAGAATTTATCGCAATGTCCTTTATAACACATTAAAATATCTTACACTTTCCCGAATTTTCTACTTTTATACAATAAGTTTTATGCATTTTCGTTTATAGCATGTTGAAAGAGATGAAACTATGCAAAACGATGCCTAATACGATCAGTGAAAAGCATAAATCTATGACTCTGTGTTCATGTTCAACTTGTAGAACGACTTATGGTAGTTTTGCATCGCTAGAGAAAATTATAAATGAAAGATTGCAACGTTAAAGCTTTTACTATTATCTACATTAGTAGTATTTGTAAAAGGTATTATTTAGTAAACGCAATAAGTCACGAGTCACCAAAAATGTTAATAGCACACCGAGATCGAGGCAAAGCTCCTTTCAGTTAGATCTTCTTTAAACACTCATCAATAAATATTTACTTTCCCCCTCGTAGATTCTCACTGAAAAATGCAGCCAGCAAGTGGCCTAACAGAAGCCTTACATATATGCACCTATAGGCTATTTAAGATGGACTGTCTAGTGTCTACTAGACTAGACTGTCTAGTGACTACTTTCCCTTATTTTCTGCTTGTTTTAGTAGAAAGAAAAACAGCTCTAATTGGTTCAAAAGATTGGCAAAACTCTGAAGGGAGTGAGCTATTTCCTCGAATACGAGTAGGCCTGCAACCACTAAATCATGATCCTCCCATTCCATCATCATCTACATAAACATTCTACTCTAACAACCTACGTTTGGTAAAATGGACTCGAATAATTTTGATGTCGGAACCGAGTCTGAGTAGGGCCGAGCAAGCATGACAGCTCGCTGTACTAAGCCATGCATTAAATCACATCTCCTTTGAATATATTCCAACATGAAATTGATTCATCACTCCTGATGAACCCAATGTGGTATGCTTAGGTAAAGGCTTATAGAAAAGAAAAAACACTAATGCAAATTACACTCTTCTATTAAGGGTAAAATTTTCGTTTTTGGAAGTCCCAAGGTACGCCAGTTCGTCGATGATAAGGTTCGTAGATGTCATCAGGATAATACTTGGGTCTGGTCCACTGTTTGCTCTGCATGTTATCGAAGAGAAATGACATAGCACGGCCTGCAAACACGTGTTCTCGCAATCTAGCTTTCGTTTCAGGACTTTTTCGGTAAAGATGTTTATTCCGGCCTGGTAGTGGATGAATGTAGATCCCTGAGCGGAGGCGGAAAAATCGTTTGGTGACAGCTTCTACGTTCAGATCATCATTTCCTTTGTAATCGTAGTACATTTTCCTGTCTTGTCGATCATTCTTAAACCGAACGCTCTGAGCTTGAACTGGCAGTGGCTGCAGCATTCGACCAGCCATTAAAAACCTGAAATAAAGAATTAAATCATTTAAGTACATCGTCAAAATATACACGAAAACATTCTTAAGTAGTGTGACAGCAATAAACGTTTCATTTTCTTTAAGATAAGCCCACTATAGGCCATATTATCAAATTTCCCACATGCTATCAAGGTGGACGTGAAAAACGGTGCATTCAACGAAGAACAATAGAGAAAACATTTTGAGGTCAAAATGCTCAACCAATTGATATGAAGTGTTGCACATTGCTGCGCTGTCGTCTCAAGGTAATTCAGAACGATTAAATATATATCTGCGTAACATTTGAATTTGTTTTAACAGAATTACTAACTAACAGCAACAAAATTTGCTTTGAAGACAGGAAAGGATAGTTTGTTCGAAATTAAATTTATCATCAACATTTAACATATATACGATTCAAGACAAACTCCGAGACAATGTGCAAAGGGCACACGGATATAATACTTATTAAGTTTAATAGTAGGGAGCAATGTTCCTTTGCAACCAATTCGATTTTCTTGCTAATAATAATTGTTTAAACACTGCACGTTGAAACAAGTCGAAACACCCATACGAGCAGACGAAGTCATAAAATAAAAACTTATGCACAAATCCAATACAAAACTGGCATTACCAAGAAGCTAAACTAAATGACCATGAATTCCGAGTCTCTGATTTTTATATCATTTGGTAAAATCTGATCATCTTATGTTTCATGCTGGCGACGCTTCGAAGTTCTTTGGAGTCACTTCACCTCAGTTGAGTCTTACACTGCTTTGGTGGACGATCGATCCCCGCTACTTGCCTTAATGTCGGCGGTCACAATTGTGACGTGTTATATATTCATTGATTATTATTGCTTTGACAACTGATGTGTGGTGGTGAAGGTATGATCCTGCCAATTGACACAGCCACGTAAGTGGCTCGTAGCTCAGCTGGTCAGAGCACAGGTCTAGTTAACCTTGGTCGTGGGTTCGAATCCTACCAGCCGCACATCTTTTGCATGGCAATTTGATCTCTCGTTTATTTAATCTAATTGTTGTTAATTGCATTCAAAGGCTCAATATTTTATCCTTTTGTGTACTACTACGAGTACATCGTTTGTTGAGTCTTTTGCCCGCTTTTTCTTTTTACTATATCCTTTTGTGATATGAAGATTTTTCATATATTCTTGTAGCACGTATTTTCAGTATTAAGAGCTTCCAAGAAAATGTAGATTTCTATAATCGATTAATATCATGACTAGGGTTAAAAAAAACATTGCTTGTTTTGAAACAAGTTTTTTTAATTCTGTTTTATTTAGAATTTCTTACCATTTCTCAAAACATGTGATCTAACGTTCGATTAGAAAAGCTAATGATGGAAGTCTAGATATCAAAATGATCATAGTATCAACTGCTGTGTGTTTTTATTGGTATTTGGGATCATATTTCATGAGAAGGTGAAGAGAATGCAATTAATGTGAGGTGTGCTGCACTTTCGGGTCATAAAACTAAATTTTATTTTCTCTTTTGGCATTGGCATTCGGTAGTTCTAATTCCAAAACTCATGAGCGCAATTCATTCTAACTTTACTCATACTACACATCATCATTCATGGCACACGATTGTCATCTTTTGATATGATAATAAATTATGTTTCTCTGATTCATAGAAATTTATTCCGAATGTCTAATACTGTAACTTCAAGCACGTGCAAATATCTCTCTCCAAATGATGCAATGTTAAGGCACTATCACCTTTTGTTAAATGAATAAAGTAAAAACAACACTAGTAGGGAAGAATGTTTTTCGAGCTTTATGAGCTTTACTCATATTGCTTGTTCTGGCATCACGTTAAAATATTGATAGAATTTGTACATAGATATGAAGATGCAGTGCATCATGATAGTAGCAAGACTTTATGCAATCTTCGATATCTTCATGTTGTCTATGTTGCTTTTAACCCTTGCTCTGAAATGCTGCAACAAGGAGGTCTAGATATCTATAATTAGCTGAATAATATCTTATGATATCTCAAAATAGCTGTTTTGACTTTTTTGGTATGTTTTCCATCGAGCATTCAAAGAAAAAATTTACCTTTGGTTCTCAACGTATTCACAGAAAAAGTAGTGGCTGCACTTATTTTGAACAGCAAATACAAATGATGCGCAATTCAATGGTTCCATATTTTTCAAATGAGGAAAATTTTGAATAAAATATCTCCCGATCTTCACATTCGATTCAATGACAGTGAAAGAGAGCAGATAATTCAGAGGTCACACAAAAATTCGACAAAATATTGCAAATTCATTCGGTGTTGTGATCTGCTCCTATCTCTGTAACAGGCCTTCGAAGCTCTCCCACAGAAAGCGACATTCTGCCTCCTGTACAATTATAGATATTTAGACCTCCTTGTGCTACAATATGATTATGTTCACTCGTTTGATAAATGCATGTTGTTCAAAATTTGGATCGGAGCAGCTACTGGTCAAGTCCACTTTTAGTGCAGCCCTTGTTGCAAATGGTGATACAGTGTCCGACCAATTTCTTGACTTTCAATACATTTCAAAGCGACGATAATGGATCGTCCTGTTTATTGACACGGTAGCCCGATAGCTGAGTGATTTGTTTGTAAATATTCGCCATGATGCTATCGTGTCAATAAAGAGGACAGTCCATTATCGTCGCTTTGAAATATTTTGAAATTTGCTAACCTCGTAGTTCGCGATGTTGGAAATGCATCATCTTAGATGTCTGACCGCCTTGCACGTGTCATACCGCCCCTCCTGTGTCGGCACGCCCTGTCCTTTTCTTACAAGCTAACTTCTTCATTTTTATCTTTTAGTGTACGCGTAGGTTTTCATTCATTTCATGATTATGACCGTCTGAAGGACGGTCGAAAGCTCGAAAAACATTCTTCCCTACTAGTTTGGTTTTTACTTTATTCGTGTCTCTCTGAAGTTTCCAGAAATCAGTCTAAGAGAACAATCAGCATAACGATTAACAGCAAGTCGGAGCTTGTTATGTATGTAGAACGAATAGGGTCAGATTTCAGTAGGTAGACTGAAGCGGTCTTTCATTCTTTCTTGTAAATCAGTCACGTGTTTCTATCTGCAATAAACTGGTCATATTGTTGAAATCATCGACTTGAATAGCCCAACTGTTTCCCACTTATTTGATGACAGGAAAAGCTGACATCTACCGAGATCGAGTTGGATAACCGACGTCAGTGAAAGGCAATAACGCCGGATACAACTTGGGAGAAATTCATAGGAGGACATCGTATTTCTCTTTTCAGGTTATTCTTAAACGCTTGAAGCAAAGACCAAGAGAATGGTGGCACGCATTTCTGCCTGATATGAATATTACAGCAGCTGCTTCTCGTGTGAACTTGGTACCTTCTTCGGCTGCTGTTGAACGCGTCAACTTCCCAATAAATCAACAAAACCTCGACAAATCTTCATTGCTGATGAGGATTTCGGAGAGAGAAGTGAGACTGAAGAGGAGTATCCGGAGAAAGAAGAAAATGGAGAGAACTTGACTTTTGTGAAATTTGAACTTTTATGGAATTTTTGGAATGTTTTAGTTTAGATAATGCTAGATAATAGATGTTTTTGTTTGCCTTTAGATTTGATATTACACTTCATGTCTTCGGAAAATGGAATAATTCTCAAGTTCTCAGCTGTAGCATCAAATAATGCGATATCGAATCAGCATCTTGATCATAAATAGCAAAAGCAGATAAGTGAATTTCGTGAGGTGACATTAATTCTCAAACCAATAATCAGTCAATTTCTTAAATTATTGTAAGTCAATAAATGATGTACATGTGTTATTTGACAATTAATTCTTAGCTTAAATCAAATGATATCAATACACAAATTACAGCTCAGGGTTCTCATATTACATCTTTTAAAACTACCCATAAAGTTGACGACTCATTCAATAGGTTGGACATCTCAAAAACGTAATAAAGTGATGACTTTAAAAAAGACAAAAATGCACAAAAAACATGCTTTTTGTTTTAAAACATTTTTTAAAAAACATGGCTTTTTTAAACCCTTAAACCATAAAGTACCAGACAAACAAGACAGATTTATAGAGCAGGACTTCATAGACGATATTCAAAAAAATATTAATAGCTGTTTAAACCTAAATTGGTATTGTGGAAATATGAATCGACATGAGCGAATCCACGGGAATGAAAACACTGTCACAATAAGACTAAGCAAAAATATGTCATTCCGGACAGAGTATAACTAATCATAATTGAGGATGCACCGAATTCTGCCTTTTTCCAAATCCGGCCGGATTTTGAGTGCATGAAAGGTGATATATATAAAGGTTATGATGGCATTACCTAATTAACTTCTATTGAGTATTGTGATTTTATTAGAAGCAAGATTGAGTCATAATATATCAGTGATTCAGCATTAAATTCATCTTATCACTCTTACAGCAGAACACAACGCAGAATTAGATCTGATAAGTTAGACAAATCTGATAAGTTAGACAGACCAGATCCCGATATTCCTACCGAATTTATCTTCATCCATAGAGTAGGTATATTAGGTAGAGTGGTAACTCCGCATTCATTAAATCCCCAATTTCGATTTTATTGAATAAACTCGAGGTGAACACAGTTGGTAATTGTCACCAAATGTGAGATATGCAAATTTTTGCAGTTTTGAAGAAATTACGGAATTGAGTGATCATGATAGTTATAGAGGGAATGATGGCATTTTACAGTTCCGGCGTGTCATGACAGCCTTGCAGATCTAATGTCTGTCAAATTAGCAATTCGATGGGTTACTATTACTTTCATGCTCAACCTCAGGAGTATTTTCTTACGCGTGATCATATCACAGGCAACCTACCCCTGGCAGAGCAAAATCACATCATCAAAGACAATGATTTCAATTAACTTTGAAAGATGTAAATGGGTCCACATCACTACTGAGATTCAAGAAATGAAACATGAATTTTGTGAATCATAAAATCATGTCGGTGAAAATTGAATCAAAAACTTGAAATTTCAGCCAAAAACTGCACGAATAACATCAGAGTGATTCTACGCTCACGAAAATAGTACCTGTAGAAGAGACTGAGTGAAGCAACATCCCGTCTGACGGAGAGCGGCTGCAACTTGCTAGCAAGTTTTTCACCCATGAGATCTTGACACGTTTCTCAACCCGTTCAAGGAGGTTAAGATGCGTTTGTGAGGCGCCTGCCCACAGATGACAACAATACTCCATCAGAGGACGAATAGTGGACTTGTAAAGATAGCAGACAGTCTGTGTGGTAGATAGCTGCTGGCACGATAGAGACTACCAATGCGTTGAGCTGCCTGCTTGCTAATGGATTGGATGTACGGTTTCCATGACAAGTCCTTCGTAACCGCAATCCAAGGAAGGAGATGGAATCTTGTTCTCTGATCCTATTATCTGACATCTTAATGCTATGATCATCATCTCCTTTAAGTCGTGAGTGCAGAATACTCTGAGTTTTTGAAGGATTGAAGGAAACAAGCCAATTGGCGCCCCATTCTGAGACCCTGCGTAAGTCTTCATTAAGAACGTCGCATAGCTGCTGACGTTGCTGAGTGTTCTTAGCGAGTCGCTCATTGGAGAGTGTTGTGTCATCTGCATACATCACCAATTTACTCACTAGGCAGTCTGGGAGGTCGTTGATGTACAGCAGAAAAAGAGTGGGTCCCAAAATTGACCCTTGAGGAACTCCTGCATTGACAAACTTGGTGGAAGACTTTTGGCCATCTAAGACGACAGATATCTGCCGGTCACTAAGAAAAGAAGCAAGAAGTTTGTGGATTGATTAGCAACTCCATAAGACTTTAGCTTCATAAGGAGTCCCTGATGCCAGACTTTATCGAATGCCTTAGAAATATCCAAGGCAACTGATCTCGTCTCACCTTGTCTGTCAAGGACACGACTCACATGTTCAGTGACATATGAAAGAAGATCTGCAGTTGATCGAGAGTGCCTGAAGCCATGCTGTTCTTCTGATAGAAGGTTCTGAGTTTCAAGGAAGTTAACAATGTGTTGGCTAATCACTGCTTCAAAAATCTTGCCAGCAATTGGAAGCAGGCTGATAGGACGGTAACTAGATGGAAGAGATGAGTCAGAACCTTTCTTTGGAACTGGAACCACGGAAGCTACTTTCCAACAAGAGGGAAACTCACCGGTGGATACACATGTACTGAACAGTTTAGATAAAAGTGGAGAAAGCTCAGGTGAGAGATGCTTGAAGACCGAAACCGGGATGCCATCTGGTCCACTAGACTTAGAGCTATCGAGACCGGCGATGATCTTTTTGACGTTTCGGACTGTGACTGAAGGAGGACTAACTGTCTCATCAGTGCGCGTGGGAATTGGAGGTGGAATTCTACCTCCATCGTCTAATGACGAATTCTTCGCAAACTCTTTGCAAGAAGCTCGGCTTTGTCTGCTGAGGTTGTCGCCATAGAAGTACTGACTTCGCATGACGGAGTGCTGGGATGGAGGATTTGTTCCTATTGGTGACACTGTTGTAATTCCTCCAGAAGTCCTTAGAGCCAAGCTTTTGGGTAGCAATGGATTTCCGTACATACAAAGCGTAACGGCTTTTGGCCTGATGTATGGTTCCTTGCAATATCTACGTGCGGTTTTGTACAATTCAAGATTGCCATACTCGCTTATACTTATGGAAAAAGTGGTCACGCTGGCAAGTTGCAGCTGCACATTCTGGTGTAAACCAAGGTTGTGAGTGGGGCTTCATTTGGAAAGTACGGTGAGGCCAACATCCCTATCTGAAGCCACTCTGTCAGTTCTTGCGCCGACTTGTGGACGTTCTCGCTCAGAATCAAATTCTCAGCTTGAACTTGACTAAGAAAAGTGCGGAAGCCACACCAGTCTGCTTTGGAGAATTGATAAACTGTTCTATGGAAGGGTGCAGACGGTGTGGAGCAAATTTGTTTGCCAGAAACTGTGATAACACAGTGATCAGACGTGCCGAGGGGAGAAGTAACCTTGTGTGAAAAACAAGTTGGATTTGAGGTGAGAAACAGGTCAAGGAGATATCCAGTATCCCCAGCTCGGTCAGGCACTCTGGTAGGACAAGTGACAATTTGACTAAGGTTGTGAGAGACAGCGAAATCCTGGGCTGCCTGACCGGAGAGATCGGTGGTGCGTGAGTGCACAAGCCAGTCAACATTGTGCACGTTGAAGTCACCAAAAACGGCAACTTCAGCGCTGGGATACTCTTGTAGAAGAGAATCGATCTTGTCAGAAAGAACATTGAAAATATCCGCATTAGTTGATGGAGAGCGGTATAGGAAAAATAGAAGAAGTGTGGTCTTCTGCAGCGGCGCAATGAAGGCAAGATACTCATGCCTTGGATCCTCTGAGCTGCGAAGCCTTCTCAAGGGAAGGCTTGTCTTGGCATAGACTCCAAGACCATGACAAGGTGCTTTATCCATCCGGTGAAATATGTATCCATCAGGAGTAACGTCGCTTGATGACACACTGGGATCTAACCTGGTTTCCGACAGGGCTAGAAGATCTGGTGACTTATCGCATTCCATTATAATAAGGATCATGAAATTCCCTTGATAATCAGTTTAGATTCCGCTTAGTAAGAATGTTTGTTAGCAAATATTCATTCCCTTTGATATCTAACTTGTTTCATACTACTTATATAGGAACGTCATCTCGGTAGTATATAAATTGGCAAAATTTTGACTTTTTTAAAATTGCTCAAATAATATTTTAGACCACGGGAACGTAATCTCCGCAAAAACTGAATATTTTCATATAAAAAATTTCACTGTATACAGATACTTTTTTGAGTCGACACTCTACCTATATATCCCTACTCTATGTCTTCATCTTGTGACCGGATCCCGATAATCCTACCGAATGACATTATTTCTGATGGACCCCTTTGTTCAAGTTGATGATCGCTAGTAAAATTAGTCTTTGATTTTATGTTATGGGCCAGCATTGGAGATGTCTCATGACTCTGACAAAAGTAACATTACTGGTTCGTAAAATAAATGAAATAAGGAGAACAAATACAACATGTTTCGGTTTTATAATGTAAATGCCGTCACAAGTGTAATGTTTACACGCACTGTGGATGGATTCAAGCATATGGATAGGGCATAAAATGATGTGCGGGTGATGCAATTTATTATTTAGTTGTCTGCGGTTGATATGCACGTACCGCACATGCTAGCAAGCATTAGCATCTCAGGCTCTGGAGTTTTCTTATCATGCGAACGAAAACTAAGAAATTCTGAATTTTTCTCGGTCAGAATTAATTTCATAATTCCTAATACGATGCCTTGTATGTGAACGAAATTTCAATGCGGGATCATTAATTTCTAAATCAAGAAATCTCAAAAGGCTTGTTTACATCTGTAATATTGTCGACAAAAGTTTCCACAATTTAAATGCATGAACCTAAGTTAAATCAATCTGCAGTTTAGGGATTTGACTTCCAAATCAAATTCCTGAAATCCGATGCACCACTAACATAATAAATAAAGTAAAGACAATGACTACTCACTGATAACCGGTGCGAGATGCAAGGGAAGACAATTCACTGATTCTCCCGAAAACTCCGAATGACATCTGCAATGAGAATTCAAGGTTATGATAATCACATGCAGGCATTGAATAGAAAATTGTGCAAAATTCAAGCATGTATCTTGATTTGTCTTGCACAAGTTACCATGTCTCAGTATTCGTTCTACCGTCAGTGGAGTTTCAGCTTACTGTCAGTGGACTCAATGAAAATTTAATGCTAGTGAAGTCTAGTTGTCAAGTTATCATAAAAGTAAGTGATTGTCATCGGCGTATGGTATAATCGCGAATATGAGAATGATTGCGCCGAGTGCGATTCCAGAACATTGACATAATCGAAGAGAAATTTTGCCTTGAATAGTTTCCAATGCAAGTTCAGTCAATAATCTTTATCAAGTTACCAAATATTTTTTAGTCATCAGACATGATCATCTTCAGTGGTAAATTAACAGTTAACTTATGAACATAGCCTCAAACTTTGAACTTGAATTCCAGATGTGTACAAGAACTTGCGCAGTATAGAAAGTCTTTCCTGTCCACTATATGGATTACCGAAAATTCGTAAGAATGAAACCAATCCTCCAAAGAGACCAATTTTATCCATGATAAAGTCATACTTTTCGAACATTTGAAATTGGCTTCCATAACTATTGAAACCAATAGTATCTCAACCATATTCAATCAAGGACAGCTTTAGTGCACAAGCTAAAATTACTGATATCGACATTGAAGACTAGAAAATGCTTGTCCAACAAGTTTCGACGCAGTTCAATTAAAGTGTCCCTCTGCTTCTGATGATGGCCTAGGAATTGGGAATATTCCTTGGCTGATCATTTAATTTTTATAGATTGGAAAGAGCCAAGTAGATTGTTAGAATCCATCAAAAATTGCTTATTACTGCAATATATTGCCATATATGCACATATTGCCATATGCCTGATGATGCCTAAGGATAGTAGGAGAAATATATTGCAGTAATAAGAAATTTTTGATAGATTCTAACAATCTACTTGGCTCTTTCCAATCTATAAAAATTAGATGGCCTAAGAGGAGGCCGAAATTAATAAAGCATAAAAAAATTATTACTATCTTGTCTGCTTGGTTTCCCAACAAAAGCAGTTCACTTGTTTACAAGCATTCCAGTGAATGATGCTATAAATCACATCATCGATGTAATTGATTTTGATCGATTTCTGATCGACAAGGACACGCAAAAAGTGCTGTTGGAAATCCACGCACAACATTTCCGTTCAGATTCAACGGTAAACATCACATACAAATAGATGGGCTCAAGTTTGGCCCCATTCATGGCAGAATTTTGCTTTAAACATGAAAGAACTAAATATAATAGCACCAAAAATGTATATGCGGTATGTTGATGACTCATTCGCAATATTCAATTCTGAATCTGAAGCAAAGCAATTTCTCGATATTTTGAATAGAGGTCACCCAAATGTACTTTGCCTTTTGACTTTCTTACTTTTAGGCCATTATTAGAGTAGTATTGTTTCTAAAATACCATGCTTGTCCTTTAGTTCATTCATTGATGTATTTCTATGTTCGCGCTGACGTCACACATTGTATTGATTCATCTCATGAAACTGGTCGAACGTTGAACATTTCCTTCACCTGATGATGCGCACATGTTGTGCGTGAAATATCGTGCACCTTTAATAAATTCTTCGAAGATTAACCGGAATTATCACAGAGGTCACCCACCTTTGAAATTTACTATGGAAAAGCCAAGCAATGGTGAAATCACGTTTTTGGACATGACTATGTATGTTGAAAATCATTCGCAAAAAACGAAATGGCACATGAAGCCTACGAACACTTTTCTATATACTCATTATGAATCATAACGTCCGAGCCCTCTATACACGATCTCAAAATCTAACTACAAACACAAATTCAAAACCGGAAATGAGGAAAAAGGTGAAAACAATTTTTATGAGTAACGGTTATGCTGATCGCGTAATTGAGAAAGTTTTTGAACAAGTTGATATGAAAATGCCTAATCCACATAACAGCTTGAGAAATGTCTCAGATGAAGAACAAAAAGACAAACGACTTTTATGTTGAAAACAACCCTACAAAGCAAGCACATTCAAGGAAATAAACAAGAAAACTCATCAGATCAACAAAGTGCTAAAGAAGTCAAAACTAAAACTGCTTATCACAAATGGAAAACAGAAAATATTTTTGGAAACAATGATCCAATAAAATTCGAAGAGTCCGTTTCTTGCATATTCATATAATTGTGAACACTAATCTCAGTGCTACATCAGAGAAATTCGGAGACATTTGCATAAGCGGATCAATGGGCACATAAAAGGCAATCGTCCATCTGAAATATCCATGCGTATACATCCTCCTGCATCCCGAACAGCAGAGACACTGATAATCAAGGGATACACGGGACCATTAATGAACAGTCACACGACATAAGATTTTTTACATCTCTTTTGATGCTTATCAATTGTATTCATGCTCATATCATTTTTCTTTTCAATTGTGATCTTTATAGTTGTTAGAAAACTAGGCTATTCAATATTTCTATTAAGTACTGTGTATAGCTAGAATTAAAGCTTAAAATTTGAGACTATGTTCATAAGTTCACTGTTAATTTGCCACTGAAGATGGTCATGTCTGATGACAAACATGTTTGGTAACTTAAAGAATACTGAACTGAAATATCTTCAGCTGTTATCTTTGAAAGTTAAGTCAATAACTTCTTTTAATTAGCTACATGTAAGTCCACCAGTACACCATTCGAACTGCCAGTATCATTCCTCTATAAGACTAATAGAACCTTAAATAATACTGAGCAAAGAAAAATCTATTTTCTTATCTGCCGTACAAATGTACCATTGATAAACAATATGCACTATAAGAGAAATGCAGAGCTCGGCAAAAATCGAGACATTTCGGACTGGGACAACTGAATTCCGGAAATATGAATAATTTGATTGAGTGTGATATCAACATTGAACAACATATTTAAGAAGTTAATATGCAACTTTAAGGTCGATTGATAAGCATTGTCAATATTTGTTACGAAACAAAACAGGGTAGTTCAGGGTAAAATGAGTAGTATATCAAATGAAAAGCTTTTTTGACAGACCTACTAACAATGTCAGCGAAATAAATCGAATATATTTATAGAAGGCATGCCAAGTACAATTCCAATTAATGAGTTATTTACGTGATTCATTTGCCGCATATTCAAGATTTTTTCATTATCTAATTACTTTTCCACACCAAAAAATACATGCTTTAAGCTTGTGTTTTTCAAGTACTAGTCAAACTACGAAATTCTATTAGAACATAGTTATGAATTGCATAGGAATAATCCTAGCTTTTCAATTGATTGCGATATTATAACCGCTGTCATTTTTCAGCTACGGAATCTTATGTGAAAAAGGGTAAAACTTGTTGGACTTTCTAACTGTGGGGTAAAATGAGTCAACTTTAATTTAAGAGTGCTTTCTCATTAAGTACATGAATTCCGACCAAATTTGTTATAACAAAGTGGTAGAAGGGAAAACGTACTTCAGCACCATCGGCTATTTCTGAACGAACCATTCTAAGCTTTTTGGGCTTTACAGGGTCAATCCTTTGATTTCCAATTATCTACTTGGTTAAAAATTCTGATAACACAGTTGATAATGGTGTGAATATTACAATTAGTAGCAGTCCCTAATTATTCTTCATTCCTTGCGCACGCTGTCTCTTTGAGGGTAAACGACAGAATGAAAGCTACAATGATCGCGACGGATTACGTTTACGAACAAAAATCAAAATGGCTTAATCAGTCTGTCTGACGCAAACAGGAATACACACAGAATTAAATATTTTGTTTATCTGCTTCGGTTTGCTAGAAGTGTGATTAATACGAAATTGACGGCACATCGAAGAACCTATTAAGTGGGCAAAAAGGAATTCCTTATACCTTACAGAGATAGGAAAAAAGTCGTGCGTCGCTTGCGGATTAGTGTAAGTTCCAGCAAAGTGTTTCGATTGCCAAAATTCCTTCGGATTCGAAGAATTCAAATCATTGCGCACAAGTCTTCTCCATAACGTTGCCCTTTCCGATCATTATTAAAAAAGTAGCAGGCGTACGAAAATTGGTTCACTTGATGTTTTCACATCCTCCTCAGCATTCCTCACTGCATTGTGCATACACTGAATCGAAGGCTAGCCAAGATGCGTGTTCCGGTGTGTGCAAAGTGATGCCACGGCACGCACGCATATCTCACTGGCTCTAGTGTCTTCTGCTGAAAGCTTATTGTTTGCCATTTCCAACAGCAAGCGATACACGAATTATCCACTCGAGAAGGAGCAAGTTGTCGAATTCTGTGATGTGCCATTTCGATATTTAGGTTACATACAATTCTTCCTTTCTAGGAAACCGAAGCGCGCGCAGATGAATCTAATTCTGTGGGAATTCTGTTTTACAATATGACTTTGGGCACTCTTGTTTTCAATAATGAAAATATTTCAAAATGTGTTTTCGCAATAAAATCGATAATAGCCTATAATATGATTCTGTAAAAAAACATGCACAAAGGCTAAGTTTAAATCGAAATGGTAGAAAAATTACAAAACTTCATGACTTTCTATGACAGGTGCTATATTTTATTACTTTTTATTACCTTTCTTGAAAATCAGTAATTTTATGACTTTTTAAGACGCTGGGAGGCATGAAAATAGAGGTTGAGCCAATGGTTGGCAAGACAGTCATCACAGAAGAAAACCTACGTCTACTGCTGCAGTCGGTACAAGGAACGTGCAGTTCTTATTTAACAAGAGTCTGTAACAACAATCAGACGGACTGGCTATGGGAAGCCCCCCAGTGGCTCATTTGCTGACATCTTCGTTGGCTACCAGGAGCAACACCTTTTAACTTCGACTCAAGCGACACAAGTCTTATCATCGATATGTGGACGACATTCACGTGATGGACATTCATCAAGAGGGAATATCGTGACATCTTTATCAACAACCCTTCAAGGATGCATCCGGCTCTCGAGTTAACCTTCGAGGACGGTACTCACTTACTTAATGTTCAACTTCTAAACAGTAACTCCATCACGACGTCAATCTTCAGAAAGCCTTCTTTCACTGGACTATACCTCAACTACAACGCCTTTTGTCCCAAGGGGTACAAGGTCAGTTTGGTGAAAAGTCTCTACGAACTCACACGAAGACTAGTGCTCAGCACTATGGTGCTGAGGCGAGCGTTTTGAGGTGCACCTTGAGTCAAAACGGCTACCCAATTGGTTCATCGATAAGTTCAGCCAAAGATCTGCACCTACGACTCCTATTCTTACCGCAGCAGGAAAGTCATCCGGGTTGGTGTTCAATTTCTTAGTCAGTCCACCATAGAAGAAATGAGAAGCATCAAGAGGATGATCGAGAGAGAATATCCCTACATCAACGCAGTCCCCTGGTATCGCACAACGAAACTGGCTCCGAACGCGCTGAAAGACTCGATTCCGGCAAACCCAGAAACCCCTTGTCGTATATTCATGACGCTGCGCTTGCGCTTGCCAAGATCCAAGCAAGTGCTTTCATCGGCAATAACTCAGCATCACCTGACCTGCAGCCAAATGCCATTAAGAGCCTCATTCAAGGTGCTGAGGCAATGCTGTAGGCAGTTGGAGCTCCGAATCTCTGAAACAGTGTGCACAAGACTCGAGGATCCTTCTCTTTGTGTACGAAATGAATTTGTTTATTGCTGTGACTTGACACCTTGACTCAACCTCCATTTTTCTTTAGACATTATTTTATCATTACTTTTGACCTGTACTTCCAGTAGAGAGTTTCCTATAGATTTATTTATTGTGACATTCAAGTATTCCTGTTTGCGTCAGACAGACTGATTCGCATGGAATGAAGAATAATTGCATGAGCTTCCAGCTTTTCAGCACATTATGGCGGGCCTACACCAAAGGATTAGTCCCTAATTAAGCAATTTCTTTGGCGATATATTCTAAGCGATTGTGCTAAGGATATAATAGAAAAGATCTTTGTGAACATCATCATGAATGTATCATGATCTATCATGAACGAGATCTTTTTGTGATCAGTAGCGAAGCTGCGATTGACCAGAAAGTTTTGCAATTAACAAGTTTGTGTAATTTAGACGGTAATTCTTTAAATATCACTGAAATATATTTTCACTTACTGATATTGGATGAAATGGCAGCTATCTAAGTCTGTTTCCATTTTTCAACTGAGGATAACTCAATAACTTATCATTCTATTAACATTGGTTCGAAAGTGAGTAAAAGCACAGTTGCAAACTTCACTACTTAGGCAGACATATCATTATAAGGTCTTAGTAGTGGATATTCACTGCATGTACGCTGCAGTACCAGCATGATCAGTATATATTTGAGACATGATGAGTATCGCATTGTAAATTGGGTTTTTATAAACCTTGGGCACCTTCAAATAGAAGCAGGAATCACGTGCAGGAGTGGCTAGGCCTACGTATATTTTCAGGCGTCCAATGAAAATAATTTTACCTAGAAAGACCATGTTGTCAATTTTGTGCCAGAATTAGATTTGGTTAGCAAAACTCAGTATTGCAGATTGTCATTCAAGGTCTCTCAGTCTGATGCGCTCTTCTTCCACATTAGAATAGCGTCGCCGGTTAATATCGATCGAAACAAAATTACTCAAATTTAAGAGTTATTCGATGGATCTAGGTGCGACATCAAAAATGATGCAGTTGCCGAGTAAAAACCCAAACAAACTAGTGAGGTGAATGATCTACTGATGAAGGAGTGAAAATACGAAATGTTGAACACATCGTTGTTGAGCAACATGCGTTTTTAATTAATCCTGACGCGCAAGAAGAGGAACCAAGTAGAATAGGATCGGCAGACACGCAGATTCGTAGTAGGCATAAGGTGTACATCCTTGAAACACTCATTTTAGACTACGTTCCCTGCAAAAACGCGTTCTGAATCCTGGACTAATACAGAGGCAAAAAGTGGAATAGAACTGACAATAATTTTCATGTATCTCTTAGCCAAACAAGATTGGTCAACTCTTCAACAATGAATTATTCACGAGTATGTGCTACAATTCTAATGCCGTCTTACAATTTTCAATGTGGAATCGGAAAACATTACTCATCAACTGAGAATTGCAGTGATTTAAAGGGGCAATTTGGAACTATTGTCGCTCTTAAATTGCACATGATTTTGGAAAGCTTGAGACGCAAACTTCAGTTTCTGGCAATGATTTTATGTCAGTAGCACCTTTCCCGTTTATTTGACCACACATGTCCGGCAGGATGGAAACTTCCCGCAAGGACTGCAAATTTAAATATCAATTTACATTTATAGTCCAACTTTATCAATACCATACGATGTGAAAATATAGGAATGTTGTGGATGGTAATAAAAGTAGCACCACGGATTTTTTTCTATTGTTGCCGGACAATTCTAATCCTAACAGCACAATAATTGAGATAGGTCACTGTCAATCACGTGTAGAGAGAGGTATAGAAAAGTGTAGAAAAGAGAAGTAAGAAGAATGTAGAAAAAGAATATGTAAATGCAAAAACCTTTACTGCACACGAGCGTTTTTTAGTATGACCTTGAAATTGAATTACTAAACAATAAAACAAACATTTGGTAATATTTTCACAAAACCCCAATCGTTAGCAGAAGTTGGCAGTGACCTGCAACGATACCAACTTATTTCGTAGTCACACGAGGAGTATTCTTTGTTGTGGTTCAGTCATGACCATCTGGACTAGTGCCCGACAATCGTGTGACATGCAACGCCGAATGCATATTCAGGATGTTTCTCACTGGAGTCAGTCTGTCAGCTTTGAAGAATTCAGCTCCCTCCTATGCCTCCAATGAAAAACGATGAAGCCTTCAGATTGTGCATAGCTGGACGTAGGTAAGTGACGAGCATTTAGTCTGGAAATGTGCATATTCAATGGAAGTCAAAAGAAGGTAAGCAGCAACCACATGTAACAGACAGAGGCAATAGGCAACCAACCGGCAATTGTTACTCCACATCGATTAAAAAATAAGCATTTTTAAGTATGCTTCGTAAGTCCTACGAATTTGTGAATCAACGGTTTCGTTTCTGTGAGGTACGTCTCAAAATTTCAAGCAGTAATCAAACTAGACAATCTTTTCCCCATTAAATTTGCTTGAATTGAGAGCTTGCATTCTCTTTATTCCGATCATTGTCATAGAATTGTTAGAAAATAGCAGATCATTCAAAGCTGAGGCAATAATTATGGGGAAATCAGCAAAACGATGTTAGTTTTCGACTTCTATTATTGTCATTACAGTCATTGAAAACGACCGAAGCAGATCTTGAAATTAAGCGCATTGTAAACTGACATCTGCGTTAATTGGGTTGGAAGAAAATGGCCAGTGTCTGCGTGCATGGCTAGCATGTTGATAGCTTTGTACATGAAGTGCCGCTAAATGCATGGTGTTCAATTTATAGTTTTGATTTTGTTAGACTCAGCACTTCGTTCGCAGCTGCTGTTGGCTTGCTTGTGTTTTGCCAATCTCGATACTGTGGGCCTTCAGTCCTGAATTCCGGGAAATTGGAACCCCTACATGCGTTCATGCTACACTATCTTTGAGATTCTAACGGTTCTATGAGGCGAATAGAAGGTCACTATACTAGTGAACATGGGTTTCAGAATTTTATAGACTTACTTATTTGAAAGTCATATAGTGAAGTGGACTTCCCTATTACTGTAGCTAAGAAAAAGTGCAGGTTTTCCGCGGTCAGGAAAATTCAGAAATTCGACATGCACCATGGAATTTTAGGAATTTCAGATTGATTTTGCTACAACCATTGTGTTAAGCTAACAAATCTGATCACTTCATAAGTTTATTTTCATACTAAGTTTTTCAGCCCACGTATGCTATTCGTATTCTTCGGTTGACAGACAATACGATGATATGGTCTGGAAGTTTGTCCTTGGAATCTGCATGTAAACCTCATATATTTCTAGAATTTGTGTATGAAGTGATTGTATAGCAGTAAGTCAACATTACAAAAATGTAGAAATGATGGATCTAGAAATCATAATCAAAGAAGCAGATACTTTTTTAGGGAAAACAGGTAGTTGCTGGCATTTCATTTGTATAATTTCTGCTTCAGTGCGATCACTGCAATCAATGGATTGAAACAATTCTTTGCTTTTTCGAAAATGTTTGTTATTCTTCTAATAACGTTTTGTCTTGTGTCAATCTCAAAAAGAAAAATGTCGTGCAGGGATTCAAATGGCCGAGCCATTCGGTAGCTGCCGGTCCGATGAGAAAAATGTTAATATGAACAAGAACATGTAACGATAAAATTGAAAACACACGAGTCTGGAAAGCGCAATTTACCCCATGAAGCCAGCAGCAAAAAATCACTCTTCTCGAATGCCTTCACTAGAAGGACTGAGAAGATCGGAGTGGACGTTTTCTTCCTTTGACACATAGTATGCTATGTAAAATAAAGCGTTTCGCTCATTTGTCGATATTTCATGAATGATATCAGGGATATTGTCGAAAATTTCCTGGGCCCGGTTGCAAGAAAACCCTCCTAACTATCTCTCCGATCTATGATAGTCGTTCCTAGTTAGGAATCTACCAAATCGAGTGCAACAAAAGCTCCTAACCTAGAAACGCCTAAATCATTTCCTTCTAACTTAACCCAGTTGCAACAAAACTTTCCTATCTCACAGAGATAGAAAGTTGCAGCAAAATCATCATACACTCCACCCTAACAAACCCAGTTTGCACAAAAATCTGCCTATCATTCCATCCTAACAAACTAAAACCTCAAGTACATCAAACAATTCCTATCATCACTACATCACTACAATATAGTATTTTGTAGAAACAATTATTATTGAAAGAGGTATTCAAATTGTACTGCTTCTTGCATTGGCTAACAAAAATAGTCCCAAAGAAGCTCATAATGTACTTCGCGTCTTGCATTCTTCCATCATGTCGATTTCGTCTTGATTATCGTCAGTTGTCATCGCGTCAATGTCTTCTACTGCTTCTATAACAGTTTCGGTTCATTCGATAAAAATTATTCCACGTTTAAATAATACAACTCAACGTATCACTTTGCAGTTCTTATTCACTTAAACCGAAGGTCCCGAATTTTAACAATACAATCTTTTTGAGGATAGTTTGTTGTTCTTTCTACCGAGACCTGGCAGATCTATGTGATTTGTTAATTTCCTTTTCTTTCGTAGTCAACCGACCCTTTAGCTCATGTTATTACTGAGTCATAACCATGGCTTCAATGGATTATCCTTTGATCGCACCAGCACCGAGACTCTTTACCGAAGACCTTTCATTGAATGGTTCACATTCGAAGAACTCTTCAAGAATTCGACTGGTCATGAGTACTTCCACTGATATTTCACAACACAAGAATCATCCAGAAGTTCCCCTACATTAGAATCTGAACGTTAATAGAATAGTGCCTTTGCGACTTACATAGACCATCTTCAAATGTAGTGGACTAAGATCTTTATGTGGGTTCCGTCATAACATCCACACACTTCCGGGAATTGGTTTATCTCAAACCATGAAAATAGCAGCTCGTAGTAAAAAGCAGTTGTCACTATTCGTGTATTTTTGACAGATAACAGCTCAATTATTTCATCAAAGATTCGTGAAGCCAATTCAAGGTTTTACCTCCAAATGTATTCCCTACAAACTGCAAAGAACTACCGCTCGCGAGTACACACGTAGGGTCTGTAAGAAATTACGTAGACGTAGCGGAACAACATGTCCTCCACCTTTAATGCTCACTTAGGTAGGGACCCAACTTCGCTTCCAATTTCGCGAGTCGCCTTTTTTTCCAAATCTAAACGCTGCTCAGGCAAAAATTCTTCATCAGATTATTCTCGAATCGGCCTGGTCGAAAATACACGTGGTCCCGAATGATGCTTGTACGTCTTCTTAATACTTGAGTTTTGTGATAGATTGAAAAAATTTGGAAACTTTTTATCATTTCCGTCGCGAACCGGCGATTACCGCGAAAACACAATTCAAGTAATTACTCATAAGTCATTTAAGTCAAGTTATTGTTCGAAAACATTGTTCCTACCCCATCGCTCATTGGCTTCGAAACCGTCGTTTAAGTGGCTTTCGAAATATTTGACGCAAGTGATAAGCCATGGATAAAGCTATCCAAGAGCCGGATGAATTTCCATCGTCGAATAAATGCGGTTGACTCCTGATAATCGGGTGTTGTGTTGCGAATTGAATGTCAAACACACATACATCACGTGTCCGTGCATCTTGGTCTTGCCAGAATAAGCAGAAGATAAAATGATTAAAGAACTGAAAAGGAGTTGCCAATGATCCGAAAGAAGAAAAGAAGAAAAAACTAAATTCTAAAGAAATTTCAGATTACTATTTCAATGTAGGATAATAATACCACTCATCGCAAATTTTCGACAACCATCACAAATGAAGAAGGAAGAAAAGTTTATGAGCAAGATAGCTGAAGAACTTCCTGGAAGAACGGCTGACTGAAAAAGAAGAAATTTTTGGAAGCTGAAATCCGGGGAAAAATTTCTGAACTGGCGGCGCACATAAATCTGTATCGGAACTGGCGGCGCGGCCAGCTTCCAGATCCGTTTCCCTCACATCAGCCGAAAGAATTAATTGCCTATTACTCGGAGTATTAAGCCGAAATTCAGAGGAATAGGCGATTCGAAAATTCTGCTGCAGAGAACTCGAAACTGACCGATTCGAAAATTCTGCTCAAGTCTCGACGATGAGAAAAGCCTCCTACGAGTACACAAGTACGAGTAAAAGCCTCCTCGAAAGGCCCGCTAACTAGTTTGGAAAAAGGCCATCGAAGTAGACGATGAATTTTGAAACGGAACTTACAGAACAACATGAGCTAAAATGGAGAAGATCATACGAGAAATGAAATTTTTGACTACATATTTGCTTTGAAGCGCAAATTGAACTGTTACTCGAAGAGAAAACTGTTACTCGATCATCATTGACAAATAAGGACGACAATATATGCATTCCTACAATAAATGAACACTTTATTGGACAATCACTGAAAATAGAATTCCCTGTATGTAAGGCTTACAATTTGTTTGCAATTTTTCCCCTTATTTAGTAGGAGATATACTGAAAGGAGGGAAGTTTTGATATTATTTAGTTTTTATCAGTCAACATAATGTTCCCATAATTACATATTTGCGAATATGTACTCTGTAGTAAGTTAAAAAACCAGCAATTACATGTATAAAACGAAGGACAATAAGGCATTCCATACAAATCAGAGGATAAAAATTAAAGTCACGGAAGTATCGCGTTAAGTTACATACGGTTAGATACAACACCAGACAAAGTTAAGGTCGTAAAGGTCGAGAAGAAACTTTAGAAGAAAATGTTGTTTATTTTAGTACAACTGAGGGTTAGGAACAAGACATTGTGAGAAATAAATTTCTTTCCTGTAGTCAAGTTCAAGACTTTAGGAATGAAATACCTTCTAGCGCGTACGCTTTTAGAAACATTATCTTCTCCTAAATCCCTAGCAACACGATAGAAACAATTGAAAACCAATCTTTATCATGATAATAGAGATCACCAGTTTCCAATGAGTAGATAGAATTCGGAATCTCGTCTGAACGGAATACGTCTTAGTTTAGGAATGTTTTGTTTTTTTGCAACTGAATTCTTCCTATCTCGCGAGTTAGGAAGAATTTTTCTTCCCAAGTGCTTCTTGCAACCGGGCCCTGGTCTCTTCGGTGAAATCACTCCTACAGCAGCTATCAGTCGACTCACTTATGATTTTATCGTCAATTGCTTCGAAGTCATCAATTATCGAGATACGGCGAATTCGGGTGCCCATTAGTATCTGTTCAACTGCTAAGTGGTAAAGTCCACCGAACATCTAACGATATATGGCAAATTCTGCCTCAGTAACATCACTCCGAAGATCACACAACAAAATATGTTGAATTGTGCTATCTTCATTAAGTAGCGATTTAATCAAATCACAGAAACCGTCAAGAGTCTGTGTAAGACTGCTTCGAGTTTCTTTTGTCAAAGAAATACACCGTAATTCTTGCATGTCTTGACACTGATGGAATGGTATTGTCGTTGACGATTTTGAAATTCTCACTCATATTTCGAAGAATGTGAATTTGAGGATCAGAATAGGAGCTGATTGGTTTTCTGTCAGGATCACTCAATTTGATATGAGCATCTAAACTCTTGTTATTCAAGATTTTCCACATCTTCGCAAATACAAAAAATGAAAGAAGCCGTCTGTGTTCAGTCACGTGTTTTTTCATGGAATACATGCAAAGCCAAATTAACGCTCTGCTTGTCTAAATTGGAAGGAATTAGTGATTTATGTGATAAAGTTGTCCTACGAACATTTTGATTTTTTTCATTATCATAAAGCTCTATCAAATCAGACCATTTCGCAAGGGTGTGTGAACACTCACCTGGAATCATAAACTGCAGGCGTTGTGACTTCTTAGTTTGACAGCTATTTCTAATACTTTTTAGAAGATGGACAGGGTCAAATAAGAGGTGCAAATCTCTTGAATCATCAACTGGTTGTCTTATGTTGAATGAATGTGACGACATTGATTTTTTTCGCAAATTATCATGAAGTTTTCGATTAGTGGACAGATTATCAATCTTGATTCCTACTATTTCTGCACCTAGGTTCTCAACTATGTGGATTAGTTTCATGAGCTGATCCTCGAGATTGTCTTCTGAGAGCTTAAAAACGGGTATTAATCGAATAACGATGGAGCCTTTGTCGAAAATTGGCTTTAGCATGAATGCTAGAACCAGTCTAGCGAAATTCGTTTCGTCATCTGCTGAATACCCTATAATGTGTCCAGATCTGTATCTTACAGAAGGTTTGACATAGACTTCGTCAAAAACTATCAAGCACTTCCTCAATAGCTGGTAATTTATCTATGAACAATTTAGCTTCTTTCCAGGAGTCGCTTTCTGGTCCTACTTCCGATTCGCTACCAACAAGTTTTCATCAAGCTATGATGTGGCAAAGGAAGGATTGTTCGCAAATGCTCATATGTTGCTCTACTCACCAAATAGATAGAAATAGCTTTCGTTGTTAGGAATGCAGTAAAACGGCGTACATTTGGCTTGATCACACATAGAAGAAGTAGCTGTAGAATGAATTCAAATTGCATATTCAGCACATTCATCTCCGAAAGGGATGATTTGATGCGGTTGGCGCCAGCTTTTACTTCGGACTTTTCTGATGGCTCAGCTGTTTTCACACGAGACAGAATAGCATCAAGTTGAGACCGAGTGAGTCGACACTGAAATCCTAGGACGTCATTCAGGAATTCAATGTCTTGAAATGTGTTATTGAATGATGCCAGTCGTACATTTTCCGCCTTAATGATGATGTGAACGTCAGCTGGGATTTCATGATGTCGAATATTTTGTACAAATACTTTGAAGTCACTGTTGATCAAATCTTTCTGGTTGGAAAGCTCTAGTTCATCGGGAAAAGTATTACGCGATGATGAAAGCATATTTCGATGATCGACTTCCCAGTCGTTAGAAGAGGCAGTTTGGCGTTGAAATGAGGTTGGGCAATTAACAAAAACAGTCCAAAAAAAGGAGGGGTTCCAGGAACCTCACGTTCAAAAACTTTTTTCATTGCAGTCATCTCAGGCCAATGGTTTCTGCAAATGCCCATATTTCGCGTTACCGAATCGTGAGCGATATAATTCGGTAGAACGGAAATCCATCTGTTCAGTTCGTCTTCGTCTCTCGGGAATCGATGAACTGATACCTTTCTATCATCGGACCAGTTTGCTACACTGCACTTTCTAGGCATTCTTCCAGCAAGAGTGCAAGAAGTGACGGGAGTCGAGACGCTGCGGTTACATTTAGCTGCTAGTGAACGAAGTAGTTCACTTTCACATTTTCACACGCTTTTGTACCGCGTCATTATCTACAGATACTAGCCTGCAGCTCTGATCGCACGCACGCTCAGTTCTTCCTCACAGCTGTCATACCTATTTTTAGTACTCTCTGGTACTGCCTATCTTTCATTAAAAATCAGTCAGACAACTTTGATTCTGTAGGACTACGTTTCACGTATATTCCCTTCGTCTCATCAGACGGTGTATTTTATAAATGCAGCTTCATCACCTCAGACGGCTGCGAGAATGGGACGTAATAAAGATTTCGTGTGGACATGCTTAAATTGATCTAAACATAATGAACTTCGATAAACTTTGCGAAGCATATGATTTTTTTATTTCCACCGAAGCAAAAAATAAACTTCGAAGTTTTGCCAACCCTACTTCAGTCCGAAGATGGGATTACTTTCCGAAGATTTGCTTTCCGATTGTCTGAGAGTACATGATGAAAATACAAAATATGTTTTATCATTAAATTCGTGTGTCAAAATTGTTTTTTATTGCTGAAGTTCTCTGGAACTATTTTCTGCTAAATTTTGACTGATATCACTTGCTAGTATTCATATCGCCATTTTTTACGAAAGTCTAAGTTTATATACAAAAGGACATAGCAGGGTGAATTTTCTGGGGTGGTGTCTGTAATTCAATGTATTATTAATTTTACCTTTCTATTTTTTCTGTTAATTCTTTTGTCTAAAACATGGTGTCATTTTCCAGATATCAACTTTCTCAGCGAACAGGCGAATTCAATCTGATAGATTCTGTTTCAAATTCAGTTTTTGGCTCAGTTATTCGAAGTTTGCAATGGAAGAAATGCAGGATTATTTGATATCGTGTCTCAATTCCTGTAAGAAGCGTTATGCGAGTCGCGTGGAAGACATGTGCAACCAGTTTCATCAATCGATGGATGGCCTTTTGGAAGAGATGGTGCGAGATGTTCTAATTGATTTCACATCAAAGTTTGGAAACAATTGTAGCGAAGCGCAAACTCGTCATTTCCCCATTCTTGGTAAGTGAAGTTCCATTTATTTATCAAAATGTGCATGATAGTCATTGATTCGATTGGCCTGCTTCGATTCATTTTACAAGTACTGCAATTTGTACTTAATAAACCGCAGTGAATGCTGGAAATATATGCAAGCTAAATTTCAAATGGAAATTTCATGAAATTGAGTCTGCCATCGTTGTAATAAATGCATCTTACTCTACAGAGCAAATAGGCATACATAACCTTACCCGTGAAAAGTCTAAGCTATTTTAAATGATGTGTGACATAGCAATTACGCTATGCGAGCAGCTCAACATAACTTATCTTCAATTCGACAAGAAAAATGAAAGTAACATCGCAAACAGGGTAAGGTACAATGTATGAGACACTTGACTTTTGATATTGATCAGTCCGTAGCAAGGCAAAATTGATGTCCCGGATAAAATATTGCTGTTACATGCCAATATGAAAATCGATAATCTGTCTACAGCATTCTCCGTATCTGCGGAGCCTTTGGCGCAGAACCACGATCAATTTAAATTTACAATATTTATGATACAATAACTATCATCATTCATTAGTTTTCATATCGCTTTGATTACTTTACACAACTAAGCCAGCTTTCAAGTCTCAGTTTCTGATCAGACGCTTAGATATGAATTTTCGCGCTCGCCTGTTTTCCTCAAGCCATCACACACACACACACACACACATGGTAGTGAGGATTCCAAATTGTGTTTGTATGTACTGCGCTGTAGCTATTGGACAGCAAATAATAGGCAAATGGACCCACATGAAATAAGGAAGCTTTTAGTTTGCAGTTTCATTATTTTAGAAATGAACCATGCGAAGATCTAGATTACATAGAACTGGATAGGCCTATGCGTATATATAAGCCTGTCGATCAACTCCTGTTTGAATTTTGCGTTTCATCGAGAAAAATGGAAAAAATCCCCGTACCACGACTGTATAGCATAATCCGGTAGTACAGTGAATTCAAGGGATCAAAATATATGTCCGCTAGATCCCAAAGTCCAGTATGAAGTTCTAACTGCGACTCTACCCCCGTGGACGTTGCTGAAGCGCTTTGATGGTCTTTCTACTCACTCCCAATGACAACCTAAGGGCTCGTCTAAACTAATCATTAGACAAATCATTCAACTACTGTGTCGGAGCGTCTCTTATATCAAGGAGAATTTAAAACAATATGATGGAAAGCTTCGAATGCACCGAGACTGCATTAAATCTAGGAAGCCCTATCCACGCCGGGTAATATGTCGCATTTTTACTGCGCGGTTCAACTAAGCTGCCCGAACTCGTACTTTCGTGACTTTTAGTTTCAACATATTTTCAAACTTCACCAAAAATGGTTGGATTTCGCCCACCGGAAAGTCAAACTTATGACGTATTTTGAAGAGTACTTTCTTTCAAATCATAATTTCAATAATACAATTTGAAAATCAATCATAAAACAACTAAATTCTTTCAGCATGTGTTATTCGAGCTAAACTAAAATTTGTTAAATTGGTTCATGATTCCACTTTATTGTGAATAAACATTATGTTTTGATAAAGGTGATTATTATTACTTTATCGCATTGGTGCTCCTCCCATGAAGCTTTAACGTCACTACTCCCCCATAGTGGAGGCTTGGACGGTGCTGACTTAGTCAGACTTTAATTTCGAACGCTGTGGTACTTTTAGTCCGGATGCCCTCCTGACGACTTCCAATGACACTTTCTGGGCTCAACCTATGGACCAAAGGATCGCTAGGCCAAGCATTTAACCACTGTGTCACGGTGACCACATCTTCCAGCATCGGCAGAAAGCAGCGGAATGCAGTGAACCTCCTACTTGAGACAGCTTGTAATCAGTAGTCATGCTTTTGATAAAACTGAATCCTTTCACTTCACCATGATCGAATGAATTCACGGAGCTCTATGAAGGTCTTATTCAATGAAGGTTTTGCTAACTCGGTGAGTCTCGAAAATTGTATAGTGAAGGTCTATAATATATCCACTATCATCCGCATATCGAGTCCGCAAGTTAAAAGTTGTCACCTTCATGGAAATCCATCTTTGATGTGCAGACGCGGTAAAATGTCTTAGGGATGATGCTTGCGCTTTATGACATATTCTCTCTCTGACAACTGTAAGTTGTGACCCACTTTTTAAAAATTTCAATGTGGACTTAGTTTTTTGGGTAACTGTAACCAGAATTCATTGTGTATTTATGCAAGATCGAATTCGTTTTGTTTTTGGTAATTCACTTGATCGCCTTTGAATTCGTTATCTCTACGTTCTTTGAGGTTCTTGGGCGTTCAAATGAAGGCTTACAATTTACGAGTATTTGGAACAACCTGAAAATAGAATGGACCGTATGCCTACCACATAAAATTCCCGGTGCTGCGCATTCAACCTCGGGATGACAGCATGTTGTCTGACTGTGAAATTATCTTTGAGTTTAGAATGCGGTTTTTAATTTGAGATTTGTAGACAGTGATCAAAGATGTCGAACGGCGTGGACTACGCTTTGCTTTAATAATGCGCATTATTGACTAGATTTCTTCATCAAACTCGAAGCTATATTAATGATCAAGTGCGTGAACCTCCATTATCTATCAAAATATAATAACTTGAATAATTCTTTTCGTCGTCAAAACTAAACAATTTCTTAATTTTTTTACAGAAGAGGCCGCTGCAATGCTAGAGATGACTGAATCTGTTCAGACCGGAGATCAAGTGAACTATTATACGGTGGAAAACAACGTCAGCCCCAATGATAACGTTATCAAACCTACTGATGACGACGACGATGAAGTTACAGAAGTCACTATTGTGAAGGAAGAGCTTCACGAAGAAGCTGTATGCCCTGATTTGAAGATTGCACCTTCAACTGCAACAGAGATTTCCATACCTGCTGCTCCCACTGTTCAGTTGTCTTACGAAGCGGCGAAATTGATCTGGAAAGTTTCAAACGAATGTTATCGATGTCGTCAGTGTTGGCGAGAATTTCGTGTTCGGAGATATGCCGAGCAGCACGTTCGGACACACACAGGTGAAAGGCCCTACGCTTGTCATCTATGCGGCCGACCATTCACTCAACGGAGTACGATGTACAGACATTTGAGAGAAGCGCATTTCCGTATGAAACATTCAGAGTGCCCTGTCTGTCATAAAACCTTTTCTAGAGAACTGACTATGAAGAAACACATGTTAACGCATGCCAGGGAGGAATTGAATTTATGACTTTGCTGTTGATGTGCATGAGATTCGTTACAGGGAAATTTCGTCCATTGAAGTAGAGTAGAAAAAAGTAGACACGCTGGAAATTTTGTGACAAATGGGACCGTTTTGTATTGACGCCAGGGGAAAGTACACTCTGAAATGTCCAGGCTTTGAATTCAGGAATGCTTCAAGGTAACTCTACATGAATTTCATTGGTTAAAGAAAATACCATTAGCTGACTGACGTCACATTGTTGATATACGTCATGAGGAATAATTTCTGCGCAATTGTGGATTTATTTAAAAAAAACTCTTATCAGGAGATGAATGCATTTAAAGGAAAGTTATTGACACAGGTGCTGCCAATTCGATTACTAATTGCAGTCAAAAAGTCCATGCCACATTCGCCAAATGATAAGTTCGCTGTGTGCAGGAGACCATGGCAGTAATATTGCTAAATGGGATACTTAAACCACGACCAACTTTAATATACAAGGTTATCCTAAGTAAAAATATCGTGTTACATAATGCAGACAAACACTGCTCAGTTGAAATGATCATGATTTTCATGTGAGAAAAATTCGGGCAGCGAATAGGAAGACCGAAAGATAAGTTGTTAGTTCATGAGAGGCTAGTGCCTGAAGCGAATACTTCATCCGAAGCTCCACATTTTAGAGTTTCATCCAGGTCTATCAAATTCAGCTATACTCATCAGCTTGTTCTTTTCTGATAAAAGGAATAGGTCAACCAACTAAGCTTAGCATTTTGTGGTCTGGAGCATCGGACTATCTGTCGCTGCGGTCCATAGAAAACATACCACCTCCTGAAACCGACGACAATAATTAAGTGTATTTTCATCCCTAAAGAACGCACCTTCGAGGACAAAGCGTATTTGTACGTCTGCTAATTTAATGTGTTGGTTGCAATATCAACACACTTCTGTTGTAAAATTGTTTTTTTCTATGGCTATGCCTGATCATATTATGTATTTGACATTACATAATTTATTTCAATTGATAAATGCTACATTTGTACACGTACTATTGTTTTCATTCTATGTGCAGCTGCAGGGTCATTTCACAAAGCGCTCTAATTGTCAAATATACACGGGGGAAATCCAGAATTTAAGAAATGTAGCACTGTCGTGCATATAGACTCCTAGATATGACTCCCAACAGATGGATTTAGATGGGTCTGATTTAGATTTAAAATTTGGGCTTTCGCAATTATTTCATTTGACTTATTTATTCATTTTATCGACATTGCGAGGAATAACTAGGCTTCGTATGCACTTGCGAAAGAAACCAACATTTTATGACATCCGACTTGAGCACTCCCCAGTAAAATGAAGCTAACTCACTGTCATTTCGGCAAACAGGATTCAAGCTAGGCTGCATCAAGGCTTCTAATTTTCCTAAAAATCTGTTGTTCCAGATCTTCAACATTCTAATGCAAATATTTGAAATTCAAGTCTCTGGCTTTTCATAATTTTCCGGATATTTTTGGAAAGATGTAGGTCTGCGGGGGGTTGGGATCCCTGTTTAACATTAAAAATACAATTAGCGAGCTATTGTTTCCAATCCGCTTTTGAGGTGAGATTTAGAGAAAGGTATCAATCTCAGAGGTCAAAGCTTCAAACTCGATCTCAGGACTTATTACGCACTTAACCTATTGAAAATGGAAGACCCTGTTTCTAGCCTTGTTTTATAGCAAACTCTACGTCGTTTTTTCAAAGTAAAACATTTTGCTCCATTTGGTTTGATGCAAATTTTCTTCAGGCCCTCTTATTCGTGCAGCGATACCTATGAAACAATTTGCATCCATGGCAACGGATACTTAGGGCTTTATCACAGATCGGCTCAGCTTGGGTCGAAGCAATTGTGATACCTGCACTTCGTTTACTCACACGTACGTCATTGGAACTTATCCTTACAAGCGTAAAACTTTGCGATTCGTGTTAGAATGTCCACCTGCCCAACAGCCAAGAAATTGCTAAAAGAAGTTTAGTATAGGCCTGTAGTTGAAGAGTTATGCAACGGTTTCAGTTGTAAATGCATGTTTGCTTGGTATTCATCAATAGTTTGAAAATATCAAAATGCAGAATTGTTTGGCTTGCGCGGAGTAGCTTACATAACATGAGTGATGACGAATCAGGCTATTTTCAAGGCTCATTTGGATGCAAAAGTAATGGTATAATTTTAAAATCTTGTCTACATGTCCTACGATGCGATACCTAACATCAAACCGGTAAACAATCTGAAGGTTACAGCAACAAATCGGCCTACGAGCTATAAGCCCTACAATCTTAACATGGAAATCATTGGAACAAAATGTTCCACTTCTCACATATACGGTAGGTCCAAACCTTTGGCTAGTTCCTGTTACTGTCAAGTGCTTTCCCCTCACTCACAGATTAAGCGGAAAACAAGGACATCATTCAAGATCAATATATTTAACAATATTTACATCAAATTCAATCGTTCACTTTACTTCTTCTTTCCTGACTTCTTGCCTTTCCTCATCGCCTCTCTCTTCTTCATGAATTGAACTAATCGTTCTTTGCGCTTCTTCTCCTTCAATATCTGCTCAGGAAGTTTGATTTCATTTCGAGCACCCGCCGATTTCTGCTTACCTCCAGTATGCCAGATTCCTGCAATTACAAAATTTTGCTGTAGGCTTTATTTTCACCGATTTGACTGATAGGGACATAGTAAATGTACCAAAACCACCAAGTCTTTTTCACCAAATCAATGCTATCTCACTATAAGGCAGTGTGGCGGTCGGTTAACACGCCATCAACGGACGCAATTGTATGCTGTATTTTCCCTATTCCTGTACTCTTGCCAAGACGGCAGACAGCCGTCCTATAAGCGGCTATTGTGTATCTTTGTCAGCGTAAAGCCATCAATAAAGCATAACCTATCGAACGCAGTCGCTATAGCAGCTTCGATTATCCGCATGGTTTGAATGAAATACTTCAATCATTTGAAAACACCCGACCATTGCTTTGAGCTCATTCATAATGGCAATGGAGCTAGTTAGCGAGAAAAGCAGTGAAAAGGAGACCATGAAGGAATTATTGTACGCGGATGACTTGGCGGTGGTAACGAAGGATGAATTTGAGTTAGAAGAGAGGCTGAAAGATGAGTAGAAATTTTACGTGCCATGGTCTGAGAATGAGCTTGGTGAAGACGGAAGTGTTGTGGATAGGCAGGGAGTGGAAAGAGGTGTGAGAGAGGTGACTGTGGGTGTGAGAGAAGTGGAACTGAAGCAGGAAGATAAATTTGTGTACCTTGGTGGAATGGTCTCTGAAGATGGTCAGGGCAATGCAGAAGCAAGAAGAAGGATACAAGCCGGACCTGGGACATACAGGAAAGTGGCAGGAGTACTGGCGGACAAAAGAATTGGAGAGAGGATACGAGGAAAGGTTTTGGAAACATGTGTCTTGCCAGCATTGACATGCGGATTAGAAACGGTGGCACTAACTGAGCAGCAGCAGCAGATGTTGCAATTGTGTGAAAATAACTTGATAAGCCGCATCTGTGCTGTAAAGTTGGTGGAGAAACGAGGAACGGCGGAGTTAAAGGAGGAAGTAGGATTGAAGAAAACGGTGACACAGAAAGTGGTGTAAAGGAGACTGAGGTGGGCAGGGCATGTGACAAGGATGGTAGACGAAATGGTAGTGAAACAAGTAGAAAAGATGGATGACACAATGACAAGGAGAAGGAACGGTCAAGGATTCGCTGGAAGGACTGCATCAAGCGATACCTGGAACGCACAAATGAAGACTGGAGGACTTGGAAGGAGAAGGCGAAGGACAGATTGAAATGGCGGCAAATCGTCAAGGACGCGTCGAAGGGTGTGATGGAGAAGACATGTGATTATGAATATCGTGTTATCTATTGTGCATAACATTTCCCCCCCCCACCCCTATTCATAAAAATGGGGGACGTTTAAGTAATTAAAACAAATTTGAAACTGAAAAGATGTCCAGATCCTATGTCTACAAAATGACAAGTTTATAGTGGAAGGTTTCTTTGGGTAAAATATAAAGGGTAATAAAGGGTTGCACCACAAGTAATCCTTTGAAGTGCCATTGATATGTGAAAAAGATGTTATTTCATCTTAATAAAGGTAGAACATAATACATAAATGCAGCAATAGTTTAAGTCATTAACATTAAAGACTTTTAGGTAGCATCTTGGGGTGCCCTGTTTATCACACATATAAAAAGAATTCAATTTATACCATTGCCTCAATATAATATAGCCATTAATTATTGTCTGAACACACTTGTCTGCTATGCAGCCACTCCTCAGGAATTTTTTTTTTTTGAAAAAATGACACCAAATTCAGAGAATATTGAGTTTTGAAAGGAAACATGATTGGGCAGATTCCCCCGACAAATCCGGTAATAAGAAACGAAAACATTTCGTAACAATGTTCATAGAAACATCTTGATCAATGTCAGTGTTCTTGATAAAGCTATCCGAAGGAAAGCCTCGAAAAGGAATTTAATTAACAGAACCGTTTTCAACAGCATCTAAAACATGTTTCTCTTAAAATTTTAGGCGGAAAAGATCAAGTCTCAACAGTTTGTAAGTTGGCATATTTTCGGCACAATCTTCATCAACTGTCAGAGGCAATTGAATTTCCGGATAAAATCTTGACAGAAACGCTGAGATCTCAGATGTTGCTGAAAACGTCTCTGCTATTACATTTCAATTTGAGGCTTTCCCTCGGGCAGTTTTGTCAAAACCAGGTTTCACGACGACTTTGTAAAAAGACAATTTTGACCCAGAACCTATCAAGAGAAGAAATTTTAGAAACATTGCATTCGAATCTTTTACATGATGTTTCAATGAATACATCAGGGAGCAGAACGCTTTTCTTCAAAATCCGCGGAAATCCCAAATACCCGTTTTTCATACTACAGTACTTATATTCATCGATATTTTATTATCTAATTTTGGCAAAGCAATTTTCTAAAGAGCGAGTTCCTCAGTAGAAAAAAATCAAAATTTAAATGCGATTTTCAATTTCTAAACTTAAAAAACACATTCACAGACAGTTAACAATAATACGGAAGTTTCTATGCGTGCGTATCAGTGATAACATTTCAGATACATGTAGAAGTGAAGCAGTCTGCATTGTTCATCAACATGAATATGTAGTTTCTTATCTCGGCTCGGATATAGATTTTTTCACATAATTTGACATTTTTCGGAATTTTATATATTTTATTGCTGAAGCTATTGTAAGTTGCCTAAAACAACTATCAGTCGCAAAAATTCAAATAACAGTAAGCATTATCTGAAACTGTGAAATCTATGTATGAAACAGCTAAAATTTATGAATTCTACCTCTATATTTTTTTTCCATACATACACGAAATGCAAAAATGGCCATTTCCGTCACAAAATCCGTGGAACCGTTCCACTCCCTGATACATGTAATTACATTTATCTTATCAAGCTACCACTCATCACAAGATATTACTTAAAGCATCTACATTGTAAAAATTCAACTTCTAGCATTCTCATTTTCGTTATTTCATGCTTTTTGTTTTTGCTACTTACTTCCTCCTTTCCTTCGGGTTCCTAGAACCTGAACTCCTTTTCGTCTTGTGCTGTCTTCTTCGTCTGAGTTCTCTTCCTTGTCTATTGCTTCTTCGGCGCCTCGATTTCGTTTCAACCATTTCGCGTAGGCGTCAGACTTGTACGAGGCAGGAATCCAAACACCTGATTCAGTTTTAATTTTGCCCATTTTCCCACCGACGTCCGATGGACCAACAAATCTCTTCTTCTTCTTGTCCCATCTCTTCGTGACTTGCCTTTGACGCTGTTGCTCCTTTTCATCATCAGCCACAAGATCAAGAGTCGCTTCTTCAGATGCTCGCACAAATGACGATGAGATACCCAACCTGGAATAAGAAAACGAGGAGATATCAACATTACTGGATCGGGAGTGTACGTTAAACATTTATACGAGTGTGTGTGTAATCATTATCCCAAAACATAAAAAATGAAGTGAAAATATCAGGAGCGTGTGAAACATCACTTTTCTTAATCAGTAAATGAAGCCCGCAAGAGGGCCACTCGAACGCATCTAAACTGAGTATCGACAATAGGCAGGCCCTTAAGAGGACCGTTTGAGCGTTCACGAGGTAGTCAGTCAATTGCCTATCAGTCACTTGAAGGGGACAGGAGCGGTCACTAGTCAGGATTCACTGCTTCGTGCTACCCAGCCTGATCAGTTGAAAATGGGGCTGGAACACTGTCATTGATTCATCACTTCATTCACGTTTGTGGTGTGGTTTGTCTTCTCTCTCCGCTTCCGCCTCTCGCTGGGGAATGACGTCAGGCATTGCTGTTTTCACCTGGTTGAGGAATTGGCTGACTCGCGCCTCTTAGACACTAGTTCGCTTGGAATGACTTCCTCGAGTTAGGGCCCCTTGAGGGCCTCTTAGCCAGCTTAAAAGCGAGCGGTGAAATCAATACTGCACTGCGAAGCAACTAATCCGAAACGAATAAACCGTTCGCCGCTTGGCTTGAAAAATGAGACGCTGAAATCTAGTCTAATTCTACTGAAAGCAACAATCACAGGAAAATAAAGATTCAGAATCAAACAAAGAGAAATTGGGAACTGAATCATGAATCATAAATATTGGCAAAGAGGAATTTCGGAATCATTATCAAACTTCAGTTTTGCTTAAGAATCACAATGTGAGTTATAATTCACCTACGTGCCTTTTGAAACAAATAGCGGAAAATTCGATTTTCAACATTTCACAGCATCAACATCAACCCCAAAGACACACTATTTCAACTATTGCGAAAGAAGATTTATTTATCTTATGTAAATCCTGGGATGCGGCATCCTCAGAAGATAGACCGACACCGATCATATGATATCTTTGAAAAGATACCTTTTCATATTTTTAAGTATGACTCTTCCACATGGAAGAGTGGCGTGTCGACTATGAACAATGAACATTTAATTTTTCTTTATATTAATTTTCTAAATTTTTTCTTTAGTCTGATATCATTTTGGATGGCTAGGGATAGAAAAAATATCATTCATAATTTGGTTGTTGGGTTATGTAGGTTCAAGTGGAGCAAATTTGAATAAGTATACAGAGCGCCCTTTCTTTTCAACTGTTGAAAAAAATGAAGGAGTGCCAATTGCTTTCGCATTAAAATCTCAACCCAGTTTTTTATGTTCCTCCAGACATCAGAAAAGGAAAAAATGAAGTGTTCTATATGCATCAGAGTGCATTGCTACTCCCTCCAGATCCTCTCTTAACTACAGATCTGAGGATGTCATACATTTCACATGACAGTCTACGGGCGCTGGTACGATTTGCTCCTATTCCGCTAATAGTAGCAAACGCCCTTACCACTATATTTCCATTACGTTTGACCTGACTCAGAGTGAACAGTGTACCCCAGGGCCACTGTATCAGTGCGGAAAGTAGAAAATTACCGAAAAGTTTGGCCTTACCCAGCTTCACTGTGTGAATCACGTGGACAATAATGAATAAATTGATTGGAGCCGACATTCCGAGAAATTCTTTGTTTCTTCTTCTTTGGTGCGAATTCCTGAAATTAAAGGAATCAGTAAGTAATCTCGAGCCTCTCAAGTTCTCTCCTCCGAAGACACTCACTTCCAAGTCCTCTTCGATCTCAGCGCGAACAGATGGAGCATTGCGTCTCAAGGCTGTTTGAATCCAATCTGACGGCGCATCCTGTTTCAGTTTCGTCTTCTCCATTGCTGGAGCATGAGCAACTCGTGTGGCTTTCATTACTTCAGCCGCATGAGCATGCAATCCACCAACATTGGCTTTTTTCGTTTTCGCTGTCGTTGCCTCGAATATTGTCTAGAAAACGAAAATACAGAAGTATTATCATACTACTATAATAATAATAATAAGTAGGAGAGAAGCAACTTTTATTTGATTATAAGAAAACAGAATATTGCGTGAATCAACACCACCAGACTTTGATTAGTGGACTTCGATTGGGCAAAGAACTCCGAAACATTTTGAATCCCGCAGATGTTGAGATATAATTGTTGCAAACAAAGTGCGAAGAACAAACCAGCTTTAGTCATCGAGCTTCTCAGGTCACGGTTCAAAATAATCAATTTTCTACTTTGGATATTTGCCGTTGGAATTTTCACTACCGATAGTTTAGTTGAATTATCACAAATAATGAACTGTCAATCATCCCACTCCGCTACCAAAGATGCTGGCAACATAGAGTAACTGTATTAGGTAGAGTGGTAACTCCACATTTATTAAATCCATAATGTGTATACATACACTTTCGATTTTATTAAATGAACTCAGGGGAGATACAGGTGGTATTGTCACCAAATGTGAGATATGCAAATTTCTGCAGTTTTAAAGAAATTACAACGGAATTGAGTGATCATTATTGTGATGCAGAAGGAATGATGGTGTTTTACAGATTCTCAGTGTCATGACAGCCTTGGAGAGACAATGTTTGTTAAATTAGCAATTCGGTGGGTTCCTATTACTTTCATGCTCAACTTCAAGAGTATTTCCTCATGCGTGGTCATATCACAGGCAACCTGCCACTTGCAGAGCCAAATCACATAAGCAAAGACAACGACTTTATTGAACTTTGAAAGATGTAAATGGGTCCACGTACATCACTATTCAGATTCTAGAAATGAAACATGAATTGAGTGAATCATAAAATCAGGCCGGTGAAAATTGAATTAAAACTTGAAATTTCAGCCACGAAAGCACGAATAATACCGCGACTTTTCATGAAGACTTTCATTATAATATAATTAATGAAATTCCCTTGATAATTAGCTTGATTTCCGCTTAGTTGAGATGATTATTAGCAAATATTCATTTCTTTTGATATCCAACTTGCTTCATACTACTTATATAGGAGAGTCATCTCAGTAGTATATAAATTGTCAAATTTTGACTTTTTTCAAAAGTGCTCAAATGATTTTCTGGACCACGGGAACGTAATCTTCGCAAAAAACTGAATCGTTTGATATAAAAATTTTCACTGTATACAGTCACTTTTGAGTCGACACTGTACCTATATATCCCTACTCTATGGCTGGCAATTAAGAAATGTGATGAGAAATTACATCAACATTCATATTTTTTGTAGGGCAAGCTCAATGAACATCCATGAAGTGACTATTCAAGCGATTTGAAGATTTACACTGCTATGGTCGCTTTCTCAGAGGCCTGGAAATAATGCGAAATAAAAAAAATGTAGCACTTTCTTGGAATTCTCTGAAACAACGCTAATGACCATGTGTTCCATGGTCACAGCAATTTTTTCTGCAACAGATCCGTCGGGCGGCCTCGACTCCTGGTCAGTGTTGTCAACTGAGTTTTAACTTTACTGAGCTTTGAATTTACAGAGTTTTGTAAAAAATCTAAGATGGTTTCGGAAACTTTGTCAAACGATTCAGCACTGTATCGTAAAAGTTAAGAATCCTAAATGAGAAGTAATGCATTTCTTGGAAATCCAGGATCAAAGCATGCACGATAAAACTTACTTCTAAACTTCCTTTTGTTTTCAGGTTCTTGAAGTTATGTTTTTGAAATATACTTGATTATTCTATCATGAAAGCGTAACTGATGATTATGCCTCAGTTCGTTGTTTCAGAATAAGTGCTATTTTAGTTTTTATTGCTAAATGGTGATTTTATGCTTGTTGCACAGTCTAAGTAAAAAGATGAAAACTAACGCTTACTTTGGAAAAAGAGATTCTTATTTTGGATATCACCCAATGAATTATTCTTTACTTTATTCCCTCACAGATGAACCCTTCAAACTTTTATTTCCCATTTATAAATCTCGAAATTATAGGAGTAGAAATCTCACCATCTTCGACTTGTAACCGCGAATTTGTGTAAGAATATCAGCTACTGTCTCTGATGCAGGTGAAGTGGCACTTTCTACAAAGAAAACATTTTATATGTTAACTGTCCGGTTGAACTGCTGTATAACGAACCAGCTTACTGAGTAAGGGATGAGGCTCCAACTCCACTGCATGAAGCACTTCTTTTGCACGCCGAATGGATTCCGCACTGGCTGGAGGTCGTGTACGCAAATACTTAGCATGTGAAGCACTTCGTTTCTGACTCAATGATTTCTGTAGATAAGAATCAGATGCTGAGAGAGATGATATTTATTTTGAGGCAATACACGACATGCATGACAATTTATTTTGTGACACATGGCTTTGTACTTCAGTTTATTAATCCCTCACTCCGCACAGGAATATCCGCTGCGGTTACCGGAATCTGTATTTCGATTATAATTATTTGTATTACAGCTTCACAGAGCAAGTCAACTGATGGCTTTCTAGAGCACGTTTGACGATATGCAACGGACATTCTTCAGACCTTCCTTTCAAAGTAGAGCTGCAGAAATCGATATAGTAAACATTTTCTACAATGTGTGAAAATATCCTAATAATTGCCATTTCTTGCTGGTTGCTATATTACACCGTTTATGTATTAGTAAAGACTTCTGATGTTTTGACTCAGTATCAGCAATGAGACTTGTAATTAGCAGGTTAGTGAAATTTCAACGGCCGTTCACTAAATATCACTTTAAACAAGCTACTGGCAAGTCGCCTAAGTTAGTGCGCCTGAAATAATCAATAAATGCTTTTTGAAAACACAAAGTAAATAAAATAATTGAATATCAAGTTACATCCTTAAGGTGATATCTGATGAAAGCCCGTCAAAATTTCACTAGCTTAATAATTGCGAATCTCAAATTCACCCGGGCATGACTGAGACTTTAAATAGGGAGTTGTGTCGATGTTGAGAGATATGAAGTAGGCCTGCTGATGATTCCTGATTATTGATATTACTACATTAAAATGTAGTTTCATATTCCGCAGAATAGACCAGCTGCATACAGAAGTTCTGATTGTAATAGAGTATTCAGACTACAAACTAACTCACCAAATCATAATTGGCGTCTTCATGACGTCGAATTTGATCACATTGTTCTTCGATGATATGTCGTGGTACTCGTCCAAACAATCCGCTTTCATCTTCTGTAGAAAATAATTCAGCGATAATTTCAACACTTAAAGATTTCCATAAGACATAAGGAAAGGGAAACTTTGGTATTCTAGGTAACTTATGTTATCACATTCAAGTCACTTTGTAGTGCGTACGGTTCGGCAGAAAATCATGTTTTCCAAAGTCGAAATCAATTCATCTTAAAGTTGAACCTTCGTCTTCAGTCTCCCTTTTCTCAGTAACTTTCTCTGAAACAGCTTACCTATTGACAGAGCTTATCTAGGCTCATCGAATCAGAAAAGTGATATTACCAGGGGCGATTATTGTCTGTCATTCCTAGGTAAACACCTAAACCTATTTAAGTTAGAATCAATAGGCAACCAACTATTATGTAATTGTTCGACTTTTTTATTATATCGTTTTAAAATGCATGCGAGTAAATGCAGCATCCGTACACTTGCGCCTTCTAAATGAAGTAAAAACAAAGCATTCCAATTCAACATTCATCTTTCATCATTCTTTCTGACGTTGCAAAAATGTCGATCGATAACATCTGAATGCCATTTTTCAGAGCCACTTTTTATCATGCGGGTTGTGAGTTCTTTTCCAATCATAAGAAAAGACAAGCTACACAATCTCTCATTGGGCATACCCGTCCTAGAAAATCTTTCAATTCTTTTGAGAGGTGAGAAGGATCTTCCACAACCGCAACTAGACACGCTAAGCGTGGTGAGTGTTTTGAGTGACTTTTCAGTCGTGAGAAAAACAACAGAAAGAAATCACGTACCAACAGGATCACAGGCCCTGCTGCACTTACTGTCTGACCAACAAACTCATCGGTTTTATACAAAACTTGCAATTCAGCACGGAATTTGTTTGGCAAAACATGCATTTTATCTTTGTCGATAGAACAAAATAAATTATTAGGAGATAAGACAGATATAGCATTCCCTTAACAGTGGGTGATGTTTGAAAGGAGTCTTTACCCTCATGTCTGCTAACTCGAGATATTACTCGATGACGTTTATCAACAAACGATGTTTCCATGCCAATACATCATCACATCAGATGTGTGATTATCTTCTTAATATTGAATCTTCTTTCACCATGTAGATTTCACGACTGTATGTTGTGTTACTAATAAGCTTCAAATATAGTAGTACAAATAATAATAATTACCCATGATAAGAATTAAATTTCTAAAATTTGATTTTGGAACGAATTGCTCTATCATTAAGAATTAAACGTTGAAGGCTGGTTTAACATGACAACTTGACAGTAAGCACTGGTTACTTCAATTACCCTGGAAAAATCGCCACTGGATATTACATTTTTCGAAAAAGAGACCGAACTGGTAAAAGCATGTAAGCTGCTGGTCATGCGATTCAGGTATGATCTTGATGACTTTCAGATCATCTATAAGGTCACTCGACCAAGAAGTCCAGTCAGATATCGGTTTCATAAAACGGGCTTTGAATTATCGGTAACAATTTCATATTTGATTTTTGTCGGGAAGAGGGGTTCTTAGAGCAAAGTAACCATGGTAACCAAAGGCACCGTGCTTCTTTCTTTGCCGCTTGACTTGCCTTGCTGTTACTGCTAAATTGCCTCCACTATCCTTCTGCTTCCATTATTCAGAATATTAACTGTTCATACTTTGCTCAAGAAACTTTCTTCAACGCTACAGGATTCATTATGGTGTGTTATCTGAAGCAGCTTTGTTTGTTCCTTCTGAACTTGCGACCGCGCCATGAAAATCGCCTGCATCACGTGACTGGTTAATGAACTCACCATTGACGATACATGGACGATAGATAGCAAGCCCTATCAATGTGCTGCTCCGCATCAACGTCGCAAATCTTGTGCCTCTTGTGTTATGTAATTGTGTTCACCGTTGTATGCAGTTACTTGTGAACCAAAGAATAAAGGTTATTATTATCATTATTGATAGGACCATGAGGCGGATATTGTTCGCCTTTGTCAGAAATATGTAGAGATTCGGTAGTTTTCAGTTGAGGAAATCATTGCAAAGGTCTGCGCAGAAAATGCTTGAAACAGCGCTAGACAGAATTTGCCACATGATGTTGCTGATAGTTCTTCTACACTTTCGATTGCTCTTATGAAAGTACCGACTCACCGGTTCAAATCTAGCTTATGGAACAATATCGAGAAATCAAAATCCGACTGAACTAATCGGAACATAACACTTTACAGGAATCACTTACACATCTTCAGGAACTAACACGCACGACAATAATTATGTGTCTTTATGACTGCTAAATACATTGGAAATGACCTGAAAAAACTACAAGTCGGTTAGAAAAGTTACCTTTACTATCTGAGCGACTGAGTTGAAGACTAAGACCCAGGAATAGATGAAGATCAAGAAGGTACGGCATCTCGTCACCAGAAACCAAACTGTAGGCAGCTCCTGACATCCCAGCACGCGCAACTCGACCTGCAAAGACAACAGCGAAATGAATGAAAACTACCACTGTGCTGTATATTTATCCTAGAAAAATAAACCTTGCATCATTCTACTTTTCTTCAATTGAAAGTAGTACATAAATATGCTGTTTAAAACTCACCATTGAAAACTCACGCTAGAACTAGTATTTACAAAATTGGATTAAAATACACTGCGCATCTAGAAATGAGTACGTGAGTCTTTAGGTTGAAGGAGGAAGAAAATGATAGCTTCTGTAGATGAGACGCACATGGAAAGTCAACAGAGGAAAATTAGGAGAAATAGAAGAACCGTAAAAGAAAACAAAGGTTCTCTAACTCACGTTAGAAATCTGTATGCACTCACCGACACGATGGAGAAACAATTTCGGTTTAGCAGGGAAGTTGTAATTGATGACCGCTGATAAATGAGGGATATCTATGCCTCTTGCCGCTAAATCTGTTACAATCAGCAGCTGACATTTCTTATTCCGAAATGCGTTGGTATTGTTAGTTCGAGCCTGTGGATCCAGGGAGCTGTAGACGAATGTTGCATTGAAACCTGCTAACGTGAGGAGGGAGTGAAGATACTCGACATCCCGCATCACAGCAGCAAAGATGACAATCTGATGATCTTTTTCCTCCTGAATTCTTAACACCGAAGACAGCAGATGCAGCAACATGGCAGTCTTATCATCAGGTCGACTGAGGAAATAAAATGTCTGAAAAGAAAATTTATCAGAATGATAGTTAAGATGATGAAGTGATCACATTATGCAGAAGCTCTTGCGCTCGACATCAGAGGCGATTGCCCTTTAGTATTTCGCCGATTAAAACTGCAGTTGAAAGTGTGCTTTGTTAAACAAAGTAAGTCCTGGAATAAAACCCTCACCAGATGCATGAAACCTTGGTCGTCCCCACCTCTGCGGAGCTGTCGCGTGCCTATAACCTTTCCTTTTTGCACACATGAAATAGTTTTCCTCTAAAAACTCCCGAATACGTTTCGTGCTTAAAGCTCTATTTAAATAGAACACGCAGATTCTAATAATAAAAACTACCACACTGAATTAGAAGATATATTGAACATTTTTAGAAAAGATAAAGTCAAAGCCACGACGTTACGGGTGATGCTACAACCATTATCAGATGTAAAAGCATGTGTGAAGTGTTTTTACACTTGATGATGGTTGTAGCATCATCCGAAACATCGTGACTTTGACTTCAATACGTCTTCTAATTCAGTGTGGTATTTATATAATAGTAGTTTATAGTGTGACATCCGGCGCGACGCTTCGCTTCGCTTCGCTTGCGCCGGATGTCACACTTTTGCGGGTTTTTTCAAAAATCAAAATTTCAAAAATTTCAAAAATTTAGGTAGACTTCAAATTTCACGTGGCCGAAGGTCGAAAATTTAAGCGTTTTTAAAAATACCCAATTTTTCAAAATCTCAAATTTGAGAATTATAATTTTTACCTTGAAAATCATGACCGTTCCAGGACACCGAAAAAATCATAAAAGTTGAGAATTTCAAATTTGTAATTGTGACATTTTACTTTGAAAATCATGACCGTTCCAGGACACCGAAAATCATAAAAGTTGAGAATTTCAAAATTGTGATTATGATCATTTTCTTGCTCAAATCATGACCGCTCCTGGCGTTCTTACAATTTATCTACTGCTTTGCACTCAGATGAACACTCAATTGTAGAGAACATCTGCTTCTCGCATTTATGAATAAAAGGCATTTCAGTGTAAAGAGCTGTGACTTCCCACTCAAACATTTGAAAGGAAACAATGTATGAAAGAACAAACAGCTGCTACACCCACTTAGACATTTGTAAGACGTGGAATATATAACCAGCAAATCCTACTCCGGCGTCCTTAAGAAATTTTTTTATTATAAAATGAACAACATAAAGGAGTTTTTTAAATTATATGGAACAGAAACAACAACGAATTTTGATCTAAAGAAAATCGCACATCAATTGGGAATAAAGAATTTTCATGTCCTAATGAGAGACGAATTACAATTGATCAAAAATAGGCCAACTGTAAATTTCATAACGAATCTTCACACTTCAGACCAAAACGGCGTACATTGGTCAGCAGGTATCTTTAGTAAAACGGAGATAATTATTATTTTGACTCATACGGGCTTCCACCTACGAATGAAGTAAGAGAAATACTTGGCAATGGAATTTATAATACATTTCAAATTCAAAAACCGGGAACAACTTATTGTGGCCAATTATGTCTTTATGTTTTATTTAAATTACAAAAAGGAGTATCATTTCTTGATATTATGTTAGAATTGAGTAATAAAAATAATAATAATAATAATGATAATTAAAAAGCTAAAGCTCAGTTCGTTGTAATTCATTTTGATAAAAACGGCCTCTGATATCCTCATTATCTAAATCTTTAATTTCATAAGTAAACGGATAAGTTGGATTTATTTTACAAATTTCAAATATTTCTTTAGTCCAATAGCCAACAAAGCCTTTTTCAAATTTATTCTTATATTTAAATATTCTAACTCTATCTCCAATTTTAAATTTCGGCTTAAGTTTCTGCAAATTCGGATTACTCTCATTCAAATTATTATTCTCGAATATTTTCTTTTGTATCAAATCAGGGTCGTCAGAAGCATTCTTTGGAGTTTCTTCAATACCAGAATGAACTTTATTATTGTACTCTTCTACAATTCCTGGTAATATCTTCAACCATTCTGATTTCTTTGCTCAGTAAATTTCTTGAATAATTTATTTTTTAACGTCCGATTGAATCTTTCTATCACTACAGCTTTTCCAGCGTTTTCAGTTGAATAAACAGTTTCAACTAGTGGCTGAACGTTTCGGTTATAAAATTCCGACCCTTTTATCAACAAACAATTTCCTTGGCTTTCTATTACTTTCTTTAAAGATTTCTTCAAACGCATATTTAACTGATAGACCACTTTTATTTTTTAAAGGCTTTACCCAAGCATATCGTGTATATAAATCTATAACGGTCAATGCGTATTTGTAGTCCCTTTCATTCGGCATATGAATAAGATCAGCACTCCAAATATCATCTTTATTAAATACTTTTACTTTCAATAAATATTTAGGCTTCTGTATTCTTTATGAATTTCAGACGCGTAGGTTCGAGCGTTGCTCTCAGAGTTATTAGTTCGAGCGTTGCTCTCAGACAGCTTTGCTGTCGTTTCATTTAAACCTGACCGAATAATATTTTAGCTTGTAAAGCTTTCTTAACAAACATTCTTTCAATTTTTTCTCTAAATGTAGGATTTTGAATACTATCTAATTCTTGAATCATCTTCTTATCAGCTGCATGTCGAGAACTTAGATCATGATTTCGATAAGCTAAATCATGCCTGTAAGCTGCGGCATCTACTCTATTTATTGGTTCTTCACCTGGTTTCGGATTATTATTCTCATCTAGTCTTATATCTAATCGAGTTCCTGGACCAGTATATGAATGACCAGGAAGATGTTTTTCTTTCGAATATTTACTCCAAATAAATCCAGGAAAGTTTTCTAATGTTTTTTGTATGTCACCACCGAAGTGGTGTGGAACTTTGTTCTTGTCACCTCCAATATGCTGACAATTTGAGTTTTTATTTTTGTTTAATAGATAATTCAATAAATCTAAATTAGAAATTTTTAATTTAGTTAAATTTCGGAATTTGTAGAATTTGCGGAATCCATTTTTAAAGATAAAATAAATGTTTTACCTTATGGACCAAAGGTCCTGAGGTTATTACCGAATCATACTAGGACTTAGATATATTCCAGAACCATCTTTAGTTTCTTTAATTTCAATTAAATCATCAACATTGTGGAGAATATTTTTAAGAACTCGTTTTCCTTCATCAACTAATTTTAATTTACTAATAAAATTATCTAGTACTCCTTCACCCCTAGCAACTTTCTCTAACTCTCTATTATGTCGTTTTTGTTCTTCTAAAGCTGCTTTCTCTGATTTATTTTTATTTACTGCTTGGACAATACCAGCTGTCCCACCTGCAACACTTCCTGCTGCAGCTATGCCTCCTATTATTAGTGGAATTAATGGGAGAATCCCGCCATTCTTTTCTTCTTGTAATTGAATATTCTCTATCATTGGTTTACTTATGTAATACTTTTTTTTGTTAATCGTAATAGTTTTAGGGGTATTTTTGTCAACAATATTACGTAATTTTAATTCAACAGTTTTATTATTAATATTACTTTTCGCTTGCGACATTTTTAATAAAAAAAATTTTAAGTTATCAAAAATTTAAATCTATTCTAGTTATGAAAAAATTTCAAGTTACCACAAAATTTTTAAGTTACCAAAAAATTTTAATCTATTCTAGTTATTAAAAAATTTCAAGTTACTAAAAAATTTTAAGTTACCAAAAAAATTTTAATCTATTCTAGTTATGAAAAATTTTAAGTTAAGAATTTTTAATCTATTCTAGTTATGAAAAAATTTTAATTAACTTATCCTTACCATCTTTCCATTAAGAATTTCAATAGAATATTTTACATCTTCTAGCAATAAACCATAAGCCATCAATGAAGTTGTGGAATCTTTCTTTTCAATATAATTGTTACATCACAACCATTTTTAATAATATCTTCAGATTGTGCACTTAAATCGAAACAGAAAATTGGATATAAATGTCTCCAATCTCCAGGAGTTAATTGTGGTTCAACTCCAAATTCTGTACAAAGATTTCGATAACAATCATATCCTTCCATAAATTGATTATTGGTATCATCGAATCTTAATGGATCAATTGGATATCGGGTTTGATTTAATGAAACTTGTAAACTTCGAATTGTATTAATATGAAAAATATTGTTGTTCTTATCAAAACTTGGAGAATTATTTCTTTGAAATGTTAGTAATAAATATCTTGGAGTATTCGCAGTTCTAGTAAAATGCCAGTTAAATCTTTGTTCGGAAAAAGTTACTGAACTAGCAGTACGCTTAGAAAATTTACTGGAATTGGTTTGTTAGTATTTAATCTTTTTGCAATAGCTGTTTCAATCTCTAAACTAGGAGTAATATGCTTAATCCACCATTCAAGTCTATCAATTTTAAATATGCTTTTTTTCCAGTCTTACCAAAAAAGATTAATTCATTATTTGCTGTACGATGAATTATTAATTTAAATTTTAATTGATATGATTTTTATCATAATCTAAATATCCGAATAATGGAGACAATGACCAATTAACTGTCTGTTTACTTTTCTTGTTAAATTCACGTCTTTCTTTATATGCATCATTATTTGTTTTATTTAAATGTTTTGCAATATTTCTACATCTTTCGCAATTCCTGCTGCATCTGTTCCAGCGTGAGTTAAATCATCAACAATTATACCATCATTAGTATCAGGAAACCAACCTTCGATTTCATACTTTTTATTATTTTCACCAATTGTTATAAATCTAAGCATTGTATCAATTACACCTGGAGAATCACTTATTGTTTCTATATTTTGAGTTGCAACATCTAAACGCATTTGTGTAAATAATCTTGGAAAAAAATTATTCTCTAATGCAATATTATCGGTTTCTGGTAATGGTGTTGTAAAATTAGCATCACTATATAAAGAATATTCACAATGTAAAAACGAATCAGGTAAATATATATAACTCTGCTGATTATCAACTTCAAAAATTAAATCACCTCCAGTATTTACTCTACTGGAAGATCCGGGATTCATAGCAATTCTTATATAGTCATTCTTTTTTTGATTATTACTGACGAACGGAGGATCGTCTAATCTAAATTTATTTTCGATAAGCGAAGACATTTTTATAAAAAATATTGACTTTTTGTTTTTCTCACAGACAGAAAAAAATTTTACTAAAAAATTACTAAAAAATTTTACTAAAATATAATTTTAGAATTTTGCTAGACCAGCTCCGCTGCTGACGCCATTACCTCTTATTTCTTCAATTGTTTTTTCATTATGTTTACTATCAGACGGAGCTCCGCTCCTCAAGGTTTCCCCAACAGCAATGTTAGCAATTTTGTTCTTTGTTTCATCTGAAAGTTTTTTAATTTTTTTAGTTCTTCGGAATCATTCCTTAGTTTACGAATAGCTTCTAGTTGTTTTAATTCGTTTTGAGACTTGACAGCATTTGATATTGCACTAGCTGTACTACCTATAGCAGCTGCTCCTTTTGCAGCAGATGTAATCAAATCTTTATTGTTTTTAATTAAGTTAACGATACTACAATACCAGAGAAGATCCCAGCTCCTTCCGTTCGAACGGCACCTGCGGAGCCTAGGAACTTTTCTGTTCCGACTGTTTCTCTATTATCATAATGATAAACAGGATTCATACGTGGTTCATGAGCATTTTTTGATTTGAAGCAAAATGTTTAAGATTGTGTTTATAAATTATAGGCATTTTTTAGGATTAAATTTGACTTTTGGGAAAAATATTTACGTTTGTGGACGGCTAAATTCTATTAAGATTTACGTTTGTGAATGGACAACAACTTCGAGATAACTTTATTAATTGACTGTTGCACTTTATCTATTGCGTCAAGCAGCGTGTGATGTACTTTAATTTCTTTTCTATTAACTTGCATTTTCTGCTGATTAATCTTCAATGCCGTTTTAAGAGCATTTAACTTAATTTTAAGAACATCTAATTGTCTTTTAACAGAATCTAACTGTTCTTTATTTTCTTTAGAGTTTTCTTGTAAATTTTTCTTTAATTCATTTTCTAAATTGATTTTAAGAGTTTTCATTTTATCAACTCTTTGATTAAGTGAGTTTACTTCATTTATTATTCTATTCATCTTTTTCATCTGTTGAGTAATTTAGAACTTAATTCATCAACACTTTTTGGATGTAGTTTGTAACTGCTTTAAATTTTTTTTAATTCTTTCAGGTAGTTTTTCTATTTCATCTTCTAATTGTTCTTTCAATAGTTGTATCTGATGTTTATTTTTAATTACAGCAGATTTTAAATTTAAAGAAAGTAATATTAAAATTTTTGATTGTTCAGAAATCTTTTTAAAAATTTTTGCTATATCTGCTTCTAGCTCTCTATCCTTTTTATCAAGTTTTAATAATTTTTCGTTTAATGATTTGTCATTAAGTTTAAGCAACTTTAATTCGTTCATCAGTGGAACCAAAACATCGTTTATATATTTTTCCTTTAAGTCATTGATTTGTGTATCAACATATTGTTTATTTGTCAACTCTGTATTTTGTTGCGGAAGAATAGAAAGATGCAATGGACCAGATAAAACGTCTCCAGTTTTCATGATATAATTTTCTATTTCTATTTCTAATTCACGATTATTCGGGATATATGCACCTCCACCAACATTTGGTAACATCATTTTTTAACAATAAAAAAATAAAATTTTTTCTAATAAAAATAAAAAAATAAAATTTTTTCTAATAAAAATAAAAAAATAAAATTTTTTCTAATAAAAATAAAAAAATGGAAAATCAAAATTTAAAAAAATTATATTCGCCCGCATCATCCTGTTCTTCTTATTCGACGAGATCAACGGGATTTGAAAATAAATGTTTTGATAATAATAATAATAATAATAATCCATGTATAGATGTTAATATTTTATTTCAATTACAAACCGAAATATTTAGAGAACAGACTGAAGGTTTACCTTCTATAGAAACTAATTATTGTTTATTTCGGGGGATCCATTTATTAAATTTATGGATATTGTTAGTAAATATAATGATGTAGCTTATGTGGAATTAAATAAAGAAAATATGGTTATAATAGGTCATAATAATGTTTATGGATTTATTAGAGCAGTGTTACCAATTAGTAATACTGATTGGATAGAAACTAAAATTATTAATTATATCAATATTAAAGAATTAGTTAAAAAATTAAAATCTTTTTCGAAAGAAAAAATTAGATTATTTGTTGACGAACAAAATCAATATAACATTCACATAGAGAGTAAAAAACATAATGAAGAATTATTATGTCAAGTTTATTATAGAGACACAATTTATAAACAAGAAACATTAGAAATGCCGCAAAGATATGATGATGATACGTATATAGGATTATATTCAAACTTAAATATTAATTTGTTAAAATCTTACATAAATGGCTTAGCTCAACAAGAGAAATTTATATGTGGACAACACCTTATACTATTAACAATGACCATAATCATAATAAACGAACTGAAGGTTCTAGGGCTTTACCCGATCTTAAAGAATCTTATGATAATATAGATGATGATTCTGTAACATCTGAAAAAGGTGTAAATGGTAAAAAGATTATAAAAATATTAGTAATTATAAAAATTTATCTAAATTTCATTTTCTTACAATTGAAAATAATAATGATGGCATAGTTGAAGATACTGTTAGACAACTATGTGTCGGGTCTACAAAATTTAAATTAGGATTTACATCTAATCAATTTAAAATTTTATCATCTTTAAAAAACTAAAAGTGATTCAGATTATGGTGGTGTTATTAAATTTTCCAAAAGAGATCAAAGACCAATATTTTTCTCTATTATATTATTATCAGATAAAAAATGTAATTTAGAGTTAGATATTCCAATAAGAGAATGGTATCCTATCATGGAAGGGCATCCTATACCAAAAAGTGTAATTTATGATGATGAAGAAACAATTTATGATGATGATGAAGAATCAATTTATGATGATGAAGAATCAATAGTTAGTGAAAATAAATTTAAATTATCTTTTGATAAAACATTATATGATGAAACTTAATATGATAAAACTTAATAGAAAATACCAAAATATTCGATAAATATATTTTCATATGTAATAAAATTTTTAGATGTAATAAGTTTTTAGATGTAATAAGTTTTTAGATGTAATAAGTTTTTAGATTTCATAAGTTTATAGATGTAATAAATTTTTTAGATGGAATAAGTTTTTAGATGTTATAAATTTTTTAGATGTTATAAAAAAATTATTATTCCAACGTGTCATCATCATCACTTAAATTACTCTCACAGATGATTGTTTGAAATATTTCAGCTTGAATATCTTCTCCGTTATAAGGTAACATAATTTCATTTTCATCAGGTGCTTGACGTTTAAGAATATTTATTTTGACCAGAAAATTTTTTTTCTTCAGTATTATTATTTTTATCAGGAATACTAATTCCAGTTTCTAAAGATCTTTTCATGGTTTATTAACTGTAGTCGATAATGTTTTTCCGAATATAATTTTTAGAAAATCTTCTACTTTTACTTTATCTTGTGAATATCCTTTGAATGTTTTCTTTTCACTAAGTCTCCCTTGTTCATCTACAGTAATACAGTATTTTACTTTAGGTGCAATAAACATTGCAAAAATAATTCCACCATTTCCATAATCATTTTTCCCTTGACACAATTCTCCTCCAACATATCCAGCAGCGTATAATTTATTAAAGAGCTCATTGGAAATATATATTGAATCAGTATCTGTATAATGAATGTATTTTTCTTTGAAACCATTAATTTCTAAAATAAAGTTATTCATGATTCTTCTAGAGTGAGAAAGAATGAAAGAACCTAAGTGTGATGGCATGAATGACGTCTTCCCATCTTTTACAATATTAGTTTTAAGAANTTCATCATCTTCCATTTCTACTTTCGCTAAATATTGTTCATCATTTAATTTTTCATAATCTTTTACTTCTTGAGTGAAATTTTTTCTCAATGTATTCTCATTCCATAAATGATATTTAGTGGTTATATCTTTTTGCACAGTTTTGCCATATAGCGAATTCATCAATAATTTAATTAACTCATCACCTACAGTATTTCCTTCTGTTTTATATCTTTTTCTCAAATTAAAAAGTTTTTCAATATAATTTCGAAATGGTGAAACTTGATAATTTTTTTCATAAATTATACCATCAGTAATATGTAAGATTTTCCCCCACATCTAACAATTTCTTGTATGTCAACAGAAGTTAATACATCATAACATATACCATTTCTAAACCTGATTACTTTTACATGAGAATTATTATTTTGTTTTTTAACTTTATCTTTATATCTAGGAACTGGTTGGAAAAACATATCATTCGGATATTGAAACACAACAGAGAATATTCCAGTTTTAGGTCTAAATGTTTGTGTATTTAAATTTATATACTATTTCCCGCTCTTCTTCTTGACGAAATTTTCTAGCTGATTCAGCTTTAGGGTATTCTGAATTTTCATCATACATAGCTGATGGATATAAAGATGTTGCATCAAAAGCCATTAGAAATTCATTTTTTTGTTCAAGTAGTTGATTTGAAATTTTCTTTACAAATTTCAGTTTTATCTCCTAAATCTCGATACTGTTTCATTAAATCTATTAAATTATTTCCAGGGGACAAAGCCCACCAGCGTAGCGACCAAGGGACAAAGTCCCCCCAGCGCAGCGACCAGGTAAATACTGTTTTAATATTGGTAACAAGATGCTACAAAATGGCGATATGTATTTTCTTATATTTGCTGAAACTCTTCCACCTTTAACAGATTTTCTAATATAATTTCTAGCCCATAAATCTATATGAGAATGAATATTTATATTGTCATTTTGTACGCTTTTCATCCAACCGTTAAATGTTAAAGCAGAGGATGTCAAATTAGTAGTTATATCTTCACCAACTAAATCTTGCATAACATTATTATATTTGTAGATACAAAAAGCTAAAGAAAGAATATCGTTAACTAAATATGGTCTCCATTCATTTTCTTTTTCTTTATAATTTTCATGTGTTATGTCTCCAATTTCATAATTAATTTACACACATTCGTAGGAATTTTAAAATTCTCACACCATTTAGAAAGACTTGTTTTTACATGTTGATAACTACATTTCATTATAATAGTTTGAAGTGCTAATTTACCTGAAGGTGAATCTTTTTTCATATTGTTTTTAAATCTAAAAGATTTTTGAATGTATCTACTAACACATTCAGTTGTATAAGGATTTTGTAATGAAGCAGTCAATATTCCTCTTGAAGTTTTAAGAGGCGGTTTAGATAATTTAAAATTAGCTTTTATCGGAAAATAGGAATCAAAACCTGATGAATTGTGAGCTATTAAAGTTACTCTAGAATAATTAAATTTTCCAAGAGTTTTAAAAAATTGATGGATCGGACATACGTCCTCTGGGTTTTCCCCCGATCGAACATTCATCATCCTCAGTTCTCGTAAATATTTTCACACAATTTTGAAGTTGATTAAATTCTAATTCAGTTAAATTATTATACTCATTAATCTGTTTTTTAAGTTTTTTAATTTCATCTTCATCTTTTGATCGTTTAATTTTAATCATATCACTTAGCAAACGTGTTTCTAATTCTTTCAATCTTTGTTTCGGTAAACAACATATAAATTTATTAAAATTAATAGCTCCTACAGCGTAAGGAATAGGATGAGCTGTTGAACAGTAAAAGCTGGAAAACTGAATATTAAATTTGATAATTTACCATTTATATATCCTCCTTCAATAATGTCACAATGTACAACAATTGAATTTATTTCAGTTATTTTTGGAATCTTCTCACCTAAATGATAACCTTGACTATAAGTTTGTTTATTAAATCCTAATAGCTTTGACAATGATCTATTATGATTAAAATCAACTTGATGATTTTCGTCTAAAGTAAGAGAAAATTTATTAACTGCCGGTTCAACTGCAAAATGTAATTGTTTCTTATCTTTAAATGGTATACCTAAATGTCTCTTAATTTCATTTGATATTGATTCAACTCGATAAGAACCAGGAAGAAAAGTTAGTATTTTCCATATTTTTCCTTTATCAGTAGAATATCTAAATTGATCATTCACATCTTTGATAACGTTTTGAATAGTGTTAAATGTAGAGAAACTAGTCAATGCAATTTGATAATTTTTATTTTGTTCTAAATGTAGAATGGGTTCTAAATTACAAGTGTGTGATGAAGTAGTTGTTATAATTTTTAACGTCGTACTAAATTTTGATGAACCCAAAATCTCTGTCAATTTTTCTAAATGAACATTAATTTTGTCTAAATCTGCTGAACACATTTTTAAACTAAAAAAATTAAATAAATATTATAGATAAAAATCGTAGATAAAAATCATAGATAAAAATTAGAAACAACATATTTCAGCTACACTTTTATAATCCTCTTCATTTAGAATCTTCTTTTCTAACAGTCTTTTCAATATAGCATGAATTTCATTGAAACTAGAATTATGTCCTTCTTTTATTGCAGATATTAAAATATTTAATCTATTTAGTAATTCTTGTGGATCATCTGGTAAAAATACAGTTGTTTCAGTTTTCTGTTTTTCAGATAAACCTTTCCCTACTTTAACTCCCGTTGATAATAAATTATCTAATTGTTTATAACGTCTAAGAGATTTTACTGCACCAACTCTGTCTAACATAGCTTTATATTTTATGAGATCTTCTACAGCATAATTATTTAAATCTGCTCCTCTTAAAAGATTAACAAAATTTCTATCTAAATTAAAAGGAGATTTATCTGGTGAAAAAATTAAACCTCGAAAAGGTTGTGGAAATATTTCTTTTTGTCCGAGATAAAATCTAGGTATTGTTTTTCCATCTATAAATGAAATAGAATGTTCAAATTGCATAGATTTTGGTAATTTCTTATTAATGTTTGATTCTAGTAATCCATAGTCATCTAATATAGTTTTGTGCTCTGGATCTGTTATATCAATTTGTTTATCATTATTTGTAAGTTCTTTTTCAAGAGTTTTAAATGGTTTCATAGTTTTTTCAAAATCAGTTTTTACTTGTTCGGTTTGCTGCATTTTTTCAAACATATCAGATTGAATACCAGCTTTTATCATTCTATGTTGAAGATGATTTTCTTTCATAATATTTCTTTGTTTTATTAACTCTTCTAATTGTTTTATTCTTTTAAATTATCAGCTCTAATTTTATCCATTTTTAAAATATAATATTTGAATTTTGTGGTAACATTGGAATACAACAAAAACATTTTACTGAACAAATTATTTTTTTATTGCTTTGTTGTTTGACATCTTTTCGTTTAAAGTTTTCTCGTTTTAAGTTTTGTTTAATAAAGTTTTGTTTAATAAAGTTTTGCTTAAATTTTCGCTTAAAGTTTTTAGCTCTTCTAAAAAAAATTTGTCATTTTATTCATTAGATTTGTTATCATCACTAGAAATTTTGCCATCCTTTTTATTTTTATCATCAACTTTTTCTGTCTGTGATTGAAATGATATTTGATTTACTTCATTAGCTATTTGATCAAAATTTTCAATCTCATCTAACGTAATAACATTATCATCACATACTCTTTGAAAGTAGTAATGTAGTTTATCATAGACTTCTTTAATATGTAAATGCTTAGTTTTTAATGATTTTCGTTTCTTAGTTATTAAAGATTTATCTAACATTGTAACAAGTGAAGTTGCAAAAACACCCGTACCTGTTAAAGCAGTAGCAACTACTGGAATTACTAAAACACCAGAAGATATAACAATAGTGAGAGCGCCTAAACTAATTGTTAAGAATATGCCAATTCCTTGTGTTACATTCTTAACTTTAGTCCATCTCTTTCTTAATTTTTTATAATGCTCTAATCTTAATAATAATTGAGATTCCTTATCTTTCATATAACGTACTCTATCTTTGTGTTTTTCTTTATTCATTTTTTCAATGTCCATTAAAGTAGAACTACGTTCATATGATAAAGAAGGATATATTCTTGCGGTTTCTTCCATTTTTAAAGAAATATTTTGAATAAATATTTTGAATACAATCTTCTGAATTTGATTTAAATAGAAATACGCAGTTGTTTGTTTGCCGTATATTTCTAAGAACACAGTCAGACCAAAAGCTCTGGGAGAGGATGAGACGAAGAGGGAGAGAGAACAAAGGAATTGTTTGCCAGTATGAATCGTAGATTAGCAATTGAATTTTTTGTTTACTCCAGTATAGCTCTACTGCCCAATACCGATGCAATCGTACATGTTATGAGGATAAAAAAACTACTCTTCATTCCACGAAAAATATCCTTTTGGGAAGAAATGCATCTTAATGCACATTTTAATTAGTTTCTGCAGAAGAAGTCGATAATCTTCGTTTTGTTTCGCTTGACTTGGTTTGACGTTGAACATTGAAGTGGTGACAGCTGCGGCGGCTTGTGGCAGACAATAGCGCCAATGCGGGTATGATTTAGTCGCTTCGTTGGGGCAAAGGTCATAAAGATTCTCTCTCTCAGAAACAGCTGCTGCCATTATTCCAAGTATTACAATTTTAGTCTTACTGCGTGCTCTAATTACTGCGTGCATTCATTCTGTGAGCGTTCTACGAGACTGTTGACTGTTTACAATTTATCCGAGACCCAAAAATATCGAAGCTGTGTCAAAAATGAGTGCTTCTATTCATCGCGAATTCCTCAAATTTTGTGATCAAGTACTTCCACTCATCAAAGATGAGAAGATAGATTTTTTCAAAACTCTTATTGTAAATCATGAATTCTATTTTCAAAAGAAGATAAAACCAGAAAAAGAGGACAAGAAAAATGAGATTTTTTCTGAAATAAGAAACTCATTTTCATCAGGACAACTAATCCAACGACAGCTCGACGTGAGTGCACAGGCGACATGCACTATCAAAAACTGTGTTACAACTCTACATTCTCTAATTTATCAAGAAAAAGTACACAATAATTCTTCCTTATCAATTGCTATTTGCCAAGGATTTGTGATATCTAAATTAAAATCAATGGAACATTTGTCAATGGTAGCCTTTACTCAAAAGTTGGAGAGTGAATATAACATTAAATTCTCAAGAAGGTATGTAACGTTTTTGATAAAATTATATCGCCTTTCTCAAGCTAACACAAAGCTTCAAACATGTACTTTAAGTATATTCTTTGTTTTCAAAAACTTTAAGTATTTTGAAGATTATTTTGAATTTGAAAAAGAGGAACAGTTGCTTCAAATTAGCTCAGGGATATTTTCTTCCCAAGAATCCAATCAAACATCTGATATGACAACTGGACTAACGCAGCAATTAGAGACACAACATATACAGGAGCGCCAAACACAAAATGAGTAGTATGTATTGACAATCATTTTATGTAACAGAATAGAAAACTGGGAATGAGCATTCGCAGTTTATAAATGAAACAGTGGTTGCTTTTTCTTGTATTGTAAGACTTTGCTATATTATGTGAGTAGCATGCATTAACATTTTATTTTGTGAGACGGAATAAGAGAATGGAATGAGCATTCGCAGCTTATAAATGAAACATTCTTTTTTTTTCTTATACTGTGTGTCTTCTAGCATATTATTTGACGTAGTGGTGTGTATTGTCAATCATTTTATGTAACAATAGAAAAATGGGAATGCCATTCCCAGTTTATGAATGTAACATTTTTCTAGTTGTCATATATTTACTTTGTAATCTAAACTACTTGCACATATATGTGAATAAAATATTTCATAAAGAAAAAAGAATGTGTTTTCATTTTGCATTAACCGCTACCTGTTAAAGAAATATTATTAGTCACATGATGTATTTTAAAAAACCTGAAAAACGTCTAAACTCATGAATTTGAAATTCTCAACTTTTATGATTTTCGGTGTCCTTGAACGGTCATGATTTTCAAAGTAAAATGTCACAATTACAAATTTGAAATTCTCAACTTTTATGATTTTTTCGGTGTCCAGGAACGGTCATGATTTTCAAGGTAAAAATTATAATTCTCAAATTTGAGATTTTGAAAAATTTGAAAAATTGGGTATTTTTAAAAACGCTTAAATTTTCGCCCTTCGACCTTCGGCCACGTGAAATTTGAAGTCTACCTAAATTTTTGAAATTTTGATTTTTTGAAAAAACCCGCAAAAGTGTGACATCCGGCGCAAGCGAAGCGAAGCGAAGCGTCGCGCCGGATGTCACACTATAAACTACTTATAATAATTGAAATATTCGAAGCACATTTTTGAACGTCTCCATGGAGCAGGTTGTAAGCGAAGATCTGCGGCAGTGAAAAAGCAATTAAATTAATTAATTAACTAGCCAACTAAATTCTGCGCACTTTGAATCAATTAAGGCTACTGAGCAGATACGAGTACAAATTATGACAAAATGAAAGTGATGTTTCAAAATATAATCTAATATTACTTTCGTTCGCATATTTTCCTGCATTATCAAAATCGAATACAAAATTTATTTCTGTTATCTGAATCTCTATGACGGTAATCACGCTGATTGGTTCTGACGGTAATCACGCTGATTGGTTGTCACGGCAATCACGCTGATTGGCTCTCACGATAATCACGCTGATTGGTTCTCACCTTCAATTTGTCTGAAAGCTTCGATTCCACATCCAATCGAATCAGTTCCGGGGACTGTAGTCCAGCCTTCGCGAAATCAACCAGAAGACGTGGTAAAGTCGCAGAAAAGAGAAGAGTCTGACGATTAGAAGGAAGGCGTCTGAGAATGTCCTCAAGTTGAGAAGCAAATCCCATCTCGAACAAGCGATCCGCCTCATCGAATACCACGTACTCCATACAGGATAACTTGAGAGACATCTCCACGCAGATATGTAGAAAACGACCAGGTGTCGCAATAATTCTAAAATGGATGAAGAATCACGTCTGAAATCATCGAATGCAAGTTTTCTAATTGAATCGCAAATTACATAAGCGGTACATTAACGGAATGTGTACATTTGCAGACATCAACTACCAAAGGTGATGAAATTGTTTACCATTCACCAAGCGCATCTGTCTTAAAAGAAATGCCTTTGGCTGTATGAGGATCTCAACGGAACCTCCTTGACAATTGGATAAATACATAGGAAAAAAAGTCATTATATAAGGCTACCCAAATTCATAGTAAACCAAGAAGTTGGACTTACAAGATCGGTATCATGGCATAAAAAAAATAACACCAACAAGTGTGCACACAAAACTTACCACACGAAAATAACAGAAATTATCCTTCTAAGATCAAGTGAAAATGCACACTTGAGCGAACGTGACTCCTCGTGCAAATTCACAGGTTCGGTAATGCTATGTATTAATATTCGAATTTTGTGAACTTTGCTAAGTCAGAAATCATCCAAATATGTGCATAACTGCAACACAGTTTTTAAACCGATTTGCTTTTGAAAAAAATTATTATCATGACAACTCATTTCTATTAAACAATCATTATTCTAACTCATTACAACTTGGATCATTATTGAAGTATAGGGGTAAAATAATAATTATTTTATAGGGGTCGGCCGCCACATTTGGATCTGTGACACATTTTGTCACAGTTTGATATTCAAGATGTCACATTTTGTCACACATCGATGGGCGTTAATGTCACATTTCATGACATGCTGATGGAAACGTATGTACAAATTTTGACACATGATGATGCGCAGGAAATTGGCAGCTTTCGAAATTGCCTTTTTTTGTGCCCTATCGATGAATGTACTGTATATTAAGCGGCGTTATAATGGGACAAGATAGAGAGACCTTTAATTTATTGATTATTACGAATTTTTGTCATTTAAGGAGTTGCCACTGAAGATATCCAACAGTTGCCGCGAGATTTGTGGCGACAGCGAAACAAACCATGGGCAAGACCGTAACTTTTATTTTTGTTGTAAGTAAAAATTCAACTCAAACGTAGTCTTGTAGTCTTATTGCAATTATGATTATTTTTACTGTCTTAAATTCATTTTGATAGTAAACAATAAGCAAAATTTGGAATAAATTCAACAAAATGAATTCACAGACAATATAAATTCGCACAAAAAGAGCCCTTTCTCTCGTAATTCTGTTTTCAATGAAGAAATATCACTGAGTTTTGTTACAATTGCTATTATTCCTTAGATTGCGTGCATTATTGGAGCTACAACTTCGGAAGGACTCCTGCGATCTGGAAATGACAACCCAAAAACGCATAACCACATGAAATGAATGTTGCAATTAGGCCATCAAGCTCAAAGTCAACTTTAAACAAGCGAACTAGTAGCATCACGATTTACCTGGCGGAAGTACAAGTCGCCAATGGGAGCACGGAGAAACATATCTATCCTACATATTCCGAGTACAAATCAAAATCAAATAATAAAGGTTATTTCACTCAGACGAAGTTGATGCTCCTCCGTGACTTTAAGCCTCATTATACTATGTCATACTACCGTAAAACATTACTTCTGTCAAATGATTTTCTGGTTATGTGAATTTGTCACATTTTGTCACACCAAAAATTAAAAATACACATTATGTCACATTTTATTTTGAGATGACAAAATGTCACTTATTGTCACATCGGCCCACCTCTGCAAGTATAGAAGTCAAGCACTTCAGATATCACCCGTATTTCCGACAACACGTTGCTATAAGAATGGCAAGGTTTAAAAGAAAACGCCAACTGATGTTCCAAGATGGCCATATCACTCTAATCTCTTAATCTAATTCCATTGCTATAATGATATCACCCGGAGATGAGAAGCACTTACATATCAGGATGCTCATGCATAGCTGAGAACTGATCTTCAATTCTGAAAATCAAAGATTGAAGAATGAATACCGTAACTATTCACTTTGAATAAAGATCAGCATGTCCTCCTTACTTATCTCCACCAAGCATGATGACTGCTTTAAGCTGAGAGAATTTTCCGAGCTGAAAATAGAAAATTACAGACATATAGTTTTCTATTAAAGCAAAATATCAAGCTATTATCCACAAGAAGCCTCGTAGGAATCATGGAGTAGGGATATTGAGTGTCGACTCAAAAAAGTGTCTGCATACATGGAAAATTTTTATATGAAAAGATTCAGTTTTTCGCAGAGTAAAATCACATAATCAAAGACAATAATTTCAATTAACTTTGAAAGATGTAAATGGTTCCACATCACTATTCAGATTCAAGAAATGAAAAACGAATTTAGTGAATGATAAAATCATGCCGGTGAAAATTGAATCAAAACTTGACATTTCAGCCAAGAAAGCACGAATAATACCGCGACTTTTTCATGAAGATTTCCATTATCATACGGATCATGAAATTCCCTTGATAATCAGCTTGATTTCCGCTTAGTTGGGATGCTTATTAGCAAATATTCATTCCTTTTGATATCCAACTTGCCTTATGCTACTTACAACGGGGAGTCATGTCGGTAGTATTTAAATTGGCAAAATTTTGACTTTTTCAAAAGTGCTCAAATAATTTTTTTGACCAAGGGAACTTAATCTCCGCAAGAAACTGAATATTTTCATATAAAAAATTTCACTGTATGCAGATACTTTTTGAGTCAACAATCTACCTATATACTTACTCTGTGGATTCAGTTTCTTGCGGAGATTACGTTCCCATGGTCTAAAAAATTATTTGAGCAGTTTCAAAAAAGTCAAAATTTTGCCAATTTAAATACTACCGAGATGACTCCCCGTTGTAAGTAGCATAAGGCAAGTTGGATATCAAAAGGAATGAATATTTGCTAATAAGTATCATAACTAAACGGAAATCAAGCTAATTTCATGCTCCGTATGATAGTGGAAGTCTTCATGAAAAAGTCGCGGTATTAATCGTGCTTTCTTGGCTGAAATGTCAAGTTTTAATTCAATTTTCACCGGCATGATTTTATGATTCACTAAATTCATGTTTCATTTCTAGAATCTGAATAGTGATGTGGTTCTTTGACTCTGTTATTTTGCTCTGCCAGTGGCATTGCGTATGAAATGATCACGCTAAAGAAGATTCTCTTGAGGTTGAACATGAAGGCAATAGTGCAGGTCATCGAGTTTCCAGTTTAACAAACATTACTTCTCCAAGATTGTCATGACACGGACGATCTGTAAAATGATATAATTTCCTTCTTCTTTATACTATCATGATCAGTCAATTCCGTTGTCATTTCTTCAAAACTGCAAAAATTTGCATATCTCACATTTGGTGACAATACCACCTGTATCCCCTTCGAGTTCATTTAATAAAATCGAAAGTGTATATACATTAGGGATTTAATAAATGCGGAGTTACCACTCTACCTAAGTAATATATATTTACACTATGGTAGGAATGCAAAGCTGGTTTAGCAATTTATGAAGAATAAGGGTACACTAAACTCCATCGAGAGTTGACAATTCATCCTATAAATCTTAATTATTAAAAAATCTCTTTTCTGGAAGGCCCTATTTGTCTTTTTAACCTTAAGAGTTATGAACTTCGTTATGATATCTGCCTTCTTTTTACATCCAAATGTCTCCTGTTTCTCACCTTTGTTCTCTAATCCTTTCAGTGATTCTGTCATTAGACCCTCTAGTTTTAGCTTTGCGCTCATGATTACATGAAATCCTTCATTCTTCGCTTCCTACTGCACTCCTGGGGTGTCATTGTGACCTCTCGTCTTCGTTGCAACGGCCGCAGCTTCCTACTCATCTCACATCCTTGTAGGACTGGCTGGTCCACTTCTTCTGACTGTCCTGCCTATGGTGCATACCACGATGTCTCCACTTGCATTTATTCTGCTCGTATGCGCAATTTTCTTCTATCCGAGCGGCTATCCTTTGGTCATAAACTTAACTTGTGAAACCGCCCTATGAGGGCTGTCATTCTCCTTGACCTCTGTGGTGTCTCCTCAGGTTCCTATCCGCGGGGCGGGTCGGGTCGGGCAATCACACCACCAGCGCCAAGAAATTATATTTAAAAGGTTACAGCATTAAGATCTACATCCATGAAAATGTCGCATGCCATAATTATCAATAGCAAGCTGTGTGTTCAAAGTATGGTGATCCATCTCTATAATCATGCAGAAAAACTGTTGTCGATGTCACCATCAAGTTGATACATTTTCAGTATTTTCACTTGGACATTTCTACTGATCAATTTTCTGTCATTCAGCGAAGATCTTCGCACACCGTGAAAATCTCGAATCCTTTATAATAACAAACTCAAATAGAATTATTAGACTAGATGTGATATCATTGTTGCAAAGAGGAGATGATTGTGATCGTGTCTGAAGCATTTCAAACAACTGGTGATTAGCGAGATGTTTCACTGCAATTATGGTTTCAATACATTCTGGAAATAACCTACCGATAATCCTGACAACATGATAATCCTACTGGAAACGTCGTGACAATATTGAAGAATGAGAAAATGCATGTGAAAAGAGATTCTATCATTCTTGAATTGATAAAAATATACTTGGCATTGTTGGACATTCTCAAGAAAAACCAATTATTTCATTTTATGTAGAAAATGATTTCTTCTGTTGAAAATCTATAACTGACACACACAAATTGCAACTTTTCTGTCATACATACCTCACGAGTGAACTTCAAGGTCTGAAGAGCCAATTCCCTTGTAGGGCTCATTATCAAAGCCCTCGGTCCAAGTGTAGAATGACGTTGCAGCCGTTCGAACAAGGGCACCAGAAAGGCTGCGGTCTTGCCACTTCCAGTTCTTGCCATTGCTACCACATCTTTGCCTTCCAAAATCACAGGGATAACCTATCAATGAAGACGATATTTACATCGACTAAAAATATGGAAATCCAAGATGACTTACTCGACGTTGAATTGGTGTCGGCATTTTGTAACCTTTTTTAGTAATTCCCTTCATGACAAAATAGGAAAGGCCCATCGATTGAAAACCACCTGTCTTTCTATTTTTCATTCGCACCAGCCGACGAGTCTCGGTTGCATCTATGTCTTTTGATACTTCTGCATCCATGTCTCTGATTGCTTTATTTGATACGGCAACTAGAAAAAAATTAATTGATAAGCTATTGCTGACGTCATTCATGAGAAACAATTACGCAGTGATCTGAACAAATAGACAATATGTAACTAGTTGCAGCAATAAAAGTAAAATATTTTAAAGGGACACAAGTGCATCTTTAATGCAATTATTCAATATTGATAATCGAGCAGCAAAAACCAATGAAAGTGAAAAGTGAAGAAAAACCAATGCTTAACAGGACGAAGAAAATACACTTGAAAACACAAAACATAGATCCTTTATTGAATGGTTGAATCATCACCAGAAAGGAAGAGTTTCTTCTCGAAGCGATACTTCCGATTGGAACTACGTATTAACTTACCATAGTGAGGTTAAGTTTTTGGACTGAGCAAATGACATGAATGGTTGCAATAATTAGAAACAGAACAAAACAGGCGCTAACCAAGTATGAAGCGACGGTAGTACAGCGGAATGAAGCTCCGGTATATGCAGCTACGGGATAATTATACTCTAAAATCAGGGTTGGTAAAAAACCGACACCAGAGTCAAAAACCCTCTGGGTAATGGGATTTATGGGGTTTTTGGCTTGTTTGGGATTTTTGGTCCATGACGGAACTAGATTTCTGTGGATTTCTCGACACTAATTTTGAGGTATATCATTTTGCCAACAGAGTGCTCAAATGTCACTGGTTATTGATTAATAATGATATTAGAATGTGAGAAAATGCATTGGTGTATTTGATGAACAGTAGTTTTCTCATACACATGAAATAAAGTATGGATCACTGAAATAAAGTATGTACCGGTAAGGGCGGCAACCTAATACGTTTCTGCTTCGCAATGTAGGATATTCCAGGGGACCAGGCGACCGGACCGCACACTGCGTGAGAAAAAGTGTCACGAGGCTTTGGTTTAAAGAATCAGAAATGCTAAGCCAGAATCATCATTGACTTGACATTTTCATGAAAATAAGATTAGAGTTGTAAGGCTTAAGCGCAGCCCGAGGCCATAAATAGAATGTGAAGATAGGATGCTTCATTTTGTTTTATTCGGTTATTCGGTTATAGCAACAATTATGACAATTGAATGCACGTATTATTATATTGACAACAATAACTCATTATCTAACATCGTAGCAAAACATGGAATGTCAACTCCCTTTAAACACTCGCGTTTTCTTAAGTATCGGATCTCGGGGTCAAAAATTCCCAAAATCCCAAAATGGGTTTTTGCCTACCCCGTCTAAAATATTGCTTTGCATGGCACTCCACTAAAAAAGAGAAAAGAATATTCTAGCAGACGTCGTTCATTTTTATTGCATATGCAAAATGCGCTCTAATTCTGGAACCGAAAGGAAGGGTCTTAACTACCCCATTGCGTGCATTCTGAGTGCTGTCCTCTTACACAGACACGTGCTGGTAATCTTTGGCTTGTGATATGCATCACAATTATGAGACATCTGATTGGTCGATTTCGCATTTGGAGAAGGCTGTCTTCAGAGCACGGCATTCAATTGCAAAGGAACTTGTTAACATCTTAAGGATGGACGAAATTATATTTGGAGACAGGACAAAAGATATTCAGTTCGTTATTTCGACAATTTATTCTCCAAATCAGAAGAGTAAAAATATATTCGAGCTTTCGGACGCATCGTCCGTTGTCAGGAACTACAGGAAAGAGAGTGACCAAAGAACAGGACTGCAAACAACAGTAAATGATGAATGTTTACATACGTCGAAGTGACAAATCAACGTGAACACCAACCTTAAACTTTGAAATTAATCAAAAGCTACTCATAAAATTGACAACAAAAACACCCACACTACAAACCGAACAGCACCCCATACACACCGTTATTAGCATACCGAAGCAAACATTCATGAAAAGAAGAAAATTACACGAATGATCTCTATTGCTGATCAATTTTCAGTCCATCGTCTCTGTTGAAGGTCTTGTGTTTCATGATCTCCATCCCTTCCTTACTCCTTCTGCGATTCCAATTCTTCTTGTTACCAATGATGGATAATTGACTGAAGTCCACTTTGTGATCGTATTTGTGGCTATGATCTGCTATAGCTGATCTCATGCTCAGCTCACGAACATCTTTCTAGTGTTCCTTCGCATAATGGCCTTCCTCGATGTCTCACCTATATATACCAGAGCACAAACAGTACACGCTTGTTTGTAGATAACCTCAACTATCTTTTGAAATGATTCCATTATCTTTTGAAATGAATCTCCAAGGCAAGTATTAGCACTGAATGATCGATAACAGGACAAGTTTCAAGTCTAATGCAATTCAACGTACTTTTTTATTTCAGTGCACTCATTGTCCGTCTGTCAACGCGTTCGTGGAGCGCAAGCACGACTCGGTAAAGTGAGTGACTGAAGTTTTGGGATCGCTTGTCGTCCAGCGTGTGAGGATAGTGAGAGTGACAGTGATCGTGAGGAGGATATTATGGATGAAATGACTAAATTTTGGTTGCGGGAGTGGAAACGTGGTATCAACACGAAACCGAGGAACAAGAAGAGAGACGCGGAGACCAGCTTGGTCGGATGATTTTCTAACATCCTTTTGAACATGCGTTTAAGAGAGGATGTGCAGCATTCTTGCTTGTTTGAATGGTTCATTAATTTTTGCATTACACGACTTTCTCTTAAGCTGCTTTGGTGGTCATATGTTTGCACACTCGTATATATGAAGTCAGTCCGGTGGTATGTTTACTCGCTCTACTCGAATGAAGTTTGACGTGAGAAGCTGTTTTTAGTCATCATGCCCTTCTGTTTCTGTATTGTCGTTCGTTCTGTTGAGTTTCTTGGTCCCCTCTCTTGTGTCGGTGTTCAGTAGTAGTCAAGTGCCTTATTCATAGACTAGTAGAAGACAATGCACAAAACATAGAAGCAAATATAACCAAGGTTCGAATAATTTCCGCTAAGTTAAACCAAAATCAATTTGATATTTGCACTGTTTCAAAAGATGAATTGTGTCTTCGCTTCGAAAACGCTTTCGGAAGGTGTTCGTTTTAACGCGGTGTAAGCTTAATTGGAAAGCTTACATTCTCAAGTTTCAAATAAGCTGTGATAAACTTGCATCTGCTATTTTGCTGACTGGACAGTGGTCTCTGGTCAATATATGATAACATACGAGCATGATGACTATTCAGGCAGGAGGCATCGAAATCGGTGGACTAGGACAAGCAAGTGATATCTTGAAGTTACCACAAAATAGTGACTTAAATGCATGAAAATGTCATTTTGTCACTTTTTCTTAAAAAAATGTCGGCATATTTGGTATCTTTAGAATCTTTGCGATGTAATGAGTACGAACATGTAAGTTTTATTCAAATCAATTCTATAGTTCTCGTTCAAATTTCTTTCAACATTTTTCTCCGTACAGTTAGGTTCTATTCAATGAATGGAAAAACATGAACAGTGAGCGGTGAGGAGAGAACAAAGACAAGTACTCGCTTATAGTTCGCGTGCTACCGTGCAACTGCAGACTCGACTCGACTGCAGTTGCCTTGAATCTTCGTTGAACTTGCATGGTGCTTGTGAACTACCGATACTTTAGCCGTCATGAGAAGCATTCAGCTGATTTGAATAAAACTTGCACGTTTGTATTCATTACATCGCAAGGATTCTAAAGATAGCAAACACCACCATTTTTGATGAATAAGTGATAAAATTTCAATTTCAGGCATCTAAGTCACGATTCTTTGATAATTTCACAAAATCACTAATTCTTTCCTAGTACACCGATTTCGATGTGTAATGTATCAAAAGAAAGTCCACAGAAAACGCTCGTTCACTTCGTGCCCAAATAATTGTCATGCTCAAATGTTTTCTTATTGAAAATACGATTTGTAGATTGAGCGATTTTCATATTTTTCTTTGACTGCTGTCCAACCAACGAAATAGCGGATGCAAGTTTGCCATAGATCATTTGAGACCAGAGAATGCAAAATTTCCAATGATGCATGGCACAGTGATGTGCGACACGATTGGAAAGCATGATAATCGATTTTATTTCAACAGAATTTAGGTTATCCGTTTTTATGATCAACTCTGTTACAAGCTTGTAGTTGAGTCGTAAATGTCTGATTATATTAGCCATTGTTTGTCTCAATTGCTTTTGTAATTGTTTCTTCATTTGGTGTTATTTTGTTGCTGCATTATCATGTGACTATATTCTCTTGAGTCACGTTTTTGCACATGTTTGTATAATTACACAGCACAGCTCTCCCCAGTGATAAAAATTTGTTTGCATTTTCTCGGCTTGACGACCTATTTTCAATGGTCAATAATGTGCAAATGAAAATAAATCGAAATTATAATCGAGATGCTTTTGATTATTACAAACAAATGCCCCGAGTGAAGAAAAATCCAGATTGCTCTGAAGAGATTTGGCAGGACTATCCTGATAAATGAAGATAGTACTGTAACAATGACATTTTTGGTCAACTTTATCACATTGCTTACTTTAACAGTGATTAATACCTACTCTGCGTCAAGGTTCTGAGCATCTAGTAGTAGTAGTAGTAAAACGTGTATTTTTGAATGGAAATCACAACATGCATGTCATATAGATCATTTACAAAGAAGATAATAACAAAAGCAAAAAAAATATATACGCTCAAATTAAACTAGTTACTACAAGTCATTTGATTATTCACTAAAGTCACACATGAAGGTACGAAAGACGACTTCCGCAACTGTGTACGGCAAAAAGAAACTTCAAAAAGTGAGGAGCGTAGGAATTGCTTAGGAACCAAGTAGTTCAACAAATTGTCTTTATTGGACATCGCTTTGAAAATTCGTAGAGCGGAAAGTTCTCTCTCATACTGAGTGGTGTGAAAGAGTCACAATTGCATTCTGACCCGCAAATTATTCGGTGTGCTCGGCGTCTTACTTTCTCGAATTTCTCAGAGTTCTTCTTATTCATTCCTACCAGAAACGCACTATCATATTCCAGCGTCCCAAGAACAGTAGCGTTATATAGAAGGATGAGCTCTTGAATAGACAGGAATCGCTTCAGACGTTTTATAACGTAAAGTCTTTGAATCGCTTTTCTACATAGGTTATCGACGTGAAGTCCCATTTTAGTTTTGCGGTGTATGTCACTCCAATAATTTCACGTTTTCTGCCAAGACAATATTGGACGGCGATGTAGTCAGCATTGACGTAGAGACCAACATGATTTTAGTTTTTGAGCGATTCAGACATAACCCATTTGAGTTGCACCAACCTTCAACATGGCTTATTTCGTCCAATACCAGTTGATCATAGTTGTCATTGAAAATGGGCTTCGCTGTGATGACATCATCTGCGTATAGTGAGATGAGACAGTTAGGACTGGACGGACACAGACTACTCATATGAGCACAAAAAAGAAAAGGTGACAAAATACCTCCTTGGGGAACCCCGGATGTCACAGATACGAAGGCGGTAGACTTAGAGTTCACTTGAATTCGTTGTGTTCTGTCACGCAAGTAATCACAGCACCAAACAATGAAGTCATACGGTAGTTTGACCCGATCTTGCCAACTTTAATTATAACAAATTGCAATTCCTATCTCAATGTCGTCATACATACATGCAATAGCAATATTCCGTCAAATTAAGGACTTTGTAATTTTCGACTTTTCGATTTAAGAAATACATGCCATACCGGTATACATGTGTATTAGAACAGCAGGGACTGTGGAGATGTTATTGACAACTCACTTGTCACAACGCAGCATGCTTCAGCATTAGCAATGCCATCATCAGGTGCACACAATGCAGCCTAGACAATACTTTCATATGAAATCAAACAACACGGAAGATGAGCACAAGTAAAAAGTCAGTCATACATCGTTCATTTCATCCGTCATTGGCCTGGGCTTCGTGTCTTGCCTCAGCTTTGTGGTAAACTTATTCACTTTTCCATTTTTCAAAAACATGGACTTGATAGGAAGAACAGAATTTTGGTAATTTCTGATGAATTGATCTTAAGCGCACAACGGAAGAGATTTCATGGCATCATGGCAGCAACACGATAACGCGATGGAGCACAAGCATTCTGTTAAGGGCATAGATGCCAGCATTTGTATCTTTGATGTGCCACGAATTATCGAAAATATTCTTAGACTTGCGAACAATGTATTCAGGAATACCAGTTCCTGAAGGGGAATTACTCTTCCTCAACAGTGAAATTCGCATTCTGGAGAAAAATATTAGGACATAAAAATTTTAAATAGCAGCATTTTTATCAAAGATACAAAAGGAATCCTCAACGCAGCGCTTATAAAACAAAGGGCAAGTGCCACTAAATTTTTCGATTTGCGATTCAAATAGGCTCAAGGCAAAATAGGCCATGGTGGGAGCAGGAAAAAGAGCCAATGATTGACATTACGTCATGCTGGACATGTAGAATGTCATTGAAAGTGAATAAAATAGTTGTACACGCGAGCTTCAACAGTTCTCACAGCGCCTGCTTTCTGATCGGAATCTGATCTTTAGTTGTGATGGACAGGATACGTTCAAAAGTATCTTCATCTGGAGACAGTCTCAAGTTCAAGTTCCTATAGATCGAAGGACCTACAATGATCATTAGCCAATACCTTGTCCCCTTGTGTAACAATATGAAGTTCTTTTTTTGTATACCAAAATTACTGGAATAATGATGAATAAGTCTAGAAGAATTGGCTAGTTAATCGAATCACATGTTAATGCACATGGCATAAGTTTCGCTTATACTTTTCATACAAAAGGATATTTAAACACCACATTTAAAATTGTAAAACAGATGACCAAAGATGTGCAAAAAAATGACCACGTCGTCTTGCTCATGTCTTGTTTAGGGATTGGCAAATTGACGTAATTTGCTTCTTTTCAATGCCTTTTCTAAACCCTGTGGTACCTAGTAACTTTTATTCTTGCCAATTCCAGCTACAGTATATTTCTAGCTCAATGGCTTTGCTTTTCTAATTTGGCAAATTGGCATTGATTCCACATAAAAATCATAGAAAGGAGACGCATCAATTAAGCTGTTGAGCAGATTCTCTTGCTGGCTTCAATCACCACGTGAAATGATGTCGTGTTGGCACACATTAGGGCAGTTCTGCTTATTTGGAGAAGCATGAACACAAATGAAGACAGCCCAACATTCGTTTTTTCGACCGAAAATGATTGTTTCAGAACGTTGCGCCCTCTAATGGCACTCAGCACTTGTAGACCATCGAAATTCCAAGTCTGAAGCCTGAAGAGAACATTGAAGTGGTGTTGCAAATATTGTTTAAGCTGTTTTAAAGATTTGAAAAAACTTTTCGCAGCTGTTATTTTTCAATCAGAAAAGTTTAGTAATATATTTCTATTATTTTAGGAGTGTCGAATTATTCAATGCTAGCAATTCTGTACTACAATTAACGATTAATTATATTTTCAATCCGGTGTGTGTAGGTTGATGTAGTATTCAACAGCGAAGGCCAATTAGAACCAAATTGTTCTCTAAAATGGTTCTTTATGCTTCAAATAACCGGTTTTTTTACTCTTCTATGAGGTCTCGACCGATGTTCTGGTTTCGAGGACCACCTTGTTGTTGTTGGTGTGCTAACTAGTATACTGTCTGAATGGTCTTAAGTTACTTTTTCAAATGCACACTAGTGCCTTCATAGAAGATTCATGTATAATAAAATCTGATGTTGATTTAGACGTCTTGTTAAATTGCTTGACTAAACGCAACCTGCCCGTGAGAGAATGCATATCTTTTTGATTGTTAAGATGTTCTCTCTTTTGCTTCAGTACTCAAAGCTCTTTGTCTTGAACATATTAGACATGATAATACGTTAATCCACCGATGCTTGAAGTAGAATAGAATAGAATAAATGTTATATTGATAATGGAAATCATGCATTAAAAATTTTACAATTATCGGGTATAAGCAATGGTCAAAACATAAAGTCAATCAAGAAAAAACGATGTATCAACCAAAAAAATTTGAACTTCTACAAGAATGCATCAGTTTACTAAGTCATGCTGTTGTATAACGCTGTACAAAATGGGAAAAAAGAAGCTCGGCGAGTTTCGGTTCGGCAGTATGGCACAAGTAGCTTGCGAGACAAACGTGGCTGAGTCAAATGGGAAGGTGCTAAGTGGTGAAGCTGATTGTCACTATAGTCAATAATTCCTTTGAATGCTTTTAAGGCCAGATGCTCACGTCGAATTGCTAGAGGTGTGAATCTATCACAATCACATTCGATGCCACAAATTATACGGTGGCATCGTCGACGAACCTTTTCTAGTCTCTCAGAATTTTCTTGTTAATTCCAATTAACGGCGGAGCATTGTATACGAGCGTTGATAATATTACAGCATTATAAATCAGCATCAGTTCTGGTTTGGACAAATTGTATTTCAACTGCTTCAGTGTGAATAACCGACGACTGGCTCGCTTGCATAGGTTATCCACAAAAGAGTCCCATGTCAAATTGGAGTTGAATAGCACACCAAGAATTCGGAGCTGATCCTTGAAAAAGGGGTTTGACGGAGAGAATACTTGTCTGTTGCGCACAAGCATGCAATGAGTCTTTTCACGGTTTAAAGTGAGGCCATGTGAAGAACACCAAAGGTCGATATTGTACATCTCAGTCTCCACTAGCAAGTCAACATTGTCACTATTACAAATTGGCAACGCTAAAAGCACATCATCGTCATATTTACACATTACAGCTGATTTGTGTTTCGGCTTCAAAGAACTCATATGGACACAATAAAAATGACGAAAGTTTCCCACCTTGAGGTATACCTGATGTGACCTTAACAATGGAACTCTGTTTGTCTCTCACTTTCACACACTGTCTACGATCCTGCAAAAAATTACAGCACCACAATAAAAAGTGCTTAGGGAACGCAACATTAATAAGAGATTCTACCAAACTTCTATGAGTGACACGATCGAAGGCTTTAGCCATATCAAAAGACATGAGTAATACTCCACTATTTTGTAAGTTGTCAAGGGATGATGTTATAAAGTCATGTACTCTGATATTCGCATGCAATGTAGAGTGGTTTGGTCGGAATCCATATTGGTCTGGTCCATATGCATCAATGAAAGATGGCTTCTTAGAGTCGATAACATACTGCTCTAGGAGCTTTGTGAAAACAGATAACACGGATATTGGTCAAAAGTCGTTTACATCAGGATTCTTCTTTTTTGGGATCGGAGTGACAGATGCCATTTTCCAAATTTCTGGGACAGTCTTTGTTTCGAGGGAGAGAGCAATGAGATAGAATCGGCCCTGCTAGGATGTCACTCGCCACTTTAGCAAGAAATGGAGGGAATTCGTCAAAACCGGCCGCTTTTTTGACGTTCAGCTTCTCAAGATAAGTCCTGGTCTTTTCTTGAGAAACAGTGATGTTCCATTCGCCATTGTCGTCCATATCCTCAATTAGCTGGTAAATTTCAGACCAGTCCGATGATGGACAAAAATAAGACAGCAACGCAGTGTTTATGTCCTCAACGCTTTCATCACTGAAACTGTAGGAATCTGATTGTTTAGAAGTATCAGAAACAACTTTCCATATTCCATTTGGTCTCCGCTTGAGTTTTGATATCCAATTCATCTTTGCTTGTTTGATCTCTTTGCGAATTTTGGTCTTATACATGTTATACAACTCGTAGTTTCTGTTACGGAACGCTGCATACCTTTGATTAATGAGTACCTTGAGCTTGTGTGAAAACCATGACTTTTCTTTCCCGGTCATCTCCCCAACTTGATAAGGAATACTCTCTAAGGCTCTATAAACAATCACATAGATAAAATGACATTTTTCATCTATTGAAGCGTTTTGGCGGTAAAATGAGTGCCATGGGAAAGAAGCCAATCTATTTAGAAAAGCAGCTACATATCTTTCACGGAAGTCATAAACTCTTGCAGAATACGAACAATTCTTATGAGCATTTTGACATTTAAAAAGAGTCTTACACGGTTTCAAGATTACAGTGTTGTGGTCAGAACTATCAATTGGTGGACCGATGTTTAGTGGGGTTTCATCACAATCACCCGATTCACAAGATGAACAATAGGGCTCGGCCAAGCGGTAACGGAATCACATTTGAGCATTTACACATTTTCATGAGACTAGTACTCAGTAAAGAAAATTCTGAGTAACAAACGAAATGCATCTGATATTCTAACGAAATCGCGATAAGAAAATTAGGTTAAGACCGTGAAAACATTTTTCCGACTGTTTATCATATCTCTACATAACGAATGCACCCGTGTTTGCGTTTATATGAAGAGGGTGGGATTGGTTCGTGGTGGGGATGCGTGCTATTAGGATTATTCTAACATATCGAGTCACAGTGGTGACTGTGCTCGCTGACACGAGACTTCATATCTATAAATAGGTATTGATTTCAACCTTATCGAATAGTAATTGCTCTTATCGGTTCACTGAAAAATTCCAAAATACTTCATATCTATAGATAGATTACCTGAGATTCCCAGCCTCAAGGATTCCTGGAATCCTTCAGCCTTCAATACATTTTTTGCTTTACTGACGGAATGAATTAGTGTACCGGGAAGGTGACACTTACCGCTGCTGAGAAGCACGTCGCTATCGGGGAAAGGAAGAAAGCGAAGATGGACCAGAAAATTGGAAGCGGAGAAGACTGTGAGCGAAAGAAGCACAGAGAAAAGATGCGAAGATGGCGTGCCATAAAGAAAGTCACGGTGACAAAGAACCAGTAATCATGCGAAAATCTAGTTCTCGCTCGCGCTGTGAATGAGCTAGGGCAGCCTTGCGTCCTCGTGATATCATAGACTCCAACGACTCCGCACAACAAGTGAAAGCAAGAGTACACAACATTTTAAACCTTCGCAACCACATTGCCTGTCATAGTGATCCGTGACGGCATCAAAGGAAGAAGAACACGTCGGTACTTGTTGATGACAATCCGCGAGGTATTTGCATTGTCTACATTCAAGACCTTAACGTCAGAGTGGTTCTTTACAAAGATAAGATGCCACATGTCTGCATTTAGCACGCCAACGTCGATTTCCTTCTACAGGGCATGAAGTCCGTCTCGAGTGCTCCAACTACTAACATTGAACTTCTGCAAGCTATCGCGTGTGATCCCAATAGGGAAGATTGCATGTTCGGACATTGTGAAAACTGTAAAGAGAAAGTTTCAGTCGATTGCTTGTTGACATCAGTTGATGATGCCATGGCCGGGATCAAGTGGCTTCAATGGGTGCGGAATGCCGAAGGACAACCTTCCTGCTTTCAAGATCCATTGCTTCTGCACACTACCCCTCATCAGCACCATGCTGTGTTGCAGGTAGATTTCAGTGAAAATGCATCCATAATTGAACAAGATCATTGGGTACACAAGCAGGTCGCTGTGTTCTCGGCCGTTGTATGGACTAAAGATTCTTTTGCTGTTGTCTCAGACCGGTTATCTCACGATAAATATACTGCTGCAGTAATGCTTGAAACAATCATCGACCAGATCAAGACTGAGAAGACTACTAATCTGACTCACATTGACATTTTCTCTGATGGAGCGGCACAGAATTTCAAGCAGAAATTTATGCCTACCCTTATCTCATGTATGAAGCAGACGAAGGGCTTGGTAGTCAACTGGCATTTCTTCGCTACGTCGCATGGAAAGGGAGCTGTCGACGGGGTTGGCGGCACTGTCAAAAGGCTTGTGCATCGCGCCATCATGAGCAGGAGATACCTTTTGTTAAGTCAGCTGCTGACTACGCTGCATGTGCCAAGCACTTGACACTATCAAGATTTTTTATGTGCCAAATATGGAGATTGAGAGGCGAAGAACAGAACTTGATGCAATCTGGGGTAGTGCAATCGCCATTCCAGGCACGCATTCATTGTGTGCGGACTGTCGATCCAGGTATCGTTACCTTATCAAATTACTCAATGCAGCCATCTCCAGAACTGCATGTGCTAGTTCAACAGGTTTCATCTGTCACCGGAATCTCTGAAGACCAGCCGGCATCTGTGAAGCCAGGAATTTATGTCACAATTCCCATACCAACAGAAAGAGGTCGTTCCATTCTCTATGTTGCCGCAGTGTGCAGCACCACCACGAACAAAATTAAAATCAGGTACCTGCAAAGCACAGAGCTTCGGATTGGATCCTGATCTATGATGCCCGACTCTAGCAGCGAGGGAAATTAAAACGGCGCCTTTTGAAGCTTACGGAATTTACGAGAATATTGAATGGCCGACTCTAGAAGCGAGGATATTAAAAAACTCGCCTTTTGTGTGTCCCGAACCACAAATCAGCACATTGGGAACTGCAAGGCTTCGATATTCGTTCAAGTTCAGTGATCAGCAACGTGCGATGATGCAAAAGTATGCCATAAAATGATCGGACAGTTTCATCATAACTAGAGTGCTTATAGGCCTAGCATGAAATCTCTGCTTTTGTAATTTATCCTTTCATATCACGGGCTCATACATGTCAAAAATGATTGTTTTTTAACTAAATCATTTGTTTTTCTTGATATTTGGTGTTATTGACCATCTGCGGGGCATAATTATTGTGACTTATATAACATTTATCGATAAACGGATGATGTGATTCCGTTACCGGTAACGGAATCACACAAAAGCACTGTCATTTTCAATGAGAAAATATATTAATTATGAAATCTCCATTACACCAGCAGTTGACTATGATAAATATGCTTGCTATGACATGATATCAGCATCTTTCTACAAGAGCCTTGAGAATAAGAAAAATAAAATGATGTTTTTTGGTAACGGAATCACAATGGCAAACTCAAATGTCACTTTTCTGTCTCAGCCATGAAATACTTATCAATGATTTCTAAATCAAATGAATAATGGTAAAATCGCTTAACTTTACCTAACAGTCGCTCATGAAGTGAATCATTTAAGTCCAATCAAACGTTTAATAGAGATACGAGAAAGAAAAAAAATCCAAAAAACGCTGAAAATATATTGCGTTGAAATAAAAAAAATCATCTAACTTGAATTTCAATTTTCTGGCTAAATATAGATGTCATGACAAAAACTCGATCTGTTACAAAAACTTCAGAATATTAGCTATAAGAAAACATACGTTAGAAATCTTAAATCGGAACTTTGTTTTTTGATGTTGCTGTTCATTTTCGCTTGGCCGAGCCCAATAATAAAATGAAAAAGCAGTCTTAGAAAGGAAAATCTTATCCAAGATAGACGTTTTTCTAGTTTCGCTATTTACCATCTGTACAAGTTGGAGTGACTGATTGAGATAAACTGTAGGCAATTGATTTACATCTCCAGCTATCACAAAATGAGATGTATTGAAAGTATCACAGAAAGTGACTAATACATCGCTTACCTGTGTATATTGACAACTTTTCAAATTGGGAGGGACATAGATAACAATCATGACAATGTCATTAGTCTTAAAATAGACACAAAGACACTCAAAAAATGATAGTTGCCGCGGAAACGCTATAATTTCAAATTGTAAACTGCACCGTACATATGCACAGACGCCTCCACCTCGCCTCCCATCAGTTCTATCTTGACGGATAAGAGTAGCCAGAAATTCTCACTTCTTCATCAGCCGCAGTCTGAGTGAGCCAAGTCTCACAAAGTGCGATAACATCAGGGTTTTCACATGCAGCAATGACACGAACCTCATCAAATTTAGGTCTCAATGATCGAATATTCGTCAGTAAAATATTCGGGATTTCCATTTTGCTAAAAGCGCTCATTGAAAATTTTTGCCAAAAGATTTTGGGACAATTTAATTCCTGTATAGAATCACATCTCCGCTTTCTTTCCTATCTTTGAGTTCTTTGCACAGTTCCTTGTCTTTGATTTGCTGAAGAGAAGTAAGGTCATTATTGATGTACACATTTCTGAAGTCAGTTGAGTTTCGCAGATTTCTACTGGTTCTCAGAACCGATAATTTTTCTTGGAAATTGCCAAACGTTACTTTGATGAGTCTTGGAGCACTACCACGAGGTCTTCAAATGCGATTATATGATGTCAGAGACACAGCTTCACAATTGACTGCGGCCAGAATATCTAGAATCTTTGATTCATCGTGTTGCTTTCGGTCATTTACTGAGCCATCGGTGGATTCTGCTATTCCAGCAAAAATCAAATTGTTTCGTCGACTAAGACGGTTTTCAAGTTCTTCCATGATGCCATCTGATACATGTGTCAAAGTTGCTTGATTATCAATATTCAAATCATTAATTTGGGACTGTAGAGATTCGCAAGTCCGTTGCAACGACTTTTGCTGGTCCAGAACTTCTACCAACTTCATCTCCAAATTCTTGAAATGATCATTAAGCTTTTGTTCTAAAATTCTTTCAATATCGGCTTTTGTAACAGCATCATTTACCTTGGCTTGCACTGTCTGAGAGTCATAGGACTTTCTGCATCCTTCAGCGCTATAGTCAATTGCTCTTTGTTCAACTTGCCGATTTGAGAACTTGACATTCTTCGAATTGAAGTAAAAGAAAAAGAACCGTTTAAATCTTTTCCTTCAGGCATTATTCAAGCTTTTGAGCAGAAGCAAGTGATGACAAACGGCAAAATCAAAATTGATATTCAGTTGGATTTGAACCCTCGACTGTGTGACCAAATCGCAGTACTGAAGCCAATGAGCTACGACCGTAACAATCAGAACACTGTTTCTGGAATATCTGGATCAGAGGAATGCCAATCTCGACGTAAGTGCGGTAGGTTTCTTGTGACTGTGCAAATCCAGCTTTACAACATTTACGAACAACGACAATGACACTGATTGAGGAAATTGAACACAGTTCAGTTGGATTTCCAAAGGACGACGAATATCCCACGAATTCGACGAAATCAGGTAATGAGATACAGACACAAACACGAACGAAGCGACGAGGATTCGAATGGTATAATTTCCAAGATTCGCGATGCACGAAGAAGTCCTGCAGAAGTACTGCAGTTCTTCGAAGTGCTGAAGAAGTCCTGCCTACAATGATGCTATTACTATTCAATGAACAGCTTCCTCTCCAAAAGTACAATGGCTAACAAGATCATTGATACAGTCATTGAAAATTATGGCAGAAGAAATTGCAATGTATTTTTTGCTCACCAAAATATTTTTCAGGCCCACAAACCACGGACATTAGTACTTGTGCTGTATCGTAGGGTCTTCGTAAATATGATGCCTAAATCTTTGACTGATGAGATGGAATTTTTTCTGAATTTAGGCATTTTTAACTTCCCATAATCGTTTTGAGATTATCTTTATTATCTACCTTAGTTGATTAAGTGAACTGAAAGGAATAAAAATAAAGAATAAAAGCAACTTGAAGCATTGTCATCTCACAAAAGTAATGCTTGTATGTTCTGATCGATCAGTTTCCGTATTGAAGAATATACTTCTTTTTTCAGAAGTATGCGATCACGACTAAACATCTGCGGAAGCGGATTTTAAATTGATTCCTTGGCTTGGTGACCATGTGTATTCCAGGAGTTACACATGGGATTAGAATTTTTCGTAGGAGCTTCTGTAGGTTTGCCTATTGTTTTCTTAACTTTTTTTCTATTTGAGGCACCTTGAAATATAAATTTCCGAACTGGCATCCGTTGCCATTTTTATCCCTGCGAAGGTACCGTAGCCCCAGTGTTTCTTATGGTAGTGAGCTGATTCGGTGCACTGAGACAGGACCCCCTACCACCACCATAACCTAAGATCGTCATCAGCAATGATGATGGCAGCAGAAGATGGAGTGGCAATGAAGCGTCTTGCTGTAGACTATATCACAGTATTTCATTTGCTTTTAAATTGTTTAGAGTAAAACGCTTGAGACATGACAGCATGCATGTAAGTGGTCAGCGAGATGCCGATGAAATCTAAATTTCAAGCTCACAACTTGAATTAATAACGAATCTCTTCAATGCATAACTAGCCTTTTCCGTTCTATCACAATAAATTGACTGTGACAAAAGGAAAACTATTCTAGCATCAAAAAGACAATGCATATTTATCTAAAGGTCGAATTCTATGATTTGGGGATGCGTTTGGCGATAACGTGAATTTGACAATTCAAAACAAGCTAGGTGCATCCACATACTCAATCTGTGATTTTATTCTACCAATGTTATTGTCGCTCAGATGTCTTGCTTTTGATGTTTGTTTTAGTAAATTCCGGTCAGATCTGTGCATTATCAGGAGTAAAACAAATTACAAAAGCATGGTAACAGAATATAGGCCTATTGTTGTGGAAATGTTGCTGTATGATCACTAGTATCGCATATGTAAATCACACACAAACATCTGGTGAGATATTTCTGCTTGCTATCAATTGTAAGATTGACATTAGCAAAATCAATCATCATGCAATTATCGAATAAAACCTTGAAAAATTGAACTTGAAATTCATGCGAAGTGCATCATTTTAGGGGTACAAATCGTTTTCTTTTTGAAAAGGTCACTTGATGTGACGGAATGTGTCCTCAGCCGAAGGCCTGTGATCGCTAGATTTTCAACTTCTGGTTATGCGAAAGTGCGGATTAATGTGCATTGCTCTGCGAATTGGATGTGGATTTACTTTTAAGAATTGTTTTGCGGATGCAGATTGAAGAGGATCAGATATAATACTTGTACATACTCGTATATGTGGTTATGCGCTGCATCTAAAGTCCAATCTTGAGCAGAACTGAATTTTCTCTCGACGGCTTTTTAAGTCGGATTAAAAGCAAACATCAAGATGACACTGAGTTGCTCACGAAGGTCGAGTCTCTTATTTTCTGATGACGAGTGCGTTAGGAACGCGTATTCAATCTGAATGCTACTTCATCTTGATGAAACCAGTAGACCTATTGAAGACGGTCTTTGGTCAGAATAACGTGGGTGCCTCAGGAGATTGAGTTTTCTGGATTGACCTTACCTGTGCTTTTCTGCCATCGCATACCTGTGCATTTCCAAGAGCTCGTGGCTTTATTAAATGGGTTCACTGAATGAATAATTGAATGTGTACAGACTACTTCATTTGCTATATAGGCCTGCAGTATATTGCTCATTACCTATGGTGGGACTTACCTAGATTTCCACACTTATTTAAACAGGGTTTTAACAAGATGTTTGAACCTTGTGGCACCTTGAACTCAGCTATTCTTTCCGGATCGCATCGGTACCGCTTGATCCGATGTAGGAGCTCTATTACATATAACTCAACTTTGAGCCCTATAATTCAATTTATTCCGATTAGTTCAATCTCAAGTAGTGCAACAATTGACTTGAATACTTGATTGCAATTTATCCTGATTTCAGAAACACAATGGATGAAGAGCTCTATGCATTCGGTAACTGGCCTGTTGGTGATGATGACAGAATGAGCGTCGAGGAAAATATAAATGGGAACGACCGAGAAAATGAAGCAAACGCCAATGAAGAAGATGAAGATCCTGAAGAAAGATCAGTAGACGATAATGAAGAAGAAGGAGGTGCAAGAAGAAGAAGAATCGATGGAGCTCGTAACCCTGAGCTACTTGATAACTTTGAAGGCGATGATTTCGTGGAAATTAACTTAGGTGTGTGTAGAAATCAAAAGAAAACATTTTTAAATTCACCAGCATAAATGAGGGCATTCGTATTTTGAGTATGAATGACATAATCACTCAGGGTGTATAACGGTCTAGAAAACAGGAACGTATTTTAGAAACAGGAGTAGGACATAGAAACGTATTTTCTCTAAATTACGACAGATTAAATATTGTCGAGATCTGTTAAGACATCCTTTGTATGATGAGCTTTCTCTGAGCCAAGAAATATTTTCTACCCACTTCAGACGTGCGGTCTACATCATTATAATAAGCTTTTATCTACCTTAGATGACATTGGCTGATAATAGTTTGCGTTATTAGCATGCTTTGGAGAATGAGATACTATGACATACTGTATAGACCTACCTCCTAGGTCACGTTATGTTCTAATACTCGTATTAACCAGTGGGAGAACGAAACTCTGTAAACTGGTGGGCAATTTTCTAAAAAAATTGCATTGCTTGACTTCTCTTCGATCAAATTACTGTCGGAGTAAACTTTGTCCAGACAGGCCCCAAATGTGTTGAAAGCCATTTGAAAACACTTGAGACTCGCCTGAAAGCTTTTAAGCTCTCCCCACGACTCAATCCAATCGACAATCTACTGCATTGCAGCTGGTTTTGCAACAATCGGTACCATTTTGCCGATGTACAACTTCAAGGGCCTCTTTAGCATAACATTGTCGGGTTGTATTCTGAGTAATACAAAATCCTGCATTCACGTCCGATTTCGTGATATTCACGATGCAGCTTACTGACGATCGATGAAGAAATAACAAAACGTACACCTTAAGACTGAGGCATTCATGTGATGGAATGAGCTGTAGAGTGAGAGACTCAGCAAGAAGCCTTGAAGACATGTGCGATATGTTTAGGCAAAACAGAGTGGACACAAATATACAGAATACTGACACAAATTTAGGAGCTATGACTGAATCAAATTTAATTAAGACATCTTCCTCCAGTGGTAGTTTGACATTCATTCTCTGAATTAGGCGCGTTTTTAGAAAAAATATCATTCGTTAAATGATTGGATTGAAGCAATTGGCATCCTTCTAAAGTTTCACGCGACTTCAGGAGACGCTGCTAAATAAGTGCTGCATTTGTTCATGGGCACATTAGGCATACAGTACATTTGTCTGGAAAACTTGGAAAATACAGGGGAAATTCTGGAAACAATTTTGTTATACACCATGTCACTTCTTTGGTAACAACAGGAGTAAATATCAATATGAGATATATGGCTACATGCGAATGTCATGTTGACAGTAACTGTTGCAATAAAAATGTCGTTATGTGTTTGCTATGCACTTCGTTGATATCACCAAAGATTTCAATTCTTCCATGCAGTAAATGAAATGAAGCGAAATGTAAGCAAAGTTGATGTAATCAAGCTCACAAATTAAACATTACATTTTTTGAACTGAAGCATGTACCCACTCTTCCGACGTTTCGCACTTGATCATGGCCCGAAATTGCGGAAAACAGTGAATGAAAACATAGAAAATAAAGTAGCACATTGTAGACTAATAATACTTCGCTTATTTTGTCGTCGTAACAAGCAGGGCCTGCATAATTGCAAACAGATCCTCTGGAAGTAATTAGACACCACGGTCGAGAATCAAGATTATTTAGATATAGCACTACTTCGTTCATCATTTTCTTTGGCATTTTCTCAGATGTTTTGATATTTTCCACTAAAAAGTCTTCTATAAGGCTGTTTCACTTTGATTTTCTGAATCGACAACATATGGAGCAAGCTAATCATTTACTTTTGATTATTTTATCAGTCCCCTAGTTGCGTATTTATTCTGGAAAGAAGTTTGGCAATGTCCGTCAACAAATTCTCTCCGTCAAGTCAGATGAGAAAGTCATGTCATTAAGTGTCCAATGTGTAGCTTCCTGTGTAAGAGAAATTGAATTTTGAGCAGAATCATTGATTCATGGAACCTAAGATCAAAAGAATTACTGGACATTAGAGAAATCAAGCCGAAGTTGATCAACAAAAAGTAACTCCGTCAATAACTAATCCATCTTATTTCAATCGAATCAATCTCAATGAGTAGACCTACTGGTATGTACGAGTACATCCTAAGAATTAGATTGTATGAGTTTTTCAGTTTTTACAAGAAGTGAAGACTAGTTCAAAACGATGGCACATGTTGGAACTTAGTAAGTGGGCAAAAAGGAAGTCGGATACCTTACAGAGATGGGAAAAATAGGCGTGCGTTGCTTGCGGATTGATGTGAATTCCTCCAAAAATGTTTTGATTGCCAAGATTCCTTCAGATTCGAAGAATTCAGATCATTGTGTACAAGTTTCCTCGTTAATGTTGGTCCGTCAGATTCTATGTTTAGAAGTTGGCAGGCGTGAGAGATTTAGTTCATTCCATCACTCCATTCACTGTTCGTAGATTTATCCTCGGTGAATGGCCCTGCGACATCGAAGTGTGACCGAACGAAGAACTCGATGTGTGTCGCACACACGTTTAGGAGGACACTTAGAAATTGAAGATGACCAGTTTGGAACATGTTCCTGAATGCGGTCCTTTAGACGTCTTCTTCCAAGATACTTGCAACCAGAAGTACATACCAAGAGTAAATGACCTTATGATGGAGGAGGGCCGGAAGTTCATCTTTCGGTGAAGCACTCTTTCTTGTGTACATGTCGTTGCAAGCATTTTGGAAAGACCGGAAGACGTCTAGAGGACCGCATTCGGGAACATGTTCCAAACTGGTCATCTTCAATTTCTAAGTGTCCTCCTCGTCCCACTAGAGTGCCCAACAGTGCCGTAATCCGTCATCTACAAGTTTGTGACACATCCGCTTCTGAGGCACGATCACGCTTTAAATTGCATTTAAATCTGACAGAGAACGTGTACTGCGAATTTCAGAAGCATTGTGCATTAAACGTGTTACTCCAGATCTATGTGTGCAAAAAGAACATGTTCTGTGCTTACTTCTTCCGTGGTGACATTCCCTTTCTTTGTGCTGTAATTAATGAAAATGCATCTACTAACTTTTCTTTGTAAAAGTACCTTTCACATCGTTTTTATATAATTTAGCTTGAATGCTACGTCATCGATATCTATGTGAACTGTGATCTTATGTATTGAACACATAGCTTGTCAGTCCCGTGTCTAACCTGACTGAGAGCGGGCGAAACATGTCGTTTGAAATGTTGAATACAAATTGAACACCAACATGAATGCGGCTTTAATTTTTATTTAAGAACTAGCATTTGAACATGATAGTTTCATCGCTTTCTATCCTCGTCTGTTTTAGTTAAAACAATCTCAGTTTTGATCATGTCTAATAGATGACATGAGGAACAAAATGATTTTCTAAATTAATCCCTAAATTATCGATTATTTTACGGTCATCATGTGCTGAATTATGCCAGCAATTTTTTCTTGAAAGAATTTCATTCTATCTTTGCAGCGCTGTTGGGAGACGAGGCTGATAGTTCAATGTCTGAATCCGCCGGCAACGCGTCAGAGGAGAGTGATGTACTTGAGCCAAACTTGGAGGATGAACAGTTTGACAAACGACTATCTGCAACTCATTCAGTGAGTTGATTAATGTTGTCTGATGTGAATATTCCAAAACAAATTAATAAATTGATAAAAATTGATACATGGGAATATTCATCATAGCTTTGAAACTCAGGAAAAATTAACTCTTTTCATTTTCCGCAGGAAAACCCTTATTTAGTCAGCTTCGATGCTGCTCAACTTTTAACTAATATTCCAGTCAATGACACTATCGGCCATATTATCAAATTAGTAGATATTCTTTACTAATAAGTAATAATTCTTTACACAAGGATAAAAGAACACTTGACAAACAACTCCAGCTCTGTCTTCAAATATCTGCGTTCTTTCAATACCACCAATATTTCAGTCAAAATTCTTGCATCTGACAAAGAAAGCTGCACAATCAGATTACGAGAGGCACTTTGCATAACAGAACTGAAACCAGAAATCAACTATAAAGACGAACAAGATGCCTTCTCCGAATTTCTTTATGTATAAGTTTTGATAATTTCTCAGTATTTTTCCATCGCAGTTTAAGTCACTTTACTGCCATGCCACATTTTTGTAGATGTTCAGACATGCCATGATGTCTATTATTGTTTATATCTCTAAGTGAGTACCTGCTTTCAGTCTACTCAGGAATCATAAAAGTAATGTAACTTGAATTTTGAATAATTTCCAAGGTAGATGTATAGATTCTCTTCTTCTGATGATGGCCTAAGGGGAGGCCGAAATTGATAAAGTGCAAAAAATATTACCATCTTGTGTACTTGGTTTCCCTACAAAAACTTTCATAAAAATGGTTAACTAAGGCCTCTTCAACACTTTAAATTAGTAGATTTTGAAGGATTTCCTATTAATGACAATAGTTTTCGCACTCTTTTGCACTAATGTTCCGATCCTGGTTAACAATAGAAACTACCTTCAAAAAGAAGGAATGAGTGTAGAGTCCTCCCTCGCACCTCGCATGGCTGAATTCTGATGATTATAAAAAGTAAAATGCAAATGCCGGTTTTTTTACATTAGGTACGTTGATGACATTTTAGCCGTCTTTCGGTCTAGAACCGAAGCCTTCCTTTTTTTAGACCAGCTCTATGCTGTTAATTCATCACTTCAGTTTACTACAGAAGAACCGATAAATAACTCAATTAATTTTCTAGATGTGAATATTTAATAAAAAATGGTAAATTTGAAACCAACTGGACAACAAATGAATTAGAAATAATACTTAATATATGCCAATAGGTATATAGACATATTTAAAAATAGAACTTTTTGAATACTATAGGACTCATAGCGACTCCTATAGTCGTGATTCTTATCAGAACAACACAGTTAAAGTCTTGCACAATAGATCTCAAAAACAAAGCGGTCTCTCTGCCGACCGCGATTATATCGAAAATAAAGATAGGAATATTTTTATCCAAAATGAAATTATCCTAATATGATAAATAAAGTTATTGCTTTTGCTTTACCCGGCTCCGTCCAGCGGATGGAAGGCTTCGTATCAAAGTAATACGAAGACGAGGCGACACACCCAGCAAACAAATCTGTGCATACTGCTTGCGAGGAGTTGGCCATCTTACCACCGATATCTTACCATCCGAAAAGGGACGGCGGCCATCGCTAAGGGGAATTTGGAATAGGCGTAGCCAGATACGTCACAGGGGAGGAAGCTCAAAGAGATTTTTGCATATCTCAACAGCTAAGATAGAACAAATAGAAGATAAAAAAGAAAGTCTTTGAGCGATGTGATCTTCCTGAACCAAAAATAGAATCTAATGAAAAACTGAAATATTTTGGAAACTCCCTTATGTTTCAATTACATAAGAATAAATGAAACGTAATGTTCGCCATGCATCAATAGTGCTCTAGAGAATTAAAGTACTCTTAGAATTACATTGAACATTTACAAAACACAAAATATGATAAACAATGAAGATCCGATTCCCTTTAGTGAGCTATCCTCCGCAGCGTATAAAAACGTTCATCAATTAACGAATTGAATGTGAATTGACGTGAATATTCTGTCATTCCTCTGCGGGAGCTTGCCTAAAGAGGCAGCGAGAGCTTTGCAGCAATAGATATCATGACTGACTTCCGCATTTTGAATTGCATACATAATTGTAAGTAAGCAGGATGTCTTTATTCTTTAAATGAAAATCACAGAAGAAACATTCGTTGTACAAGATGAAAAATTGAATCTAAATTACATGCGAGTGTTACGTGCTATTACAATCCTACGTCAGGCAATCTGATTGTTCATGAGTTGTGTACATGATAAGGTGAAAGCTGATTTTCGCAAGTAAGTTCTTGAAAAAGGCACTTCAATTTGTTGCGATGCAGAGGTCAGCAGTCTCGACACAAGCTCACTTAACAAGTGATTTGGTTTGGAGATTCTGTGAAATAATATGCACTCGATAGGTTGCTTAAGTCAGAAATTGATGGAAATGAATTGCACCTACATTCCAATCCACGAACTATTCTTTGTGCTCGTTTCCTTATCTTCTCCAATTTTTCGACATTTTTCATATTTATGCCAATCATTAGCGGGGAGTTGTCATTGAGAATAGTGAATACAGTTGCCTTGCAAATGATGATCAGTTGTTCTTTTGAAAGAAACTTCTTCAATCGTTTTATGATATTAAGACGTTGAGATGCTCCTGAACATATAGCATCCACATGCTTATCCCACTTCATATTAGCACTGTATGCAACACTGAGGACTTTCAAGTGGCAATTGAATTGAAAATTAGATGGCATCAATGATATACGTGCCAAACAATTGTACCACAGTAACGTCCCACTTCCATTTACTGTAACAATAAAAACCAAAGACAGAGACAAAATAGTTAATAACTAATGAGTTTATAAAGCACGTTTAGAAAATAATTTGTGTAAAAAGTGTTTTCTGCAATCCCAGTGTGTTCGTTTCAGTATCTCGGTCAAGATCTGGAAGCTGTTGATGGAAATCGTTATGTGGTTGAAGAGGAGACTACGATGCGAGTTCCCATTTGCACTCATCATATGGTGGTCGTTCCTGGACAAGCTGTTCCGCTCACGGTCTTTTATCCACAAGATGTGATGCAACTGAAGCGCGCCCGAGAAGCTAATAAAACCCTGGGATTCGTCTTTTCAGCGTATGTCCTGTGAAAATGTTCATCACTAATACGTGAGATAGCGAATTGGGAAAGCGAGTCAGTAGAACAATTTTGCGTGCAGTGGTATGTTAGCTCAGTTGGTTAATTATATAAAATATTGCCACTGGCTTTCGCAGGAATATAGAACGAGATTTTTTGCTCAACGTTTCGAGATTCTTTAACGAGTGACAAAATATTATTTATGCATAGCAGCTAAACAAAATGATTAACAAAGGAATATAGACATAGAAAATTACGATATAGAAATATGCAAAAGATCATCTATCATGGAATGCAAGGTTAATCAAAGCAATCTAATCAAAGGGGAATGTATAGAAACAGTCAAAAGTATCAACCATAGAATAAGAAATTAGACAACACGATAAGCGAACGGTGCTCAAGTAAGCCGAGATAAAAAGGGTAATATCAAAATTCACCGACACAACCATTAACTTAAACGTGTTTTGAATGTAAAGAGCTTCAAGTGATCTTCGCTTTGCATTGTTTCTGTCAGAGCACAATATTTTCCATTGAGATGCTATCTTTGGATTGATGTTATGAAATTCACGCATGTGTTTGTAAGATGCGGATGATGTGTTGTTGAAGTGCTTATTAATTCCCGATCTTATAGTTCGAGATGTCCACTAGTATACACTTTGTGACAGATATTGCATTCAATATGATAAATAACAAACTTCTTATAACATAGACCTATTGTTGTTCCCATAACACCCGTCAAACAAGAAAAGCAATTCGATGGACAGGATAGGTATTCACGCTTTCTTCTAAATCGCATTCCTAAATTACCTATTCGGTCTCAAAGATTATGCGAACTTTATCTATCACACTTGTTCTTCTGGCAAGTTGGTATATCTGTCTACGACTTTTCTTCACCATAATAGGGCACTTTTATCAGTTAGTTTAATGGCGGCTGCGGTACGGAGGTGCAGAGAGTATAAGGTTCGAGTCTGTCCGTCTCATTCCGAGGGACCAGCGCTTTGGCTCGGCGTTATTAACGCTATCTTGGTGAGATTTGCATGTGCGAAAGCAGCTCCATCCCCACTTTCATGGAGTGACTTCTTGTTCTGGTTCATGGTTCCCACGGTTCCGAGGATAGTAAAATTTGAAAAAACGAGGATTGGCTGGCTTCTATGACCTGCAGAGACGTAGTCGTAATCCGCAGCCGCAGTCTTTACATGAATTGTATGAGGAGATATGGATAGATATCTTTTGGCATGTTGATGCGTAAAATATTTGGCTCGAAATTCGTTTTAGAGAATTATTTACAAGAAGTTCGACTAGTTTCGTTTAAGTGTCGTTACTGTGTTAACGTGTCAGATGTGAAGTTATTATTCTCGTGGAATCAGCAATACAATATTTAAACAAAAAAATTGACCGAAGTTTACTGCGAATTTCTTATGATTACAGCTCATCCATTTGTTAGTATGTATCCTCTCTGACATCTCGCCAGCTTATTTGTCTTATTAGTCCCATTTCTGAAAATGTTCTCTACAACTGAAACGGGAACAACGCAATAAATCTTTGGCGTGCAACCAGCAACAAGCATGAATTAAATACTGTATCGAATTACTGAAACTTTTTCAAGATTCTATAATGATTGATACTACTGACACCGTGCAATAAGTAACATTATAATATCGCATAATGTCAAACAGTAGAGAATTGCCATATACTTTGATCAGCCGTTCTTTACCTCATTCACAATTGACGGAATAATTATAATCTCGCCATTATAAGATTTTCAGTGGTTAATAGAACATTTGTTGGTTGTTATTGATTTCGTATTAAACCAAAGACAAAACTTTGGGACGCGTACATGAAGTAAAAAATATATGCAACAGAAGTAAATAAAGATACGGAGTAAAAGTCACCGCCACGGAAGTACGAGCAACAATACTGTCTGCTTCTGTACACAAACTCCGGACGGAGTGAGGCTATCATTGTTGCTTCAAGGAATGGTAACAACATCGGATGGCGTGCGCGAGTCAACTGCTGGAAGTATCAGGTCTTCTGGTTGGCGCGATCGAACGATGTGCCCGTAATGATGCTCGCCCTTCGGGCTTGCGCATAGACATGCTGATCTCGAAGAATGTAATTAAGATGGATACTTTGCACTTGTTGCGTAAATAACTATCATTACACTCCTTCATTGAAATACATTAGCACATAGAAAGCGCTTCATCCTCTAAAACAGTAAATTCTGCATGGAAATCTCAAGAAATACCGTTGATATCTACAATTCCATAATAAATGGAGGTGGATTTTTTGACAGCTATGAAATTCTGACGGTCATAGATTCTGCAGATCCTGTGAAATATGAAGCTACTTACCCAACTCTTGCAAAGATATCCATCTTAATTGTATTGTTCTCGATCAACGAATTATAACCACGACGTACCACTAATGAAACATTCGAAAGTTGGCTTTAAGATCAATCCTCTCCCTCAAAGAAAGGGATGCTGGCAATAATCAGCGGGATAATTTAAAACTGCGTTGGCATTCAGAGTAGAGAGAAATCTCTGATGAACATGGCCTCCTCTCCATCTGGTCTCGGCATCTTTCCAAAATTTCGAATTTAGATCAACTTTCGCATGCTCATACCATAGATTTCTATTATCTCAAACATAGGACTTTTGTGGCTCCAATGCTGCAATGAAAGTCGATGCAAAACTTCTTCATTATGGGCAGAGGTATTGCTTTCCATCAAATGTTTCGACGTAACTCTAAATCTTGACTGTATACCGCCTGAGTAGTGACATTTCGGTAACAGGGGCGTCGCCAGGATTTTTCGAAGGGAGGGGCGGTCTAGACCCCAATCGGCACGGCCGGGCAGGGGTTTCTAGCAATCAAGCACAATCAAGCACTTTAATCCTATTCTGCCTGGGGGCTCCATCAGCCCTGTGTATGTATTTTTTGATATCTCAGAAATTGATATTTTCCACTTGATCCTAATTGAAGTTTTGAAGGTCACTCCGAAGAGTACTTTTCCAAAAATTGTAATTTTTGAATTCACTGTCTAAACATTTTTAGTAAAATTATTATTTCAAGCAAGTAACTGCTATTAGTCTTGCATACAAATTGATCATTATCATATCATTACAGCATTTTTTCTCGCCTTGGTCATAGTTGAAGTCATCATCAATTGGACAGTTAAAGTTACTCCCAGCTGAGGGGGGAGGGCGGCCGCACCTTCGCCCCCCCTTGCCGACGCCCCTGTTCGGTAACAATGAATTTTTTGTAATTCCAGGGATCAGCTGAAACCGGGTGGAATTGGCACGACTGCTGTGTTACGATCCTACGTCGACACCAGTCGTGGCTCTTACGATGTTATAAGAGCCATTTTACAAGGGAAACAGCGATTTCGAGTCAAAACTGTGGCCAGAATCTTTGATGGGTAAGTTCACGGGATAGGGTCAGTGTTGTGACCAGGGCGAATCAAACATAAGATATTCAATTTTTGATTAATAATTTTGCAATCAATTAGTCAATTAGCTTGATTTATTCACGAATCTTTATGATCCATGGCATATGTAATATTTTCTCATCAATCATATGAAATATTTTTCTTTCTTAGCTTCTAATCTCAATGCGGAATGATTCAAATAGTTCTCTTTTATTTTCAGGCGTAGTTCATTTGATATGCAATGCATTTCCAATACTGGAGCTGTAATAATAGATAGAAATGCTTCCTGAGTTAATATTTAATCGAGAATATATAAAGAATCTCTGAAGAAGCATCTCGAAATTCTCTAGCATTGCAAAAATCTCGCTCTACATACAAATGATAGCAAGGCGTAGAAATTTGCAAGTAATTGTTGTCAAGAAGATTGGTCTTTATGATGTAGAAATTAGTTGAGAAAAATGCTGTCTTGAGAAGAAGGCAAACTTGTGTATGCAAATATTGACGTTGTCTTGAGATGGATCACTGCTATTTGCTTTCCTTGGGCAAATTTTTCTCTAGCATATTCAAAGACATTAAATTTCTCAAGTGCCATTCAACACTGAACACAACAGCAATGAGGATAATTAAAAGAACGCAATGTCAAGTTCTATTCGTATCTAAGTAGCCTCTTAGGTGCAGCTGTGATGCAAATGTCCTTTTTTCATTGATCTTTGGTATATTATTGGTTAATTCCTATAAGAGATGGGACGGGTGACCACTTAGTACGAAATTCGGGCCCTGGTGCGAAAAACTACGAAATTTTACCAATGCAGTTGAATATTCTGCCACTGCTACTTAAATCAGGGAGGAGAATATTCCGGATTTCTTGACGGCCATCTGAGTCATTCTGAGATTCCCCAGAAAATGCTAAGGAGAAGTAAGGGATAGGGGGTAAGCAGGCATGTGATGTTTTTGGCGATGAATTTGGTTTCTCTCGTGAAATTCAACCAGTTATAGTCCCAAAGGGTTGGAGCTTTGCCTGCGGCGCTTTATAAAACAAAGACTTTACTAGTTGCGCTTCCCAAGATGCTGGAGGTTTCCCCTGCGGTAATTTGCCTCAATATGGTTGAGCTTACTTTACTTTCCTTTTTCGTTTTTCGTCGTTTGTTCCCGGTTCCACCAGGGTTGGACGTTCCTGCGATGACTTTCGTCCACGCTTTCCGATCTAGAGCAGTGTCCTTCACCTTCAGTTGTTCTAGGTCTTCTTTGACACAGGCATACCACGTTTTCTTCGGTCTTCCTGGTGGACGGCGACCGTCAATCGAAAGATGGTATACCTCACCGATGATGTTATCAGTTGTTCTCCTTACATGCCCGAACCACCGCAAGCGTTTCTGACGTAGGCGAATAGGAAGTTCGGGTATGCCGCACAGTCTTGCCACTTCATCACTTGGTACCTTGTCCTTCAGCTTGACATGTGCCATATTTTTTTTTCTACGGATTTTGCGTCACTTTTTACCCCTACTGGGGCCTTGGAGCGTTGTGGTGCTTTGTAGTCTGGATGCCTTTCCTACCGACTTCCAATGACACTTTCCGGGTTCGACCTCTGGACCATGAGATCGCTAGTCCAAGTACGCAATCACTGTGCCACGGACACCACTAACGCACCATATAACGCAGCATTCGCCTATCAACGCCTCTTAGCTGCTCTATCAATTTTTGAGTGAGTGGCCACGTTTCCGCACCATAAGTTAGGACGGATCTTATGCACAACTCGCATACGTGTGCTCTGTAACTCAACGGAATGCCTTTGTTTGTCAACAGGCTGGCTAGCTACCGCCACTTCTTCCACGCGATTGCAATGCGCGCTCTGACTGCATTTTCCGTTCCGGCTTCTCTATCAAGGACATCCCCAAGATAGCAGAAATCTTGCACCTCTTTCAGCGTCATGCCGTTGATTTCTAGGGAGTCATCGCCGTCTGCAGATTTGCCATTCACACACTTTCGACAACGGAAACTGTGGACTCCATTGAGGGCACGAAGTCCGGAACACCTCTTGTGGCACCACATTTTGCACGAAACACAGAAGATAGAGTTCACCCCGACGCCTTTCATGCAGCAACTGACTTCGTCTGCTCCTTAAGACTCTTGCCGGTGACAAGGACTTTTGACTTGGTTCCGTTGATCTTCAATCCTCGCTTTTCCAGCTGAATGTTCCACGCCTCGAGTTTCCTTTTAGCGTCTTGTTTTGACGTTGCCGTCAGCACTAAGTCATAATTATGGTTGAGTTCTAAGTAATAGTTATCAGTGGCCTTAGTACATTAATATTTAATGTATTTTTAGTCGTAGCATAGGGCCTATAGTGTGTAGGCGCACAAAGATTCATGACTATTTAATATTGACTCTTGGATTACTTGTAATCATCTCAAAACTGAAAATGGGACCCAGAAAAAGTAACGCATGGACACTAGAAGAGATCTTCCGGAGTTTTTGTGACACCACGTTCTCATCCCTGTTAAATGTTTACTTACTACAGAGTTGATCATAAAAAGCGGACCACCTAAACTTTGTCAAACTTCAATCGATTCTCCTACCTTTCAATCTCATTAATGAGCCATACACCATTCAAGAGCTTGTGTTCTCAGCTTTTCAATGAGCCGTTGTACATTTGTGTCCGTCATTGCTTACGGTGGACAGAGGTCAAAATGTGAAAATCGCCACTTTTAGAAATCTCTAATTTTCAATGTGAAAACATGTGAGCATGATAATGAATCAGACACAAAGTGAAAGGGCGTTCTCTGAGCATTCTTCTGATGTATTGCTCATCGAAATAGGAGTACTTATAGAGAAGTTATGATGTCATAAATTCATTTCATAATTTTCTGTTTCTGTTGATTGTTGAAAAGTTGTTCACAACTTCTGGCGCCAAAAAGGTCATTTTCAGGCTTTCAATATCTGTGCTGTCTAGACGTCTGCATAGCCAGATCAAAGTGTTGACCCACATAAGTTGTAAACATAGAAATAGATTGTTTAGCTGAAGTTGACTAGAATGGAAGTTGAGTCAAGGTCGCGGCACATCCGGGGGAACTAAGTTGGGGCATGAACCACCAATGAAAAGCTTATAATTGCACATGTGACTGATTCTAAGCCAATGATTCAGCCGTTGACAAGTGTATCTAACTGAAAATGCGTGCGATTTGTGTGCCACTATTGTGTATTGCATGAATCTTCATTTCCGTTCTAGAGGTTTTATTGTTATTTATTTCTATGGTTGTAAACAAAATTTCTCTTCGGTTGTGAATTCATCTTATGTACTGATGACTGATCCGAAGCTTATGAAAGTATTTTTGAAGGACAAAGTTTCTGCTCTATTGTCAGAATGACAGTCCGAACGGCTAGTTAGCCGATAAGTAGGCGTGCTCTGTGCAGTGGACACCTGGATGGGGTCTTCCTCCTCTTTTAACGTCCACATTTTCCCATGTATGGGGTCGTACAATAATGATGGTTTAACGTAACTACTCCCTCATCCTGGGGGCTTGGACGGTGCTGACATAGTCAGACTTTGAGCGTTGTGATCTTTCTCCGGATGCCTTTCCTGACAACTTCCAATGACACTTTCGGGGCTCGACCTCTGTACCGAAAGATCGCTAAGCCAAGCACTTAACCACTGTGCCACGGGTCTGCGGGAGGAGTTTTCCTGCCGGTTCAAGTCAGTCCGCTAGCCCGCGTGATGTTTTGAATGCGGTTCAAGTACCCGCACGAATTTAAATGGTCATGTTTCACACAATGATTTCCTATGCATTTAGCGTACGTATTCATTTTGCATGCTTGATGGTGCGCATGTCTACGAAAGGATGCAGTCTGCATACATATGCTGACAGTACGTGTTTTGCATATTAATCGAAGGCATGAAACGGATATGCAAGTCTGTATGCATGTCATTTTTATTCGCAAAATGTTGTTGATTGCATAATTGTAACTATGCTACATCGCATTTGATGGATGTGAAAACATTATCAGTCACTGAAAGTACACAAAAACTGCATGTACTCCATAGTGAAGTATCACTGTCAACTTCCAACAAACATAGCTTTTAATTGCTTCTAGTTAGGGTGTCTACAAAGTCCTAGATGTGTTGAAAAAGTCGTAGCACTCGAAAAACCGGTCTAAAAGTCACAAAAAGTCCTAAATATCATCAAGAGTCCTATAGAAGTTTTCAGATTTGGTATTACTTTTTGTAAAATCTAAGAGCAGGGAACTTCTAAGTGTTTAATTATTTCATCAAAATAATGTATAATTCATTCTCAAACCGATGAAGCAAATGGATGTTCAAAGAAGTGTTGGCTTATCTGTAATTTTGATGAATGGCATTTGTACGGTTGTCGAATGCTGGACACATTTAGATATGTATCAGAATATCCGTTCAGTATTAAGAAGGCAGCTATGTCTTCTGTTAAATTTGTTTTACTTTTCTTATTAAGTCTTCATTTCAACGCCGAACAGGAATAGATTCATGTGGAACCTAGCACTAGATTTGACTATGAAATCTGTCAATCTCATTCAGTAAATGGATTTTGTCCATGCGGTCTGCGGCGTAGAATGCAATCGACGTTTCCTTGGATGTCCTAAAAAGCGACTAAAAGTGCGACTGTTGCGCGGACATGGTGAACCTTATCGCAATCTGAAAAGTGTGGTGCTCGCACTGAATCGATGATCGTAGGTAGGTCTTGTCGTAATGACCAGGGACCCATTTAAGAGATGCCCGACTTCTCGCACTTAGGGATGCGTGGTTTTTTATAGACATCTTCCGTTTGTCAGATAGGCTAATTGCGCAAGAATAAGAAGAATAAAGAATAAATTATATAAATTTTCCAAATGAAAATCAAAATCAACATATCATAAGGAAGTCAATAAGGAATAGCACATGTGAGATCAGTGAAGTTATCCCCAACCAAAATTGACACAACCACAAAGGAGTTCTGCCGTAAGCTCGTTTTGCTGTAAGGGACTGTCAGTCTTCCATTTCTTAGGTGAATATAGTGGATGACTTGTCAATTGGCACTTTTGGAAGAAGGACTTAAAATTTAGTAGGCGTTTTTGATGGAAATTCGTAGTATTGTTGTTGCATTGACAGTTGAATGTACAAATGATCTTTCTGGCGCGTTTAAAAAGTCTTTTGATTATATGCACTGTTTCCGCATTCAGAATGCCAAATAAACAAGAGCAGTACATAACAATACTTCGCACAACGTCATTAAAAACAAGCCACAGTTCATCGTGGCTCAGTAAACCTTTAAGCACTTTTATCATGTACACAAGATCGCATTAAGATAACTCTATCTAAAGAGTTGACATTATCAACAGCTCATATTTCTCTCAGCAATTCATAGGTATCTTCAGCCACACCTAGAAATCCAAAGGTTTGACATTGACCGAAAGGCACGTTCACAATTCTTTTTTATTTGAAGTTTCTGATTATTCTGATTATTTCTGATAATTTCTGATAATTCTGATTTATTTGAAGTTTCCGGGTTGCCACAATTTATTTGAAGTTGCCACAATTCCTTCAAATTCGATGAATTCAGATCATAGCGCACAAGTTTTCTCCATAATGTTGGCCCTTCCGATCATTATAAAAAAATAGCAGGCGTACGAAAATCAGTTGACTTGATGATTTCACCATCCTCTTCTCAGCATTCCTCACTGTATAGTATAATGCATACACTGAATCGAATGTTAGCCAAGAAAGAGATGTGTGTTTTGGTGTGTGCGAAGTGATATCACAGCACGCACGCATCTCTCACTGGCTCTGGTGTCCTCTGCTGACAGCTTATTGTTTGCCATTTCCAATAGTAAGCGATACATGGATTATCCATTCGAGAAGGAGCAAGTTGTCTAATTCTGTGATGTGCCATTTCGATATTAAGGTTACAGATAACACTTCCTTTCTAGGAAACCGAAGACGCGCGCAGATGAATCTAATTCTGTGGATATAACTAATTCGTTGCTCTACGATTATTTCTCTTCGAAGTTTTTGGCATTTTGCTTCTAATCATGTAGATGTTTTTAATACAGATTCTCCATCTGGACTACCTAACTTAACCTGACTTCCAATAAATTTGTATCCGAAGAAGATATTCTCCTTTTTCTAATCTGATATTACTGGATACGTGGACTACCTATGATTCCTTAACCTGACTTATTTATTCTCAATTCGTTGTTCTGCTGTGTGGACTAAGTCTCCGCTTCAAAGTATAATACTGGCTTTGAATTGCTGATATCTTGGTATTAGCAGTTTGGCTTGACAGTTAATGCTATGTTCTCTTTCGTGGATTCTTCAAGAGGACTTCTGTCTTACTGTCACCCGTCGGTAGAGCGTTGGCCTAGAATACCACGAGGTCGGTGGTTCAAATCCACCAAGACGCGCAGTTATTCTCCGTCTGTTAAATTGTTTAATGAGACTGATTTTTCCAAGTGATGACATTTTAAGCAGTCATGCGGTCTCACTCCTAATTTAAAGCAAAACTCCTTGCAGGGAAGAACTTTCTTTGAGGGGAACTGAATTGATCAGTGAAACAATTCATCTCTTCGTGTTAAAGCTTGAAAATTTCTCGTCTGTTACGCCCACTTAATTTACAAAACATCCATTTAGTGACTATTTGATTTAGTCATTTGACATATTTGTGAATTTGTAGTTTCTTGCAATGATATGCTTGCCATGAACGAAAATTCAGAGTCGTGTCAATATTTCCCTTGAAGAGGATCCTTTCTTGCAGTTGTTCTCCTTTTTTAAAAATGTAAGGAGGATGATCAATGAAACCGAAGATTGAACTTTCTTTTCATAGAAATCGCTGCACTTTATTATCCGTTTATGAACAATGGGAATCGTCCTTGATTATTTTAATGAGATGTTGTCCTACGCACAATGATGGGTTCGTGATGTTTACTATGTCAAGGAGGATCCCGTTATATGCAGGGAAAGTCGTTGAGTGCTTTCTGTGTAGAAGTTAGAATGAAAAGTCTTAGAAATGCTCAGTTGTCTTTTGTTGCACTTAAGAGTTCATCGGATAATCCCAGTTATCCGCATAGTACACTGAAGCGTGGAAGCAATATTGGGAATTATCTGTTACATGTGAAGAAATACTCAAGATGGTGATAATGCTATGTAGGAGGAATCAGCAGCATATACTCTGCATTATGTACATTTTTCAATTCCGGGCCGACAGCCCGTGTAGACAAAACCTGCCGAAATTACGTCGGCGTCTCTGTAAGCTACTAATTAAGACTGGGAACTACTCATCTTAGACCGTTGGACATGATTTGATATCAAAACTCTATCCAAATTGATTTTCTGTTATGGATTAGACAAGTATTCTTACTTTGATAATACATTTAATGCACGTATGAAAAAGATTGAGTAGCAATACGCGTGATAACTCATTCAAGATATGGAATAATTTCACGATAGATAGACTAGCGAACACATGATTCTTACAAAAAAGCTTTTATGCTAGAGTATGCGATTCCGGAAACTCTATTTGAGATCGAGTACGGCTTAAAACTAGATGCATAAGTAAATAATTTGACCGTGATCATAGAGTAATTATATTAGTAAATTATTCAATAAAAGACTGATTATTCAAAACATGAAAAAAGACAAGTGAAGGAGAGGTTAAGAGCGAACACCGCCAGTCATCGATCCACTTAAACTATTCCCTCTAATTATCGCAACACTGATGCGTTGCTGCAACCGAGAATGTTCACGGCGGTCGCCAGTTGTTTCACTCATAAGATGGCCAAGTGACTTCAAAAAGGTCTTTGTAGATTCACCGTACACTCCAGAAGTCTCAATAGCAATGGGTTGGAAAAGATGTTGAGGTACGAGGTCACGATACTTCAAACGCTGGTGATCTTCAGCTGCAGCAGAGGCGGCTCACGAATTGATTGCAGAATCAACTAGGAAGCAGTAAGTAGAAGTGTCGGTACAGGTGAAATCCCACAACTGGTGCTTGCCATTTTTGAATGGGAAAGTAGTGAGACCGTCAGAGTGCCTGTCGTCATGGTTACTTAATCCATAGAATTCCATGGTTAATCCAATCTTCCTGCCTTTTCTCTGAATGAAGGAGGAAGATTCGGTATTTTTGAAGCATAAATGCGACCAATTCAGAAGTTGAAAAAGCAGAAGATTGATAAGCATAACGAGAAAAATTGCTAAATAGGCGGATAGCAAGACCACCCTTTTTAACAGAGAAAAGTGCTTGGATATTCTCTGGAGAACAGGGAAAAGTGCTTGGACATTCTCTGGAAAACAGGGAAAAGTGCTTGGATATTCTCTGGAAAACAGGGAAAAGTGCTTGGATATTCTCTGGAAAACAGGGAAAAGTGCTTGGATATTCTCTGGAAAACAAGGAAAAGTGCTTGGATATTCTCTGGAAAACAGGGAAAAGTGCTTGGACATTCTCTGGAAAACAGGGAAAAGTGCTTGGACATTCTCTGGAAAACAGGGAAAAGTGCTTGGATATTCTCTGGAAAACAGGGAAAAGTGCTTGGATATTCTCTGGAAAACAGGGAAAAGTGCTTGGATATTCTCTGGAAAACAGGGAAAAGTGCTTGGATATTCTCTGGAAAACAGGGAAAAGTGCTTGGACATTCTCTGGAAAACAGGGAAAAGTGCTTGGATATTCTCTGGAAAACAGGGAAAAGTGCTTGGACATTCTCTGGAAAACAGGGAAAAGTGCTTGGAAATTTTATGGCTGCATTTGGCAAGATATTTCTGTGGACATGTATCTTGGGGCTGGGGAGCAGACAGAACTCGGTCATGAAAAAAAGTGATATGTCAGACGTACCGTGTGAGTCCAATCCCTTTCTCTCATGAATTTTGATTTATTTTTCTATTAAATAAAAATCAATTAGAGTGTAAACATTGCTTATACTTTGAAACACATTAGGCAAATGCTTTTTACAAACCTGCGATCGCTCATTTTGAAACAGCAATATTTCACTATTTATTCGAGTGATTCACATATCTCGCGGGGATTTTCTACCTTGCCAAAAGAAAGTGAGGAGGCTTCAAAACAGATTTTCTGCCGGACTTGTACTCATTTAAAATGTTTGTTTGGGGCTCGGAATCACATGCGATTCAAAGTTAAAGTGACTCCGCACTCCGTAGTCCTAGTGCATTACTTTTTCATGCTCTCTGTGCGAAGCCATACTACCAAGTCTGGGAAAGTGGTTTCTTCTTGGCAACTCTCACCCGGTTAGAGATTAGCTTCAGTGGGACAACATCTCACGAGGTGAACAGACTCGAACCCTGGACCTTCGCAGCGATAGAAATCCGACATTAAGGGACTAAAACCAACATAATTTAAGCTTTTACTTACTGGGGGCTTGGACGGTGCTGACATAGTCAGACTTCAATCTGGAGAGTTGTGATATTTTAGTCCGGATGCCCTTCCTGACGACTTCCAATGACACTTTCGGGGCTCGACCTCTGGCCGAAAGATAGCTAGGCCAAGCACTTATCCACTGTGCCACGGAGACCACACTGACATGGACATTGACAGCAATACTACGTCGTGGACAACAGTACCTCAGCGATGTCAACTTTCAGCGGTTGACAAATGGAAGGCACCCGGGCAGTTTGTCATTCTCATTTCTCTTTAATAATGTACAAAAGCATTTTGATGAAATAATTGTCAACAGATCGCCTTGCGGCCGTAATCAACAACTGTCGCATATCTGAGTAAGTTGATTGTTCTTAAGATGTAGCAACGTTGACATAGAACAGTGTTTCTCAACCTTTGCTTGTCGCGGACTAAGTGTTTAATACCAAAAACGATCTTTATTTCACATCAGCTTCGCGGACTAAACTGAAACACTGAAATAAAACAACGGCTGCTGTCCATTATAGTTTCACAAACTTAAACAAAGCGAAAGGTCGGATTTCTGTGGTCTGACAAAGCCAAGGTACAGAAGAGCGACTCTCAACCAACTGAGCATTCGTAGCATATTATGTATCTTGATCGGAAAAACAGCACTTTTGTCTCATTTTCATTACTAAAATTTGCTTTGATATTTATTTATGTTACTGATTTATATAATCATAATAATAATAATCACTTTATAATTTTGCAAGAGAGTCGAGAACAATAGTGAATCGTTATAAAGTAAACTGAGAACCCAATCTTGAAGCTTGCGCAAGAAAATGAAGAAATGTGTTCAAATGTCTCGCATCCAGAGATAGATTCATTTGCGTGTGGGTTAGTCTACAGCGGACATAATCCTATTCCAGTCATTGCATGCAATGGTGGCCGGCAATAGAGATTGACATAGATGTTTGTCTCACTTTGGCATAGAAATAGATTGTTTATCTGAAGTTGACTAGAATGGATATTGACTGAAGGTCGCGGCACATCCGGGGGAACTAAGTTGGGGCATCAACCACCAATGAAAAGCTTAGAATTGCACATGTGACTGATTCTAACCCAATGATGAAGACGTTGACAAGTGTATCTAAGTGAAGATGCCTGCGATTTATGTGCCACTTTTATGCATTGCGCAAAGCTTAAGTTCATTTCTAGAGGTTCTATTGTTACCAATTTCTGTGATCTTTGGCTTGTGTGATTGGCCAAGCGCACGCATTTCAGAAGTAGCTGTGATCAGAGAACCAACGAACTTCAACAGTCAGATTGCAGGCAGACCTGTCAAGTGAAATGTATGTATCTTTAACTCAATTTTTCTTAGCGATATATTCTTCAGATCCGCAGATGGAAACTTTATTCACACCGCCCAACTCTTCACGATCTAAATTTACTAACTGTGCACGTATAATATGCTGTCAATGTTCAAGTTCACTCGCAGTGATAAATTGCGGTGCCTGCGTGTTTCGGTCTAGAGATGACTAGTTGACATTGTCATTTAGTTCATGATATATTCTTGCATCTGAGAAGCAATCCATTGCTTACTGTTGGAGCCACAGAATTAGACAGGTCGTCTCTTCTTCTGTTTTACTATAGAAAGGAAGCATTGGAACATGTATCGATAATGAAATGGCACAATCTGCTGACTAAATACCATAGCAATCAAACAATGAACAGCTAGTTCAACATTAAACACGACAAACTGTTCGAAGCACGGAATTAGATTGTTTAATCGTATCACTTTGCTAGAAGTGCAAACTGATTCAAACAGATGGCACATGCAGGAACTTAATAAGTGGGCAAAAAGAAACTTTTAATACCTTCCTTCGAAGAATTCAGATTATTGCGCAAAAGTTTTCTCGCTAATGTTGGGCCCTCCGATCAATTTAAAAAAAGTTAGCAGGCGCATGAAAAAACGTTCACAAACTTCTCTGTAGAACTTGACATCGACTGTGTCTTTGCTGTGTGATCCAGTTGATAACAGTCACTGAAACTTTGCACAATTTGGCGTGTTTAATGTTGAACTGGCTGCTCATTGTTCGATTGCTATGGTATTTAGTCAGGAGATTGTACCATTTCATTTACGTTGCATGTTGCAATGCTTCCCTTCTAGTCAAACGGAAGAAGAGACGACCTATCTAATTCTGTGGTTCGAAGCTTCAGTGACTGTTATCAACCGGATCACACAGCGACGAGACACAGTCGATGTCAAGCTCTACAGAGAAGTTTGTGAACGTTTTTTCTTTCGCCTGCTAACTTTTTTGATAATGATCGGAGGGCGAAAGATTATCGAGGAAACTTTTGTGCAGTGCTGTGAATTCTTCGAATGTGAAGGAATCGTGGGGAGGGGAGGATTTTGAAGGAATTCACAGGAATCCGCAAGCGACGCACGACAATTTTTCCTATCTCTGCAAGGTATTAAAATGCTCTCTTTGCCCACTTAGTAAGTTCCTGCATGTGCCATCGTTTTGCACTTCTAGCAAGCTGATACGCTTGAACAATATAATTCTGTGGTTGTAGCTCTTACCTTCAATGTTTAGTGCACTCGCTGAGATGTCATGAAGTCCAGGTTCTAATAAATTAACCTTTGAATGATTACCTGAAGTGATGAATTATCTGCCAGTTGTTTTGACGTCTACATCAGCATATTCTCTTATCAGTTGGCTAAACGAAAAACGTTCAAACAGCGAATAGGACGAATTGGTGTTCATTCACGTATATCATTAAAAAATGTACATCAGTACACACCTGTCTATTCATTCTACTGCTTCTTAGCAAGTCGTCATTTGAATCATCAAAAATGGCAAGTAAATCTTTCCAACTTTGGGGTGACGAAGCATCTGCGAGGGCCTACTACACATGCACAAAGAAATATCTCCAGAAATATGAAGAAACTGCGGTGGTCATGATACTGAATTATTATCGTCAGCAGCATCCTGAGTGGGTACCAGGGCAGTCAAAGATTCCTTTGATCGTAGACGTTGGTTGTGGAAGTGGACAACTTAGTGTAAGATTGTCGAAATATTGTGAACGTCTGATCGCCGTGGATATTTTGGAAGCTCAAATAGATCTCGCCAAGGAAGTTAATGGTCGTCCAAACATCGAATATGTGGTTGGAATGGCTGAGAACTTGACAAAAGTCTGTCCTTTGGAAAGTGTGGATTTGATCACAGTTGGAACGGCGGCGCATTTCTTTAACACATTCAATAATAATAATGATTTCTATGAGGAATTCAAGAAATGTCTGAAATCAAAAGGAGTTCTTGTGATTGCGAGTTATTTTTTTCGTGGGATAGAACACGACGACGAATATTACCGAGATTACTTTTTCCAATCAATGCAAGGTTATTTATTGAATGATTTCGTAGAGCGCGTTGTACAGCTTTCGGCGACGTCATATCGTGATTTGAGAGCTCCACTTGATGCAACTCGAGAAGAGAAGATCATTCCTTTGAAATTGTCGATGGAAGATATCAAGGGCTTCTATGCATCATTTGCTAACTTAACGAAAGAAGGATTTGTGGAGAAAGTTGTAGAAAAATTACCTCAGATGGATTCTTACACCGTTTTAGTCCACGTGTTTACCATCCAGTGGAGTAAACAGTGAAGATTTCGGTTGCAAGGATATCCTGCTGTGCTATCTTTGCGTTTTCATCTCTTAACCCTGAAGGGTCAACGGTTTGGACTTAGCGTAAAGGTTCAACGTGGTGCATTTTGTTCCTATAACTTAAATGCAAATTATGTGTTTTTACATGCTTTCAAATCATCCTGTAGGTACAAGATATGATATCTATGTTATATATACGGGATGTTTGTGTCTCGACCCAAGAGCTTGGGTACCCCAAGAGTGAGAATCCAAGAGTAAAGAAATAGACCATAAATGATCATTTGCGGTTTTCTTTGAAAAATTCTGCCTAAGTATATATCCACATCATGTCATCGCAAGTCATCTACATGTAAGCTTACATGTATGTACATGTAAATATGTAACCTACTTCAACCACACGATTGGTCTTTCTATGATAAAACTGCTATCATCAACTTTGATATAGACCTACCGTAAATGTCTATCTGATAGTTTGTTTAATTAGCTTTGTAAACTATGCTCTGATTACCTGTGCCTTCTTTGTGAATTTAATCCATTAAACTAGATGTAATGCATATTGGGTTAGACAGAATTATTAGGCTGTAGACGTAAACAGGGTTGATGATATTAAGCCCAGAGATAACCTATGCCGATAATTAAAACTTTTAGCTGATTATTAATATGGCCTCAATTCCGCAATAACAAATTCATGTAATAAATAGCAATTAATATGAATATTAGGTACATATTAATTGAATAGCAATATGTACAATAAGGTATGATTCAAAATATCTTCATGCACTTTTAAATCTCAATCAAAATTCTTAACATGTTCTGGAAATTGTTGTTCCACTTCATAAGAGAAATAGCCACACTTGGGTCCAATCTTGGGGGTACCCAAGCCCAAGATTAGACCCAACCGTGCTCTGGGGCGGAATGAGATTTGATGCGCTTAATTTAGTTACTGTATTTCGTTGTATCACGATATCATCGCTTTTACTAAATTTCAAATATATAAAGGACTATGTATTGAAGAGCGGTTTTCATCTGGATTTATTCTTGCTCACTCATGTCAGAGTGCAATTTTATTTTGTGGAGGCTGTCGTTCGAACTTGTACATTGTCTCTTCCATATAGAAATATTTGTCAAAGATACGCCTATATTTCCCTGAAAATTCATTCTATTTCGCCTCCAGAATATATATTTTAACGACACCCTGATGTAGCTTAAGGAATTTATAATTATCGGTTGGATTGGTTCTAATTCTTTTCTTATTCAGTGTCAATTTCCATGTAATTTATCGTCAAAAATGTGATATGCGTCAATTCAGGGCAAACGATAAAGAAATTTATGAATTGATTTTATAATGATTGAAGAGTTTTCTTATTTACACGACATTCTGATGAGCTATGTAAGACAGTCAATGTACTTGAGTTCCTTGATATTCTGCAGACTATTGAATTGGCCGTGTAATTCCTCGGTTCATTGATGATAATAATATTAATGTTATATTTAATAAGAACCAACAACTAAATCATGAAAAATAAAGCTACAACAACAGAAAACTGACAAATATCAAGCCCATGAAGGGATAAAGCGTCAAACTTGAGTGAACAGTTTACAAAGTATGCATGAAGGTGTTCACACTTACCATATGTCCAAGCGCCTGAAATGTTCTGCCAACCTTGACTTGAACATGACAACAGATCCCGTGGACACATCGTGTGCTGCAAGTTGATTCCAGTGGCGAACGGTGTCGTCAGTGAAAAACATGGATCTGTATTGGTGATGGTGCATTGACATTAGTATTTTAACTGGATTCCCACGGTGGGATCTTGATGAAAAAGTCTCCCGGATTATTGAGTACTTTAAAGAGGAAAATAAGACGATAACGTTGATAAAGAATATGATGATAATGCTTCCAAATATTCTTTGTACCCAAGCTGATGCAACTTAGGAAAAACCCTGTTGAAACGTTTCTGCACCCTCTCGATTTGAAATCCTGCCAATTTGGTATTGGGTGACCACACGATGTTCCCATATTCCAGAATGGATCCAACATCAGATTTGTAGATCGGCATTAAACTTTAAGAACCCTGCTGTGGAAAGATTTGATCATTACTCCAAGCACGGGGTTGGGGCTTAATAAGAGACGCGTCTCTTATTCAAGGAAATATGGTATTCTTCTTGCTTTATGAGAGTGAATTACCGAATGCCGTGAAATAGTTCAAACATCAAATTATCAGTGTTCGTCATTAAGCGTAGGCTGTGATGGAAAATTCACTATCAATTTTCTATTCAATGTTGACGAGGATTTTATGCTGATAAATAGAAATTGTTGTTAAGAAATGTACTCTTGTTGCAATCCTAAGTGATCTGAAATATGATTTCTTCCGGAAGAGGAATATAAAACCAGGCTGCTGAATTGAAAAGATTTCAGGATTTTATTGAAATATTCCCACCATTTTCTCACATAGTACTGCATTATGAAGTGGTGCCAGAAAGGTGGAAGATAATTGTACCACACTGACATGGACATTGACAGCAATACTACGTCGTGGACAACAGTACCTCAGCGATGTCAACTTTCAGCGGTTGACAAATGGAAGACATCCGGGCAGTTTGTCATTTTCATTTCTCTTTAAGGTACAAAAGCATTTTGATGAAATAATTTTCAACAGATCGCCTTGCGGCCGAAATCTACAGCTGTCGCATATCTCAGTAAGTTGATTGTTCTTAAGATGTAGCAACGTTGACATAGAACAGTGTTTCTCAACCTTTGGTTGTCGCGGACTAAGCGTTTAATACCAAAAGCGATCTTTATTTCACATCAGCTTCGCGGACTAAACTGAAACACTGAAATAAAACAGCGGCTTGAGTTGATGCTAAAAACAGATTTCGTCTCTCCTTGAAATTTATTGACCAGATTAAAATAGTTAATTAAAAGATATGTACAACCCCTACGCATTTCGAGCGTTCGCTCTTCCTCAGGGGGTAATTCGCTAAAACCAACTGATCTGGCCGCTCATGTGGGCTGCTTATATACAATGTTATCGGTTGAGAGATGTTTAAAATACCGTCAACTCTTTTCTTCGATTGATTTTTGGAATCAACTGTTTAATGTAACGAGCTTCAGTCAGTCTAGTGTCCAATGCATCTTTGCACTTATCACGAATTTCAAGGTCAAAACCAGTCAAACGTTTTGATCTACATTTCAGACAATGTTCTGCCATAGCACTCGAATCAACATTACCTTTATCTACAGCACGCTTGTGTTCATTATAACGATGCTTAAAAGGACGCGAGGTTTGACCAATATAGAGATCTTTACAATGATGCCATGTAAATTTTTATACCAAAAACCGATCTGTACACTTCATCTTATTAGGCAAACTCTCACAAACAAGGCAACTTTCGTGTTTTTCTACTTTTTGTTTGAATTTCAAGGCATTATATAAAGTTTTATTAGGGGAGCTAACAAGATTTATCGGTAACTCGTATTTTTTAATTAATTTGCGGATATCACGATCAGTTTTATCGCTAACAAATCCGAGTTTCAAATACGTACTGTTTTTACGTATTTCCTTGCATCTTTTACGACTTATGTTTTCGTTTAATTGAAAATCCATTTTTACTTAATTTAGTTTCAAGTTTATTAAAAGCTACCTTGCAATCATCTTCGTTGCTACATCTTCTCTTTACGTAGTTGATGCTATTATTTACGTAATTGTTTTTGATATGGTTAGGCACGTAACTATCGCTGCGCGGTGTCCAAAAACAACGGCTGCTGTCCATTATAGTTTCACAAACTTAAACAAAGCGAAAGGTCGGATTTCTGTGGTCAGACAAAGCAACGGTACAGAAGAGCGACTCTCAACCAACTGAGCATTCCTAGTATATTATGTATCTTGATCGGAAAAACAGCACTTTGTCTCATTTTCATTACTAAAATTTGCTTTGATATTTATGTATGTTACTGCTTTATATAAACATAATAATAATGATTCATAATATTAAAAATAATTATATATTATATATTATAATTATATATTATTATATAAATAATATTATTATATCATACTCACATAGTACTGCATTATGAAGTGGTGCCGGAAAGGTGGAAGATAATTGTACCACACTGACATGGACATTGACAGCAATACTACGTCGTGGACAACAGTACCTCAGCGATGTCAACTTTCAGCGGTTGACAAATGGAAGACACCCGGGCAGTTTGTCATTTTCATTTCTCTTTAATGTACAAAAGCATTTTGATGAAATAATTTTCAACAGATCGCCTTGCGGCCGGAATCTACAGCTGTCGCATATCTCAGTAAGTTGATTGTTCTTAAGATGTAGCAACGTTGACATAGAACAGTGTTTCTCAACCTTTGGTTGTCGCGGACTAAGCGTTTAATACCAAAAGCGATCTTTATTTCACATCAGCTTCGCGGACTAAACTGAAACACTGAAATAAATCAGCGGCTTGAGTTGATGCTAAAAACAGATTTCGTCTCTCCTTGAAATTTATTGACCAGATTAAAATAGTTAATTAAAAGATATGTACAACCCCTACGCGTTTCGAGCGTTCGCTCTTCCTCAGGGGGTAATTCGCTAAAACCAACTGATCTGGCCGCTCATGTGGGCTGCTTATATACAATGTTATCGGTTGAGAGATGTTTAAAATACCGTCAACTCTTTTCTTCGATTGATTTTTGGAATCAACTGTTTAATGTAACGAGCTTCAGTCAGTCTAGTGTCCAATGCATCTTTGCACTTATCCCGAATTTCAAGGTCAAAACCAGTCAAACGTTTTGATCTACATTTCAGACAATGTTCTGCCATAGCACTCGAATCAACATTACCTTTATCTACAGCACGCTTGTGTTCATTATAACGATGCTTAAAAGGACGCGAGGTTTGACCAATATAGAGATCTTTACAATGATGCCATGTAAATTTTTATACCAAAAACCGATCTGTACACTTCATCTTATTAGGCAAACTCTCACAACATGTCTCATTTTCATTACTAAAATTTGCTTTGATATTTATGTATGTTACTGCTTTATATAAACATAATAATAATGATCACTTTATGAGTCGAGAACAATAGTGAATCGTTATAAAGTAAACTGAGAACCCAATCTTGAAGCTTGCGCAACAAAATGAAGAAATGTGTTCAAATGTCTCGCATCCAGAGATAGATTCATTTGCGTGTGGGTTAGTCTACAGCAGACGTAATCCTATTCCAGTCATTGCATGCAATGGTGGCCGTCAATAGAGATTGACATCAGGGTTGGTCGGCAAAAAAAACCACACGGGGTTTTATCGGGTTATATCCGGGCGGGTTTTTTATACCGGGTTTTTTCGGGTTTAATCTAGTTATTTCGATTTTCTTGAAATTAAGAGGTAATCTCTTATTATATAATTATCATTTTATTGAAAAATCAAACTACATTGCACACATCAGTGTAATGTAAACCATGATAAAGATACAATATCATGAGAAAATATCGGTGAGTACTTAGTATAGGCTACTGTATTTTAGCCGTACCAAATATTCAGATAATTACAGGCTATCTAAATAAGGAATCATATGAAATTATTCTCTCACCTACATTTACGAATACTTTACACAAGATTGGCTGTTATCTAAAATTTATAAGTTTTTTCTATTATTGCATTATCAGAGAGAAAACACATGTGTAGAGGTCTATAAATTGAACTTTATATAAAAATATGGTCAAAATGGGGAAGATCTAATGAGTCATCTAAACATCGATCACCAAATATCTGTTTGTTATACCGGTATTCAAAAAATAAGAAATATAGGCCTAGACAAAAATATAGGCCCAACTGTTAGCAGTATTACTGATACTAAAGCTAAATAATACGCAGATCGTTTCGTCGAACTTTCATATCATAATTTCGATACATTTTATTTTTTTTGGATTACCTGAGGATGGTCGTTTGGTGTGGTCGAAAGACCTCGTCCTAATACATTATATTTAGCAATAAAAATGACTTCTCTCATCACATCAAACAAAAGGAAATTTATAATTAGTATACTCCACTGAAATACTTTACATTTACATCCAAAGAAACTGGCTGTTAGAAATGTTTGACCAGATTGGTACAGAAATTGAAGGATTCAGTCCTATTTTCTGATACGAACTATCTTCTTTAATAATGAATATTGATGAGAGTATCTTTTGTCGGATAATATGACTAGACCCGTCATCCTCTATCTAAGGCTATTTTGAACAATCAATTACTTTGGATTGTTGTATGTATAGTATCGATACTAAAACTAACTCAACATTCAAAATAGGGACGCATAGCTTGACGAAACGACCTCGAGGTACAAAAATCTAACAATTGATACAAAACAATGTTTATACATCTTCTAGAGTCTCTTCCAGTTCTACAGCTTCATCATCGTCTTCATCAATAGATCTTAGAAGTCTTGAGACCGTCACCAGACGGCCAACCTTCGTGACAGAGAGTCTATTTCGTAATTTAGATTGAATCAGGCCGGCAGTAGAAAATATTCGCTCGATGCCGGCCGAAGATGGAGGAAGAAGACAGATTTTATACATCATGTTTGCAAATTCTTTAAAAGTTTGTTCGGTAGTAACTTTCGATACATATGCCCAATACTTGAGCGTATGTACCACATACGATTGAGAGCGTGAGCACTACATCCGTAAACCATCAGGTCACGCCATTCGGAGAGCTGCTTTCGAAGTTTCACCATCTTCGCTTCACTGTCGGATACGAATCCGACAACGGTGCATTTATACTTTGTTTCTACTTTCTCAATGGAACGTTTAGCTAAGTCAGCACAAAATTCCGTTGTTTTTGTGCTTGAACCGGTTGCTTCAAAATCCAGTGGATACATTTTCCCATCGCAGTGAATGCTTGCTGCGATCACAGGCTCATTATGAATACCACTCCAGCCGTCCTGTGAAAGAACTACAAATTTTCCTTCCAGAATTTTGAGAAGTGCGTCTTCACAACGTTGCTCTGCCTCATCAAGCAATTTTCCGCTAAGAGACTTACGAGTTAGCAGTGGTTTGGATTTAAATAAATCCAAGTAATCTAAGTAGTGTATGGTAGAGTAACATATTTTGAGTTCAAAAGTTTAAATAAATTAAATTTAAGTAGGATTAAAAACGATATTTAAGAATATAAATATGAAGACATCTCTTATTGTACGGACGTAAAATATAAATTAAGGATAGCTTGATGACTATATATTTAGTAGAATCGATGCCGTACTTGTATCAGAAGGAGGAAAAAGTTTTTGCTTACCTTTTTTGTGGAGTTGGAATTGTTAATGTATCAATGTGCAGAGTAGCAGAATAATCGGCGTGGTTGTACTTCCGGTAACGATAAATGGAAAATCAGTCAGTTTGAGACACAGTAGGGAGCAGTAAGTAGCAAGTGTGCGATTTCACGGAGTAACGAACAAAGCACAAAATGTGAAATGGAGGACGCACGCTCTTTCTTATGGTCCGTGCATAACTATATACTTGCAGCCTGCTGCGGTATCAGTAATGACGCGCGCGTACCACGCACGCGCCACCCCGAACTCCCCATCATTTCCGAGTGTCTTTTGTATGCGATAATAACATAAATGACCAGACTTTAGACCGGGAGCCAGGGGGGTCTAAGGTAGCTGGAAAGCTAACCAATTGCCACTGGTACCAGATGAACGAGTACCGTATATACTCGCATATAAGCCGAGTTTAGAAGTATAAAATACAATGCTGAAATCAGGGGGTCGGCTTATATGCGTATAAAACAAAATGAACACAAGGACAGATACTAATGCCAATTTTCCAGCTACACGTTTTCATCGCTATCTGCCTTTTTATTTGGTTGTGTGTCACCAGTGGCGAGCCGTAACCAAGCTAGAGGTAATGATGAAGCCGACGTCATTGGTACACGGTTTGGTTTCTTAGAAATAAAAAAATTTCTTCTATTTCTTTTAGTATGTAAAATAAAAGTAAGCATTTATCATCTTTACAGTAACAAATTTCTATGAACCAAAAATATAGTGTAAAATTAGATAAGTTGAGTACCGGCTTATATGCGGGTTTTTGCAAAAACTGGTAATTCTAAAGCAATTTTAGATGGTCGGCTTATATGCGAGATCGGCTTATATGCGAGTATATACGGTAATCCTTGTAACACTATTTTCTTAACATTTTTTTTTTTATTGGTTATACCATTTCAGTATTTCACACATATATTTTAGTTTGTTTTGGATGTATCCGTCTTTTGCGGTTGTTTTGTTTTTGTTTTTACTATTACTATCAGTATTACTTATTATTACACATATCATTACTGTATTGATTTTAGAATGCCAGCCGCATATAAGTTTATGCGGGGCCCCGCCCGCCTGGGCTTGAGCGTTCAGGTAGAGGGGCCGAAACGCAACCAGGCGGGTACCTGCTGACGACTGGCTATTGTTTTATTTGTTTTAACGTTTGTTCTTTTTTTTTTTTTTTTTTTTTTTATCGCTTACTACCCTAGTGTGATGAATGGACTGTGTCGGTTACTGGTCTCCATGGGGTTGACATGGTGATTACTAAGTGTCTATTTATATATAAGTTCCTAATCAATCGAGCCTGAAACTTTGACCAAGGAGATCACTTGTTAAGCGGCCTTGTACGATCTCGTACACTTAAGGGTGAAGTCCAGCCCGTATAGCGCTATGTTATGGACCCCCGGGAAGGTCCGCCCGGCACGCAATCAGATCCGTCAAGTCTTTGTGCTTAAAGACCTTCATGCATTCATGCATTTGTCGAGGATCACAAGTCAGAGGACCATTAGGGGTAAGGTCCAGCCCCGCTTTAGAAGCGCTGATTAAAAAATGGACTAGTGGGAAGGTCCTCCACACCGATCTCGTTAAGTTTGGCTCTAAAATGTAGTCCTAGGATAGTCAAAAGTTTGACGCGCCTTGAACGTTTAATGTCTGCCGGTGGGAACGCACCACCTGTCCTCTTAAGGACAAACCTTAAGTCTTATTAAATATAAGTTTATTAAAATTATGAAATATTTAGACGTCGTTATGGGAATGTCCCAGCTTCAATTGCTATTCACGAAAATGAGCTTCTGACGGGTCGCCGTTGGTGGGTGGGGTCAAAGGGTCAACATAATGACCCCCCAAAATTAGCCTACCTTAGCTGGAAACCTAACCGGATGGGACAAGTGCCAAATTATTCCTTTTAACCCACCAAATACTGAATGGATACTACCAGAAACTTTCAGTGGTGGGTTGACCCCGCCAGAAGCCCCCAAAGCACTCGAGCCCCCCAAAATTAGCCTACCTTAGCTGGAAGCCTAACCAGATGAGACCAGTGCCAAATTGTTCCTTTTAACCCACCAAATACTGAATGGATACTACCAGAAACTTTCAGTGGTGGGTTGACCCCGCCAGAAGCCCCCAAAGCACTCGAGCCCCCAAAATTAGCCTACCTTAGCTGGAAACCTAACCAGATGAGACCAGTGCCAAATTGTTCCTTTTAACCCACCAAATACTGAATGGATACTACCAGAAACTTTCAGTGGTGGGTTGACCCCGCCAGAAGCCCCAAAGCACTCGAGCCCCCCAAAATTAGCCTACCTTAGCTGGAAACCTAACCGGATGAGACCAGTGCCAAATTGTTCCTTTTAACCCACCAAATACTGAATGGATACTACCAGAAACTTTCAGTGGTGGGTTGACCCCGCCAGAAGCCCCAAAGCACTCGAGCCCCCAAAATTAGCCTACCTTAGCTGGAAGCCTAACCGGATGAGACCAGTGCCAAATTGTTCCTTTTAACCCACCAAATACTGAATGGATACTGCCAGAAACTTTCAGTGGTGGATTGACTCCGCCAGAAGCCCTCATTGACCCCCCAAAAATAGCCTACCTTAGCTGGAAACCTAACCGGATGAGACCAGTGCCAAATTGTTCCTTTTAACCCACCAAATAGAAGGTTCAATGATTGGATTCATGAAAGGGAAATTCTACAATTGATGTCGCAGGATTCATGAACTTGTAGCAAATGTGATGGAGATGAAACTCTACGAAAGCTTCCTTAGTGAAATTAAGTCAGAAGAAGACTCCTCCTCTGAATACTTGACTGACTTGCTACACGAATGTGATATTGAAACATTGATCAATTGCACACCGTTCGTTGATCATCTAAAAAAATACGAAAAATATTTTCAGAGGATGTTAAATGGTGAGAAAGGACCAACAGCACAGTTCTGGACAATTTATATCTTTTACATCAATCGTGTTCACCGAGAACTAGAAAGATGCGTCAAGACAAATGATGTCAGTGGGTATATTACGGTATTTCCTGATGTACTCAATATATTCTTTGCCCTCAATCGTCCGAACTACGCGAGGTGGGGCACATTGTTTTATCAGAAATTGAAAAATTGTAACCCCAGGCATTTTCAAATATTGAAAAACGGAGCCTTTACTGTACGACGAACACAGAAAGAGTTCAGTCGATCTGCTGTAGACTTGTCTCTGGAGCAATCAGTCAACCGCGACTCAGCTTCGCAAATGAAGGGAATTGTTGCATTCCGTAACTCAGAGAATGCTGTGCGAAGATGGTCAGTAACCATGACGCAAAGGGCTTTGGCGGTTGGAGAATTGAGAGCATTAACTGGTCTTGAAATCGGGGAACATTCGGCTACTCAATGCCAAACATCACGGGTCAAACGAGACAACATGCAAATGAAAGCTCTAAGCGAAAAAATCGACGAATTTTGTAACCCCTTCCTGAATGACACCAATCCACATCTAATTAATATCGCTACAGGACAAGTTGCGGTAAAAGACACGGAAAACTACCTCCTGAATTCATTGAAACAAGGTGAAACTGCAATAAAGCAGTTCATTGAAGAGTGGAACCACGAACACTGTCGATTCCAGAAGCCCGTGAGAAGAATCCCAATCAACAACTTTGCAGCTCAAAATCTCGCTATCAAACCTAAACAAGGAGCAAAGGCATCGAACATCAAAGCCGAGAATATTAGAGATATGTTCATTCGCATCGTCATGGTGATCGCAGAAAAAACCTCGCTTGACCTTCAAAGATTGATGACATATCCCATTACATTGTATCCCTTGTCAATATCCAACAGCGATGGAACACGAGTGAAGACGCAGAAATCCACCTTGATGGTCAAGTTGGAGACATTGCAATCAGAAATAGAATCCGAGGAAGTATTACTTCCATCTGTCCAGATGTTTGATGGAGGGCTTGTTCTTCATTCGGTAGTTTCTCAAACAAATGTAGGAACAACGTATTCCTCAATTGCAAGATCAATTCTGTCATTAATATGCGCCGGAAACTCGAGGGAAGTTCATATATGCTTCGACAAATATGGATTTAATTCTATTAAAGACGACGAACGCAGATCTCGGCGAACAAATGACTTGTCATTCACCATAACTGGTCCAGAACAAAGCATTCGACAGAGTGGTCAAAAGTTGCTGACAAATTCGTCATTCAAAACTGAACTCACGAAATCCGGGCCGGCAGTTCCGGATTCCTTGTTCAGCGATGCTATGACGATTGAGGATGAGGAGTCGTCGTCCGATATCGATGAGGATTGGAGGTGATTCTGACTCCGATACTGAACTATGAGATGATTGGAAAATCAAATTAAAGATTTTTATTCTCAAAACTGTTTTTCTGGCCACCATACGTGCATGTACATATAAGAATAACATTCAACAAGCTTAATAAAATAAATCTTAATTTATAGAATATATAATTCAAAAGTCAAAATTAAACTACGAAACATAAGAAATATTAGCAAACATACAAAAAAAACATTACCATTCCAGCTAAGGTAGGCTATTTTTGGGGGGTCAATGGTGGCTTCTGGCGGGGTCAACCCACCACTGAAAGTTTCTGGTAGTATCCATTCAGTATTTGGTGGGTTAAAAGGAACAATTTGGCACTGGTCTCATCTGGTTAGGCTTCCAGCTAAGGTAGGCTAATTTTGGGGGCTCGAGTGCTTTGGGGCTTCTGGCGGGGTCAACCCACCACTGAAAGTTTCTGGTAGTATCCATTCAGTATTTGGTGGGTTAAAAGGAACAATTTGGCACTGGTCTCATCTGGTTAGGTTTCCAGCTAAGGTAGGCTAATTTTGGGGGGCTCGAGTGCTTTGGGGGCTTCTGGCGGGGTCAACCCACCACTGAAAGTTTCTGGTAGTATCCATTCAGTATTTGGTGGGTTAAAAGGAACAATTTGGCACTGGTCTCATCTGGTTAGGCTTCCAGCTAAGGTAGGCTAATTTTGGGGGGCTCGAGTGCTTTGGGGGCTTCTGGCGGGGTCAACCCACCACTGAAAGTTTCTGGTAGTATCCATTCAGTATTTGGTGGGTTAAAAGGAACAATTTGGCACTGGTCTCATCCGGTTAGGTTTCCAGCTAAGGTAGGCTAATTTTGGGGGGCTCGAGTGCTTTGGGGGCTTCTGGCGGGGTCAACCCACCACTGAAAGTTTCTGGTAGTGTCCATTCAGTATTTGGTGGGTTAAAAGGAACAATTTGGCACTGGTCTCATCTGGTTAGGTTTCCAGCTAAGGTAGGCTAATTTTGGGGGGTCATTATGTTGACCCCTTGACCCCACCCACCAACGGCGACCCGGCAGAAGCTCATTTTCGTGAATAGCAAGGATTACTCGTTCATCTGGTACTAGTTGCAATTGGTTAGCTTTCCAGCTACCTTGGACCCCCCTGGCTCCCGCTCTACTTGTGGGCAGTGGCTTCAAATCATTGTTTGCCAATATCGATCTTATCTTACGCACTTTCGACTGCACCAGCTACCCAAAGACATGGGACCAGCAACGTCAACCAAGATGCGTGCGCTCTCCCGAATTCCCCATCATCTCACGAATGCATCACTACAGTCCGCTGTTGACAAATCCAGGCTGACTGATGTCCGGCGAGTCAGGGATGGACAATGGGCATCATATCAGCATAGGCGTTAAGTTTCTTGCGCAATGAAAACATCGGACTTCAGGAAAAAGTGGGCCTGAGTTTCTATTCATCTTGTGAAGGAAGCCCAAAAAACTAGTTGATCTTTACTAGATTCCTCGATTTTCTATTGCGAGGCCCTTCTATTGCGCGCCTGACGATAGCCGGCTGTGCTGGCTGAAAGGCCTCGCAATAGAAAATCGAGGAATCTAGTAAAGATCAACTAGTTTTTTGGCTTCCTTCACAAGATGAATAAAACATCGGACGTTGACATATTATTCGGTTTTCCTTTTCAATATTTGGTGTTGTAGTAAGAAACATGTAGATTACGGAATTGTATACATTCCATACGATGATTTTTGAGAAGAGGCAGAGTCAATAAATCAGAAAAATGAATTGGCATTACTGTATTTTAATTAGAAGCATCGAAAAAACGACATAATATGGAAAAATCTATTTCACCCGATTTCGCCCGCCGGGCTGGTGAAATCGGGTTTTTTTCTGACTGGGTGGGTTTTGACCAACCCTGATTGACATAGATGTTTATCTCTCTTTGGCATAGAAATAGATTGTTTATCTGAAGTTGACTAGGATGGATATTGACTGAAGGTCGCGGCACATCCGGGGAACTAAGTTGAGGCATGAACCACCAATGAAAAGCTTAGAATTGTACATGTCACTGATTCTAACCCAATGATGAAGACGTTGACAAGTGTATCTAAGTGAAGATGCCTGCAATTTTTGTGTCACTTTTATGCATTGCGCAAAGCTTAAGTTCATTTCTAGAGGTTTTATCGTTACCAATTTCTGTGATCTTTGGCTTGTGTGATTGTCCAAGCGCATGCATTTCAGAAGTAGCTCTGATCAGAGAACGAACGAACTTCAACAGTCAAATTGCAGGCAGACCTGTCAAGTGAAATGTATGTATCTTTAACTCAATTTCTCTTAGCGATATATTCTTCAGATCCGCAGATGGAAAAATTATTCACACCGCCCAACTCTTACCGATCTAAATTTACTAACTGTGCACGTATAATATGCTGTCAATGTTCAAGTTCACTCGCAGTGATAAATTGCGGTGCCTGCGTGTTTCGGTCTAGAGATGACTAGTTGACATTGTCATTTAGTTCATGATATATTCTTGCATCTGAGAAGCAATCCATTGCTTACTGTTGGAGCCACAGAATTAGACAGGTCGTCTCTTCTTCTGTTTTGCTATAGAAAGGAAACATTGGAACATGTAACGATAATGAAATGGCACAATCTGCTGACATAATACCATAGCAATGAAACAATGAACAGCTACAGATTGTTTCATAAAAAATGGATCACCCTTAAACATCGCCTTAACTTCAACTTTGTCTAACTCCGCCAAATTTGAACGAATTTCTCTGAAATTTGGAAGATATGTCAGTTGTGCTTACTAATATCATTGTCGGAAATTTCAAGCATGAATATTGAGTTGTTTTCCTGTTATAGATAAAAAAAGTAGTAGATAATTTGATCTTCATTTAGCAATGTTACACAAAATCATACCTCACTCTTACAAAATTACATTTGTTTCCTTTGTTATGTAATATGTTGTTCTACAAGCCAAAAAGCTATCAGGCAAAAGAAAAATAAAGAAAATCGGTCAATCAGAGCCAGTATAGCACCATTATTCATCAACAATAATGTAACTGCTACATGTGATTAACTGGACTTCATGTTCCATAGCTTCCTGACTTCGTTGCGGTGGTGTTGGCAGCACTCCTGATTGCTTTCAGCTAGAAATCTATCTCTTACCGGTTGAAAACAATACAAAGCACAAATGAACAATAACGAGATCGCATTCACAAAAGGCAAAGTGTCAGCCTTGCTAGAACTAGGGTTTTCTTTGCGAGCTACAAGCAAGCGACTAAATGTCCCTTACACAAATGTGCATCGATGGCATAATGATGATTTTCGACTCTGTCGTAAAGAGGGCTCTGGCCGTCCACGCAGAACATCCAAACATAGAGACCGCCTAATTTTGAGATTTGTTAAAATTGATCCAAGTCTCTCATTAACTGAGATGGCTGCACTAGACTCGCCTATTTCTAAGTCCACTATTCGTAGAAGACTTATTGAGTCGAATTTCAAGAGCTGTAAGAGGCCCTCTCAGATCGAATTATCAGATCAGCATACAAAAAGACGTCTCAGACGGCAATGAGTCATTGTCACTGACGAAATCCATCGACTTGGTTATTTATGGATGATAATGCTACGTGTCACAGGAGTAGTAGAGTCAACTTATGCAAGTCTCAATTAGGGCTTAGGACATTATCTTGGCCAGCTCGTTGTCCTGATCTGAATCCCATAGAAAATGTATGGAGTATTCTAAAACGTAACGTTCGTCGTTCACTGCTACCTACAGATGGCGTATCACAATTTACGTCACTGCTAAAAAGAGAGTGGAGAAAGTTAGATCAGTCAAAAATCAACGATATCATCGAATCAATGCCTAGACGAATTGGTAATGTCATTGACAATAAGGGTAGGGCCACAAAATATTAGCTTCTTAAGAACCGTTACTGTATCATTTTTTTTTTTACTGAATTTTCACCCCTAGCACAGCTATGAGCCATGAACGAAGCTAGGGGTTACTCAATTAAAAGTAAAAATTGTATTATTTTAAATAAATAAATAAAAAAAAACAGATCTTCTAATCTGATTAAACTGTCCCCATCAGAAACATGTTCGCACGCCTCTTGAAAGTATCAAGATTGTATTGGTCAGGGAAAGTGGTCTGGGGAAGCTGATTCCAAAGCTGTGCTGTGTGAACAAAAAAGCTTTTCGAGCGACTCACAGTACGTGCGCGTTCTAAGCTCACATGCTAGCATGTGAGTGCATTAGCTCTGCGTGTGCTTCTGGAGAAGATCTTAGGTTTGGGTACGCACTCATTTACTGCAGAGCTGCTTCTACCGAAATAGTACCTGTAGAAGAGACTGAGTGAAGCAACATCCCGTCTGACGGAGAGCGGCTGCAACTTGCTAGCAAGTTTTTCACCCATGAGATTCTTGACATGTTTCTCAACCCGTTCAAGGAGGTTAAGATGCGTTTGTGGGGCGCCTGCCTACAGATGACAACAATACTCCATCAGAGGACGAATAGTGGACTTGTAAAGATAGCAGATAGTCTGTGGTGGAAGATAGCTGCTGGCACGATGGAGACTACCAATGCGTTGAGCTGCCTGCTTGCTAATGGATTGGATGTACGGTTTCCATGACAAGTCCTTCGTAACCGCCAATCCAAGGAAGGAGATGGAATCTTGTTCTCTGATCCTATTATCTGACATCTTAATGCTATGATCATCATCTCCTTTAAGTCGTGAGTGCAGAATACTCTGAGTTTTTGAAGGATTGAAGGAAACAAGCCAATTGGCGCCCCATTCTGAGACCCTGCGTAAGTCTTCATTAAGAGCGTCGCATAGCTGCTGACGTTGCTGAGTGTTTTTAGCGAGTCGCTCATTGGAATTGAAGAGTGTTGTGTCATCTGCATACATCACCAATTTACTCACTAGGCAGTTTGGGAGGTCGTTGATGTACAGCAGAAAAAGTGTGGGTCCCAAAATTGACCCTTGAGGAACTCCTGCATTGACAAACTTGGTGGAAGACTTTTGGCCATCTAATACGACAGATATCTGCCGGTCACTAAGAAAAGAAGCAAGAAGTTTGTGGAGTTGATTAGCAACTCCATAGGACTTGAGCTTCATAAGGAGTCCCTGATGCCAGACTTTATCGAATGCCTTGGAAATATCCAAGGCAACTGATCTCGTCTCACCTTGTCTGTCAAGGACACGACTCACATGTTCAGTGACATATGAAAGAAGATCTGCAGTTGATCGAGAGTGCCTGAAGCCATACTGTTCTTCTGATAGAAGGTTCTGAGTTTCAAGGAAGTTAACAATGTGTTGGTTAATCACTGCTTCAAAAATCTTGCCAGCAATTGGAAGCAGGCTGATAGGACGGTAACTAGATGGAAGAGATGAGTCAGAACCTTTCTTTGGAACTGGAACCACGGAAGCTACTTTCCAACAAGAGGGAAACTCACCGGTGGATACACATGTACTGAACAGTTTAGATAAAAGTGGAGAAAGCTCAGGTGAGAGATGCTTGAAGACCGAAACCGGGATGCCATCTGGTCCACTAGACTTAGAGCTATCGAGACCGGCGATGATCTTTTTGACGTTTCGGACTGTGACTGAAGGAGGACTAACTGTCTCATCAGTGCGCGTGGGAATTGGAGGTGGAATTCTACCTCCATCGTCTAATGACGAATTCTTCGCAAACTCTTTGCAAAGAAGCTCGGCTTTGTCTGCTGAGGTTGTCGCCATAGAAGTACTGACTTCGGCATGACGGAGTGCTGGGATGGAGGATTTGTTCCTATTGGTGACACTGTTGTAAATCCTCCAGAAGTCCTTATAGCCAAGCTTTTGGGTAGCAATGGATTTCCGTACATACAAAGCGTAACGGCTTTTGGCCTGATGTATGGTTTCCTTGCAATATCTACGTGCGGTTTTGTACAATTCAAGATTGCCAGCGCTACTGTCACGCTTATACTTATGGAAAAAGTGGTCACGCTGGCAAGTTGCAGCTGCACATTCTGGTGTAAACCAAGGTTGTGAGTGGGGCTTCATTTGGAAAGTACGGTGAGGAATGTAGGCCAACATCCCTATCTGAAGCCACTCTGTCAGTTCTTGCGCCGACTTGTGGACGTTCTCGCTCAGAATCAAATTCTCAGCTTGAACTTGACTAAGAAAAGTGCGGAAGCCACACCAGTCTGCTTTGGAGAATTGATAAACTGTTCTATGGAAGGGTGCAGACGGTGTGGAGCAAATTTGTTTGCCAGAAACTGTGATAACACAGTGATCAGACGTGCCGAGGGGAGAAGTAACCTTGTGTGAAAAACAAGTTGGATTTGAGGTGAGAAACAGGTCAAGGAGATATCCAGTATCCCCGGCTCGGTCAGGCACTCTGGTAGGACAAGTGACAATTTGACTAAGGTTGTGAGAGACAGCGAAATCCTGGGCTGCCTGACCGGAGAGATCGGTGGTGCGTGAGTGCACAAGCCAGTCAACATTGTGCACGTTGAAGTCACCAAAAACGGCAACTTCAGCGCTGGGATACTCTTGTAGAAGAGAATCGATCTTGTCAGAAAGAACATTGAAAATATCCGCATTAGTTGATGGAGAGCGGTATAGGAAAAATAGAAGAAGTGTGGTCTTCTGCAGCGGCGCAATGAAGGCAAGATACTCATGACTTGGATCCTCTGAGCTACAAAGCCTTCTCAAGGGAAGGCTTGTCTTGGCATAGACTCCAAGACCATGACAAGGTGCTTTATCCATCCGGTAAAATATGTATCCATCAGGAGTAACGTCGCTTGATGACACACTGGGATCTAACCTGGTTTCCGACAGGGCTAGAAGATCTGGTGACTTACCTTGCAGGAAGATGTTGATGTCGTCGTAATTGGACCTCAGTCCTCTTACGTTGCTGAAGCTGATCCTGAGAGGGGTTTTGAGCTTGACGGCTTGACTACGTTTCTTGTGTGTCTTTCTCATTTTCATAATTTCTCATAGAATATCAATCAAATAAACGAAAATTATACTGTACAACAAAGTGATACAAGAAACTTTGGAAGGCATCAGAAAAAACGTAAATAATAGCAACAAAGCTGCAACAAATAATACGCAAAAAAGACACTTATAGGCACAGTTCATGTCGCAAAAGCTTGAAGAAACCCAAATGAGAACCCCTTTGCCGTAACAATGGGTACAAGTCAGGTAGGCCACAGAGGAACCGGATACAGCTACACGGGCTAAACCCCTCAGTAAAGCTACCCACGCATGTCCGTGGCAGTGGAACTGTACCGCCTTTTTTCGAGCAGTTGACCGGGCCTGCCTCCCAAAGCATTACCAGTGGGTTCGGGACCCTCGAACTACCTGACGCCCGTATACCGTGAATACGTTGGATCTATCACACCTTAACCTGCAACAAATGGGGAAGTGCAAAAGAGAGCAGTGGAAGGAAGTTCGATCACAAATGAGCCAAATAAGTGCCATGCCCAAAAACCTGATTCAACAACATGAAACATCTGATGACTGTTCATATCTCGCAAACCAGGGGGTGGTGTTAATTGGGACGGCCGAAGCCTACCACACATTTAAAATAAACAAACGTGGAGAAAAAGAATGAGAAATTAATCAAATATAAATAAATTCAATGACCAGTAAAATAAAAATAATATTCCAGAGCCTGCTAGTTAGCCGGAGCACGGTCACAAACCGCCGACAATAAACCTTTCCGACAAGGTAGAACCCAAAGAAGCATGAGCTTCAGACGACAAAGCCTTATTGCGACTCCGTTTTCACCCTTTCACCGCTTTGAGGCCGCAGGTTGAGTGAGAAAGGGTTTCCGAAAGGGTTAATAATCATAGCTTATCAGATTATATAAGGACATTTAAATATATTAGGGACATGAAATAACATGAAAAATGCTTTCTGTATCATACTTATGTTTTATTTAGTCAAATTTTAGGATGATCCACTTTTTATGAAACGGACTGTAGTTCAACATTAAACACGACAAACTGTTCGAAGCACAGAATTAGATTGTTTAATCTTATCACTTTGCTAGAAGTGCAAACTGATTCAAACAGATGGCACATGCTGGAACTTAATAATAATAATAATAATAATAATAATGCTTTATTTCCATCAGTACAAAGAGCGGTACATGAAGGTTGACAAACAACGCGACGAATTCAAGACAGAGTGGAAAATTTGACAAATGAGTTGGAATACAATTTGGACTTTCGCTTTAGCGGTAGGAGGGAACGACAGTGTCTGAGGCGGGGATTGTTTCTTACAACGAAAAATTGGGAAAGGGGATGAATGTTCACGTTTTTCACAATCTTACTCATCAGGTTGCAGCATGTTTTGTCCAACCGTGTTCGTAGGCTAGGCTGGTTGACCCGATTGGCCCATTGTCTCGCCAAACGGTCCAATTGCTCAAGTTTAGCGAAATATTTTTGAGGGAGATCACAAATTACTGGCCAGCAGTAGGTCATGTGACAAAAAACTAGGCTACAATAGGCGTCCCAAACCAGAGATGAGTGGTTACAATTATTTTTCAACTTCTTTACAAGAGCAAGGCTCCTACAGCATTTTCTGTACAAAGCAGGAAAAAAGTGATCCCAAGTGAGATCCGAGGGGAAAACAAACACCCAGAATATTTACACTATCAGTAAGAGGAATATCACAATTGTTGATGGAAATCGATGTGGGACAATACGTCATGATCGAACGGGACAAAACCATAAAATGCGTTTTCTGAACGTTAATGACCAGTTTCTTATCAGAAGCCCAAGCAGCAACAACATCCACAACAGACTGGAAATCTGAAGGGTCATTATTATCTCTAAATTGAATGAGAGAAATGTCATCAGCGTACATGACTACTTTGGTATCAGGCAATTCGGGAAAGTCGTCAACTAGTAGGGCAAAAAGGAGAGGACCAAGAACGGAACCTTGCGGAACACCACTCGGGATGGCTTTCCAAGGAGCAGTGTACCCATTGGAAGAAACACGTTGAAAACGATTCAACAGGAAACTGGAAATAATGGAAACAACCTGGGGACTGCAGTCAAATCTGTGCACTAAAGTTTCTAGGAGAGTTGAGTGGCTAATGGAATCAAATGCCTTCTTGAAATCCACAGCTAAAAGGCAGCAGTGCTTGGAAGGACTCCGAGAAATATGCTGGAGAATGCTCAAACGAACCGATAGCAAAGCATTGGTGCAGCCACCAAAACGCTTGGGTATAAAGCCAAATTGTCGAGCATCCAAATCGCGACGAAGAGAAGGCAAGAGAACCTTATCCCGAACAACTTTCTCCAGGATTTTGCTGGGAAAAGGGAGAATAGATATGGGCCTATACTCGGATTTATTTTTGGGAAGCGGGTGTGATATTGGCCAGTTTCCAACATGAAGGGAAGACTGCGTTCTGCAACGAGATGTTGATTATGGAAGTAAGGGGATGGGCAAAAATGTGGGCAAAAAAAACGATAGAAATAACTGGAACCCCATCTGGGCCAGAGGAATTGCCTTTGCTCAATTTAATCAGGTTGAAAACCTGAGAAACGTCAACCTTCAAATTCATAGTGGCAGGGTTAGACCGAGTGTCACGAAAATCAGGAAGACAGGGTGGGGTAAAGGAGGCATGAAATTTCTCATTCAATTCCAGAACTTCATTTGATTGAAGCTGGGTCCTAGTAGAAGTGCGATTCAATTGGCCATTGATGCATTTCCATTTCTCAGATTGGGAATGAAAATGAGCCCTCGAAAAATGCCTAACCTTCGCTTTGGATATTGCACAAATGAATTTCTCACGAAGCTGAAGATACTTAGGGTAGTTACCACGGGTCAGAGCTTTGTCTCGAGCATCCGAAAGGGCCTTTAATGAAGGGGATAACCAAGGTGGGTCAGAGGACCGCATCCTAACTGTTTTAAGCGGGAAAAAATGATCAAGGGAGAAAGAAACAATGGACTGGAATCTTTCAACGACAATATCAATGTCAGAAAATTTCAAGCAGCATTCATACCAATCAACAGACTCCAAAAATTGATGACACACAGCAAAGGAGGATGGAGAGAAAGAGCGAGTTTATTACCTTCTTAATGGTGGGCTTCTGAGCAGGACCAGCACTCTTAACAACAACACCTTTGTGGTCAGAACGACCTAATGGAGCAACACAAAATGCAGGTTTAAAAAGCGACGCTTTGTTGGTGATAAAAACATCGAGGACATTATCGCCACGGGTTGGATGCTGGACTAATTGGTCCAGGTTGTTGTAGATGCAAAAATTGACAAGGTTGTGACGCAAACCGTTGACATCACCGGTTACCACAAAATGACTTGCAGTTGAATTGTCAAAAGTACTCTGCAAATGATCGAGCACAAATTTATGAGCAGCGGTGTTGTTCCAGTAAGGATGATAGATCAGATAAACAGACAAATCAAATTCACTTATGTGGCAGTATAAGATATTCGAGGACACTTCACTAAAACTCGTGTTATTAATAACAGTCAATGAAAAGGAAGATTTATAATACAGTAAAATGCCACCACCATTCAAATTGCGATCTGTGCCTAATCACACTATAACCAGGAAGAGAGAGAATGTCATCAGGAATCGTATTATCGATCCATGTCTCTGTGATACATACAACATCACTGTCTAAGGCCAAGGCCCTGACTTTCAAGTCATCAATTTTTGATTGCAAAGATCGTGCATTAAAAAGTAAAACAGATGGAGCCGACAGAAGATTGCGTTTTGGCTTACGTAACTTGATGCACTGCTGCTTGGACGCAACTGAACGCAGTCCTTGTTTAGGAGCAGATGAGTCACGGATTGATGATGCAAGAGGCGAAACAGGAGGATGGGAGGTGAGGAGAGGGTTTGATGAGATTGTTGCTTGACCAGGACGGGAAGGATCACAGGGTGATGACACAACAGGCGGAATAGGAGAATGCGAGGAGTCGCAAGCACGTAGCAGGCGATGAAACCATAGAAACCGCCGCTTGGTCCGCGGTAAGGGAAAGTCTTGACGAAGGCGCAAGAGATCCGTGCGCGAGTAGTGGAGACGCTCGGGAAGCATTGGTGTAGAAGATGACATAATCGCGGAGAGAAATCCGCTAAATACCACTAAATTTTGCAAAATTATTCGCAACAAGTGGGCATAAGTGGGCAAAAAGAAGTTTTTAATACCTTACAGAGATAGGAAAAATAGTCGTGCGTCGCTTGCGGATTGCTCTGAATTCCATCAAAATGCTCCGATCGCGACGATTCCTTCAGATTCGAAGAATTCAGATTATTGCGCAAAAGTTTTATCGATAATGTGGGGCCCTCCGATCAATTTAAAAAAAGTTAGCAGGCGCATGAAAAAACGTTCACAAACTTCTCTGTAGAACTTGACATCGTCTGTGTCTCTTTGCTCTGTGATCCGGTTGATAACAGTCACTGAAACCTTGCACAATTTGGCGTGTTTAATGTTGAACTGGCTGCTCATTGTTCGATTGCTATGGTATTTAGTCAGGAGATTGTGCCATTTCATTTACGTTACATGTTCCAATGCTTCCCTTCTAGTCAAACGGAAGAAGAGACGACCTGTCTTATTCTGTGGTTCGAAATTTTCCGATCACGCAGCGGGGGGACACAGTCGATGTCAAGCTCTACAGAGAAGTTTGCAAACGTTTTTTCTTTCGCCTGCTAACTTTTTTGATAATGATCGGAGGGCGAAACATTATCGAGGAAACTTTTGCGCAATGCTGTGAATTCTTCGAATGTGAAGGAATCGTGGGGAGGGGAGGATTTTGAAGGAATTCACAGCAATCTGCAAGCGACGCACGACAATTTTTCCAATCTCTGCAGATATTCCTTTTTAGATATTCCTCTGCAGATATTAAGATATTTCTTTTTGCCCACTTAGTAAGTTCCTGCATGTGCCATCGTTTTGCATTTCTAACAAACTGATACGCTTGAACAATCTAATTCTGTGGTTGGAGCTCTTACCTTCAATGTTTACTGCACTTGTTAAGATGTCATGAAGTCCAGGTTCTAATAAATTAACCTCTGAATGGTTACCTGAAGTGATGAATTATCTGCCAGTTGTTTTGTCGTCTACATCAGCATATTCTCTTATCAATTGAATAGCGAGCGTTCGAACAGCGAATAGGACGAGATGGTATTCATTAACTGTTTATAGTGTATATCATTATATAATGCACATCAGTACACACCTGTCAGTTCATTCTACTGCTTCTTAGCAAGTCGTCATTTGAATAATCAAAAATGGCAAATAAATCTCTCCTGGTTTGGGGTGACGAAGCATCTGCGAGGACCTACTACACATGCACAAAGAAATATCTCCAGAAATATGAAGAAACTGCGGTGGTCATGATACTGAATTATTATCGTCAGCAGCATCCTGAGTGGGTACCAGGGCAGTCAAAGATTCCTTTGATCGTAGACGTTGGTTGTGGAAGTGGACAACTTAGTGTAAGATTGTCGAAATATTGTGAACGTCTGATCGCCGTGGATATTTCGGAAGCTCAAATAGATGTCGCCAAGGAAGTTAATGGTCGTCCAAACATCGAATATGTGGTTGGAATGGCTGAGAACTTGACGAAAGTGTGTCCTTTGGACAGCGTGGATTTGATCACAGTTGGAACGGCGGCGCATTTCTTTAACACATTCAATAATGGTAATGATTTCTATGAGGAATTCAAGAAATGTCTGAAATCAAAAGGAGTTCTTGTGATTGCGAGTTATTTTTTTCGTGGGATAGAACACGACGACGAATATTACCGAGATTACTTTTTCCAATCAATGCAAGGTTATTTATTGAATGATTTCGTAGAGAGCGTTGTACAGCTTTCGGCGACGTCATATCGTGATTTGAGAGCTCCACCTGATGCAACTCGAGAAGAGAAGATCGTTCCTTTGAAATTGTCGATGGAAGATATCAAGGGCTACTATGCATTATTTGCTAACTTAACGAAAGAAGGATTTGTGGAGAAAGTTGTAGAAAAATTACCTCAGATGGATACTTACACCGTTTTAGTCCACGTGTTTACCATCCAGTGGAGTAAACAGTGAAGATTTCGGTTGCAAGGATGTCCTGCTGTACTGTCTTTACGTTGTCACCTCTTAACCCTCAAGGGTCAACGGTTTGGACTTAGCGTAAAGGTTCAACGTGGTGTATTTTGTTCCTATGACTTGAATGCAAATTATGTGTTTCTACATGCTTTCAAATCATCCTGTAGGTACAAGATATGATATCTATGTTATATATACGGGATGTTTGTGTCTCGACCCAAGAGCTTGGGTACCCCCAAGAGTGAGAACCCAAGAGTAAAGAAATAGACCATGAATGATCATTTGCGGTTTTCTTGGAAAAATTCTGCCTAAGTATATATCCACATCATGTCATCGCAAGTCATCTACATGTAAGCTTACATGTATGTACATGTAAATATGTAACCTACTTCAACCACACGATTGGTCTTTCTATGATAAAACTGCTATCATCAACTTTGATATAGAACTACCGTAAATGTCTATCTGATAGTTTGTTTAATTAGCTTTGTAAACTATGCTCTGATTACCTGTGCCTTCTTTGTGAATTTAATCCATTAAACTAGATGTAATGCATATTGGGTTAGACAGAATTATTAGGCTGTAGACGTGAACGGGGTTGATGATATTTAGCCCAGAGATAACCTATGCCGATAATTAAAACTTTTAGCTGATTATTAATATGGCCTCAATTCCGCAATAACAAATTCATGTAATAAATAGCAATTAATATGAACATTAGGTACATATTAATTGGATAGCAATATGTACAATATCCCTCAGAGACATGAGGGGGGTCCAGTGGACCCCGGAGCCACATTTTTCTATTTCATTTTTTACGCTGACGATATTTCAACCACTCAAGCCCATACAAAATCATCATTTATGACAGTGAATCTGCATGTGTTATTTTATTTCAATTGAATCAGTGGAAGTATGCCAGATAGGCCAAGGGGGTCCACTGGACCCCCCCTCAGGTCTCAGAGGGTGTAGAAATTCCATCACAAAATTTTTGTAATTAGATGAAAAATGATTTCGAACATGTCCACGATGGTGTATAAAGAGTGAAAGTCATTTATTCATTGTTTGCATAATGCTCGTAGATGTGCAATGTGTTGGAAGATCGCAAAATGTGAATATTTTGCTTTCGCACATGATCTCGCGTGACTGGTTGGACTATATGAACAACTCGACATAAATCGATGTCCGAAATGAAAGCTATCATTATATTCATAGTTGAGCACCGAAAACTGATTGATGACAAACTTTTCACAGCAGTAATGATAAGTTTGAGATCTCCACAGCTGTTTTTGGTTCTAGAAGTACAGCAATTTTGACTCATTTTAGGTCTATTTCTGATAGCTTTGGATAAATTTGAAGGAATGTACAAATGGAAAGGATTAGCTGCATGAATTAAATCAATTTCATCAAAATCAACTATCTGATGCTTTATGGCGACACAAAATATCGCAAAGCCGCCTCCTAATACAAATGATGCTGTACTAAATGTGGTTGACTTACAAAAACACCATATTTTCGCACGTGTTTACTGAGAAGGCTGAAAGTCACTCAAGGGATTCGTTATACTGACCTGCTACACGCAAACATCATTGTTTTACTTAAAATCAACTTTCCTAATGTTTTGATATCGATTTAAGCAGGTAAACTAAGAATATGTTAAAAGGGTCCACTGGACCCCGCCCCCCTCAGGTCTCTGAAGGATATGGTATGATTCAAAATATCTTCATGCTATTTCAAATCTCAATCAAAATTCTTAATATGTTCTGGAAATTGTTGTTCCACTTCATAAGAGAAATAGCCACACTTCGGTCCAATCTTGGGGGTACCCAAGCCCAAGATTAGACCCAACCGTGCTCTGGGGCGGAATGAGATTTGATGCGCTTAATTTAGTTACTGTATTTCGTTGTATCACGATATCATCGCTTTTACTAAATTTCAAATATATAAAGGACAATGTATTGAAGAGCGGTTTTCATCTGGATTTATTCATGCTCACTCATGTCAGAGTGCAATTTTATTTTGTGGAGGCTGTCGTTCGAACTTGTACATTGTCTCTTCCATATAGAAATATTTGTCAAAGATACGCCTATATTTCCCTGAAAATTCATTCTATTTCGCCTCCAGAATATATATTTTAACGACACCCTGATGTAGCTTCAGGAATTTATAATTATCGGTTGGATTGGTTCTAATTATTTTCTTATTCAGTGTCAATTTCCATGTAATTTATCGTCAAAAATGTGATATGCGTCAATTCAAGGCAAACGATAAAGAAATTTATGAATTGATTTTATAATGATTGAAGAGTTTTCTTATTTACACGACATTCTGATGAGCTATGTAAGACAGTCAATGTACTTGAGTTCCTTGATATTCTGCAGACCATTGAATTGGCCGTGTAATTCCTCGGTTCATCGATGATAATAATATTAATGTTATATTTCTTAAGAACCAACAACTAAATCATGAAAAATAAAGCTACAACAACAGAAAACTGACAAATATCAAGCCCATGAAGGGATAAAGCGTCAAACTTCAGTGAACAGTTTACAAAGTATGCATGAAGGTGTTCACACTTACCATATGTCCAAGCGCCTGAAATGCTCTGCCAACCTTGACTTGAACATGACAACAGACCCCATGGACACATCGTGTGCTGCAAGTTGATTCCAGTGGCGAACGGTGTCGTCAGTGAAAAACATGGATTTGTATTGGTGATGGTGCATTGACATTAGTATTTTGAGTGGATTCCCACGCTGGGATCTTGATGAAAAAGTCTCCCGGATTATTGAGTACTTTAAAGAGGAAACGGAACGAAGACTGATAAAGAATATGATGATAATACTTCCAAATATTCTTTGTACCCAAGCTGATGCAACTTAGGAAAAACCCTGTTGAAACGTTTCTGCACCCTCTCGATTTGAAATCCTGCCAATTTGGTATTGGGTGACCACACGAGGCTCCCATATTCCAGAATGGATCCAACATCAGATTTGTAGATCGGCATTAAACTTTAAGAACCCTGCTGTGGAAAGATTTGATCATTACTCCAAGCACGGGGTTGGGGCTTAATAAGAGACGCGTCTCTTATTCAAGGAAATACGGTATTCTTCCTGCTTTATGAGAGTGAATTACCGAATGCCGTGAAATAGTTCAAACATCAAATTATCAGTGTTCGTCATTTAGCGTAGGCTGTGATGGAAAATTCACTATCAATTTTCTATTCAATGTTGACGAGGATTTTATGCTGATAAATAGAAATTGTTGTTAAGAAATGTACTCTTGTTGCAATCCTAAGTGATCTGAAATATGATTTCTTCCGGAAGAGGAATATAAAACAAGGCTGCTGAATTGAAAGATTTCAGGATTTTATTGAAATATTCCCACCATTTTCTCACATAGTACTGCATTATGAAGTGGTGCCAGAAAGGTGGAAGATAATTGTACCACACTGACATGGACATTGACAGCAATACTACGTCGTGGACAACAGTACCTCAGCGATGTCAACTTTCAGCGGTTGACAAATGGAAGGCACCCGGGCAGTTTGTCATTTTCATTTCTCTTTAATGTATAAAAGCATTTTGATGAAATAATTTTCAACAGATCGCCTTGCGGCCGGAATCAACAACTGTCGCATATCTCAGTAAGTTGATTGTTCTTAAGATGTAGCAACGTTGACATAGAACAGTGTTTCTCAACCTTTGGTTGTCGCGGACTAAGCGTTTAATACCAAAAGCGATCTTTATTTCACATCAGCTTCGCGGACTAAACTGAAACACTGAAATAAATCAGCGGCTTGAGTTGATGCTAAAAACAGATTTCGTCTCTCCTTGAAATTTATTGACCAGATTAAAATAGTTAATTAAAAGATATGTACAACCCCTACGCGTTTCGAGCGTTCGCTCTTCCTCAGGGGGTATTTCGCTAAAACCAACTGATCTGGCCGCTCATGTGGGCTGCTTATATACAATGTTATCGGTTGAGAGATGTTTAAAATACCGTCAACTCTTTTCTTCAATTGATTTTTGGAATCAACTGTTTAATGTAACGAGCTTCAGTCAGTCTAGTGTCCAATGCATCTTTGCACTTATCACGAATTTCAAGGTCAAAATCAGTCAAACGTTTTGATCTACATTTCAGACAATGTTCTGCCATAGCACTCGAATCAACATTACCTTTATCTACAGCACGCTTGTGTTCATTATAACGATGCTTAAAAGGACGCGAGGTTTGACCAATATAGAGATCTTTACAATGATGCCATGTAAATTTGTATACCAAAAACCGATCTGTACACTTCATCTTATTAGGCAAACTCTCACAAACAAGGCAACTTTCGTGTTTTTCTACTTTTTGTTTGAATTTCAAGGCATTATATAAAGTTTTATTAGGGGAGCTAACAAGATTTATCGGTAACTCGTATTTTTTAATTAATTTGCGGATATCACGATCAGTTTTATCGTTAACAAATCCGAGTTTCAAATACGTACTGTTTTTACGTATTTCCTTGGACCTTCTACTACTTTTCTTATGTTTTCGTTTCATTGAAAATCCATTTTTAATTAATTTAGTTAAGTTTATTAAAAGCTACCTTGTAATCAGCTTCGTTGCTACATCTTCTCTTTACGTAGTTGATGCTATTATTTACGTAATTGTTTTTGATATGGTTAGGCACGTAACTATCGCTGCGCAGTGTCCAAAAACAACGGCTGCTGTCCATTATAGTCTCACAAACTTAAACAAAGCGAAAGGTCGGATTTCTGTGGTCAGACAAAGCCAAGGTACAGAAGAGCGACTCTCAACCAACTGAGCATTCCTAGTATATTATGTATCTTGATCGGAAAAACAGCACTTTGTCTCATTTTCATTACTAAAATTTGCTTTGACATTAATTTATGTTACTGCTTTATATAACCATAATAATAATGATCACTTTATAATTTTGCAAGAGAGTCGAGAACAATAGTGAATCGTTATAAAGTAAACTGAGAACCCAATCTTGAAGCTTGCGCAACAAAATGAAGAAATGTGTTCAAATGTCTCGCATCCAGAGATAGATTCATTTGCGTGTGGGTTAGTCTACAGCAGACGTAATCCTATTGCAGTCATTGCATGCAATGGTGGCCGTCAATAGAGATTGACATCAGGGTTGGTCGGCAAAAAAACCCACACGGGGTTTAATCGGGTTATATCCGGGCGGGTTTTTTATACCGGGTTTTTCGGGTTTAATCTAGTTATTTCGATTTTCTTGAAATTAAGAGGTAATCTCTTATTATATAATTATCATTTTATTGAAAAATCAAACTACATTGCACACATCAGTGTAATGTAAACCATGATTAAAATACAATATCATGAGAAAATATCGGTGAGTACTTAGTATAGGCTACTGTATTTTAGCCGTACCAAATATTCAGATAATTACAGGCTATCTAAATAAGGAATCATATGAAATTATTCTCTCACCTACATTTACGAATACTTTACACAAGATTGGCTGTTATCTAAAATTTATAAGTTTTTTCTATTATTATATTATCATAGAGAAAACACATGTGTAGAGGTCTGTAAATTGAACTTTATATAAAAAATATGGTCAAAATGGGGAAGATCTAATGAGTCATCTAAACATCGATCACCAAATATCTGTTTGTTATACCGGTATTCAAAAAATAAAAAATATAGGCCTAGACAAAAATATAGGCCCAACTGTCAGCAGTATTACTGATACTAAAGCTAAATAATACGCAGATCGTTTCGTCGAACTTTCATATCATAATTTCGATTCATTTTATTTTTTTTTGGATTACCTGAGGATGGTCGTTTGGTGAGGTCGAAAGACCTCGTCCTAATACATTATGTTTAGCAATAAAAATGACTTCTCTCATCACATCAAACAAAAGGAAATTTATAATTAGTATACTCCACTGAAATACTTTACATTTACATCCAAAGAAACTGGCTGTTAGAAATGTTTGACCAGATTGGTACAGAAATTGAAGGATTCAGTCCTATTTTCTGATACGAACTATCTTCTTTAATAATAAATATTGATGAGAGTATCTTTTGTCGGATAATATGACTAGACCCGTCATCCTCTATCTAAGGCTATTTTGAACAATCAATTACTTTGGATTGTTGTATGTATAGTATCGATACTAAAACTAACTCAACATTCAAAATAGGGACGTATAGCTTGACGAAACCACCTCGAGGTACAAAAATCTAACAATTGATACAAAACAATGTTTATACATCTTCTAGAGTCTCTTCCAGTTCTACAGCTTCATCATCGTCTTCATCAATAGATCTTAGAAGTCTTGAGACCGTCACCAGACGGCCAACCTTCGTGACAGAGAGTCTATTTCGTAATTTAGATTGAATCAGGCCGGCAGTAGAAAATATTCGCTCGATGCCGGCCGAAGATGGAGGAAGAAGACAGATTTTATACATCATGTTTGCAAATTCTTTAAAAGTTTGTTCGGTAGTAACTTTCGATACATATGCCCAATACTTGAGCGTATGTACCACATACGATTGAGAGCGTGAGCACTACATCCGTAAACCATCAGGTCACGCCATTCGGAGAGCTGCTTTCGAAGTTTCACCATCTTCGCTTCACTGTCGGATACGAATCCGACAACGGTGCATTTATACTTTGTTTCTACTCTCTCAATGGAATGTTTAGCTAAGTCAGCACAAAATTCCGTTGTTTTTGTGCTTGAACCGGTTGCTTCAAAATCCAGTGGATACATTTTCCCATCGCAGTGAATGCTTGCTGCGATCACAGGCGCATTATGAATACCACTCCAGCCGTCCTGTGAAAGAACTACAAAATTTCCTTCCAGAATTTTGAGAAGTGCGTCTTCACAACGTTGCTCTGCCTCATCAAGCAATTTTCCGCTAAGAGACTTACGAGTTAGCAGTGGTTTGGATTTAAATAAATCCAAGTAATCTAAGTAGTGTATGGTAGAGTAACATATTTTGAGTTCAAAAGTTTAAATAAATTAAATTTAAGTAGGATTAAAAACGATATTTAAGAATATAAATATGAAGACATCTCTTATTGTACGGACGTAAAATATAAATTAAGGATAGCTTGATGACTATATATTTAGTAGAATCGATGCCGTACTTGTATCAGAAGGAGGAAAAAGTTTTTGCTTACCTTTTTTGTGGAGTTGGAATTGTTAATGTATCAATGTGCAGAGTAGCAGAATAATCGGCGTGGTTGTACTTCCGGTAACGATAAATGGAAAATCAGTCAGTCTGAGACACAGTAGGGAGCAGTAAGTAGCAAGTCTGCGATTTCACGGAGTAACGAACAAAGCACAAAATGTGAAATGGAGGACGCACGCTCTTTCTTATGGTCCGTGCATAACTATATACTTGCAGCCTGCTGCGGTATCAGTAATGACGCGCGCGTACCACGCACGCGCCACCCCGAACTCCCCATCATTTCCGAGTGTCTTTTGTATGCGATAATAACATAAATGACCAGACTTGTGGGCAGTGGCTTCAAATCATTGTTTGCCAATATCGATCTTATCTTACGCACTTTCGACTGCACCAGCCACCCAAAGACATGGGACCAGCAGCGTCAACCAAGATGCGTGCGCTCTCCCGAATTCCCCATCATCTCACGAATGCATCACTACAGTCCGCTGTTGACAAATCCAGGCTGACTGATGTCCGGCGAGTCAGGGATGGACAATGGGCATCATATCAGCATAGGCGTTAAGTTTCTTGCGCAATGAAAACATCGGACTTCAGGAAAAAGTGGGCCTGAGTTTCTATTCATCTTGTGAAGGAAGCCCAAAAAACTAGTTGATCTTTACTAGATTCCTCGATTTTCTATTGCGAGGCCCTTCTATTGCGCGCCTGACGATAGCCGGCTGTGCTGGCTGAAAGGCCTCGCAATAGAAAATCGAGGAATCTAGTAAAGATCAACTAGTTTTTTGGCTTCCTTCACAAGATGAATAAAACATCGGACGTTGACATATTATTCGGTTTTCCTTTTCAATATTTGGTGTTGTAGTAAGAAACATGTAGATTACGGAATTGTATACATTCCATACGATGATTTTTGAGAAAAGGCAGAGTCAATAAATCAGAAAAATGAATTGGCATTACTGTATTTTAATTAGAAGCATCGAAAAAACGACATAATATGGAAAAATCTATTTCACCCGCCCGATTTCGCCCGCCGGGCTGGTGAAATCGGGTTTTTTTCTGACTGGGTGGGTTTTGACCAACCCTGATTGACATAGATGTTTATCTCTCTTTGGCATAGAAATAGATTGTTTATCTGAAGTTGACTAGGATGGGTATTGACTGAAGGTCGCGGCACATCCGGGGAACTAAGTTGAGGCATGAACCACCAATGAAAAGCTTAGAATTGTAGATGTGAGTGATTCTAACCCAATGATGAAGACGTTGACAAGTGTATCTAAGTGAAAATGCCTGCGATTTTTGTGCCACTTTTATGCATTGCACAAAGCTTAAGTTCATTTCTAGAGGTTCTATTGTTATCAATTTTTGTGATCTTTGGCTTGTGTGATTGGCCAAGCGCACGCATTTCAGAAGTAGCTCTGATCAGAGAACCAACGAGCTTCAACAGTCAGATTGCAGGCAGACCTGTCAAGTGAAATGTATGTATCTTTAACTCAATTTCTCTTAGCGATATATTCTTCAGACCCGCAGATGAAAACATTGTTCACACCGCCCAACTCTTCACGATCTAAATTTACTAACTGTGCACGTATAATATGCTGTCAATGTTCAAGTTCACTCGCAGTGATAAATTGCGGTGCCTGCGTGTTTCGGTCTAGAGATGACTAGTTGACATTGTCATTTAGTTCATGATATATTCTTGCATCTGAGAAGCAATCCATTGCTTACTGTTAGAGCCACAGAATTAGACAGGTCGTCCCTTCTTCTGTTTTACTATAGAAAGGAAACATTGGAACATGTAACGATAATGAAATGGCACAATCTGCTGACATAATACCATAGCAATCAAACAATGAGCAGCTAGTTCAACATTAAACACGACACACTGTTCGAAGCACAGAATTAGATTGTTTAATCGTATCACTTTGTTAGAAGTGCAAACTGATTCAAACAGATGGCACATGCTGGAACTTAATAAGTGGGCAAAAAGAAGTTTTTAATACCTTGCAGAGATAGGAAAAATAGTCGTGCGTCGCTTGCGGATTGCTCTGAATTCCATCAAAATGCTCCGATCGCGACGATTCCTTCAGATTCAAAGAATTCAGATTATTGAGCAAAAGTTTTCTCGATAATGTGGGGCACTCCGATCAATTTAAAAAAAGTTAGCAGGCGCATGAAAAAACGTTAACAAACTTCTCTGTAGTACTTGACATCGTCTGTGTCTCTTTGCTGTGTGATCCGGTTGATAACAGTCACTGAAACTTTGCACAATTTGGCGTGTTTAATGTTGAACTGGCTGCTCATTGTTCGATTGCTATGGTATTTAGTCAGCAGATTGTGCCATTTCAATAACGTTACATGTTCCAATGCTTCCCTTCTAGTCAAACGGAAGAAGAGACGACCTGTCTAATTCTGTGGTTCGAAGCTTCAATGACTGTTATCAACCGGATCACACATCGAGGAGACACAGTCGATGTCAAGCTCTACAGAGAAGTTTGCAAACGTTTTTTCTTTCGCCTGCTAACTTTTTTGATAATGATCGGAGGGCGAAATATTGTCGAGAAAACTTTTGCGCAATGATCTGAGTTCTTCGAATGTGAAGGAATCGTGGGGAGGGGAGGATTTTGAAGGAATTCACAGCAATCTGCAAGCAACACACGACTATTTTTCCAATCTCTGCAAAGTATTGAAATTTACTCTTTGCCCACTTAGTAAGTTCCTGCATGTGCTACTGCTTTGCATTTCTAACAAAGTGATGCGCTTGAACAATCTAATTCTGTGGTTGGAGCTCTTACCTTCAATGTTTACTGCACTTGTTAAGATGTCATGAAGTCCAGGTTCTAATAAATTAACCTCTGAATGGTTACCTGAGGTGATGAATTATCTGCCAGTTGTTTTGACGGCTACATCAGCATATTCTCTTATCAATTGAATAGCGAGCGTTTGAACAGCGAATAGGACGAGTTGCTATTCATTCACTGTTTATAGTGTATATCATTATATAATGCACATCAGAACATACCTGTCAATTCATTCTTCTGCTTCTTAGCAAGTCGTCATTTGAATCATCAAAAATGGCAAATAAATCTCTCCTGGTTTGGGGTGACGAAGCGTCTGCGAGGACCTACTACACATGCACAAAGAAATATCTCCAGAAATATGAAGAAACTGCGGTGGTCATGATACTGAATTATTATCGTCAGCAGCATCCTGAGTGGGTACCAGGGCAGTCAAAGATTCCTTTGATCGTAGACGTTGGTTGTGGAAGTGGACAATTTAGTGTAAGATTGTCGAAATATTGTGAACGTCTGATCGCCGTGGATATTTCGGAAGCTCAAATAGATCTCGCCAAGGAAGTTAATGGTCGTCCAAACATCGAATATGTGGTTGGAATGGCTGAGAACTTGACGAAAGTGTGTCCTTTGGACAGCGTGGATTTGATCACGGTTGGAACGGCGGCGCATTTCTTTAACACATTCAATAATGATAATGATTTCTATGAGGAATTCAAGAAATGTCTGAAATCAAAAGGAGTTCTTGTGATTGCGAGTTATTTTTTTCGTGGGATAGAACACGACGACGAATATTACCGAGATTACTTTTTCCAATCAATGCAAGGTTATCTATTGAATGATTTCATAGAGAGCGTTGTACAGCTTTCGGCGACGTCATATCGAGATTTGAGAGCTCCACCTGATGCAACTTGAGAAGAGAAGATCGTTCCTTTGAAATTGTCGATGGAAGATATCAAGGGCTTCTATGAATCATTTGCTAACTTAACGAAAGGTGGATTTGTGGAGAAAGTTGTAGAAAAATTACCTGAGATGGATTCTTACACCGTTTTAGTCCACGTGTTTACCATCCAGTGGAGTAAACAGTGAAGATTTCGGTTGCAAGGATATCCTGCTGTGCTATCTTTGCGTTTTCATCTCTTAACCCTGAAGGGTCAACGGTTTGGACTTAGCGTAAAGGTTTAACGTGGTGCATTCTGTTCATATGACTTGAATGCAAATGATGTGTTTCTACATGCTTTCAAATCATCCTGTAGGTACAAGATATGATATCTATGTTATATATACGGGATGTTTGTGTCTCGACCCAAGAGCTTGGGTACCCCCAAGAGTGAGAATCCAAGAGTAAAGAAATAGACCATGAATGATCATTTGCGGTTTCTTTGAAAAATTCTGCCTAAGTATATATCCACATCATGTCATAGCAAGTCATCTACATGTAAGCTTGCATGTATGTACATGCAAATATGTAACCTACTTCAACCACACGATTGTTCTTTATATGATAAAACTGTGCTATCATCAACTTTGATATAGACCTACCGTAAATGTCTATCTGATAGTTTGTTTAATTAGCTTTGTAAACTATGCTCTGATTACCTATGCCTTCTTTGTGAATTTAACCCATTAAACTATATGTAATGCATATTGGGTTAGACAGAATTATTAGGCTGTAGACGTAAACAGGGTTGATGATATTAAGCCCAGAGATAACCTATGCCGATAATTAAAACTTTTGGCTGATTATTAATATGGCCTCAATTCCGCAATAACAAATTCATGTAATAAATAGCAATTAATATGAACATTAGGCACATATTAATTGAATAGCAATATGTACAATATCCCTCAGAGACCTGAGGGGGGGTCCAGTGGACCCCGGAGCCACATTTTTCTATTTCATTTTTTACGCTGACGATATATCAACCACTCAAGCCCATACAAAATCATCATTTCTGACAGTGAATCTGCATGTGTTATTTCATTTCAATTGAATCAGTAGAAGTATGCCAGATAGGCCAAGGGGGTTCACTGGACCCCCCCCCTCAGGTCTCAGAGGTTGTAGAAATTCCATCATAATTAGATGAAAAATGATTTCGAACATGTCCACGATGGTGTATAATGAGTGAAAGTCATTTATTCATTGTTTGCATCATGCTCGTAGATGTGCAATGTGTTGGAAGATCGCAAAATGTGAATATTTTGCTTTCGCACATGATCTCGCGTGACTGGTTGGCCTATATGAACAACTCGATATAAATCGATGACCGAAATGAAAGCAATCATTATATTCATAGTTGAGCACCAAAAACTGATTGATGACAAACTTTTCACAGCAGTAATGATAAGTTTGAGATCTCCACAGCTGTTTTTGGTTCTAGAAGTGCAGCAATTTTGACTCATTTCAGGTCTATTTCTGATAGCTTTGGATAAATTTGAAGGAATGTACAAATGGAAAGGATTAGCTGCATGAATTAAATCAATTTCATCAAAATCACTGCGATCTGAGGCTTTATGGCGACACAAAATATCGCAAAGCCGCCTCCTAATACAAATGATGCTGTACTAAATGTGGTTGACTTACAAAAACACCATATTTTCGCACGTGTTTACTGAGAAGGCTGAAAGTCACTCAAGGGATTCGTTATACCGACCTGCTACACGCAAACATCATTGTTTTACTTAAAATCAACTTTCCTAATGTTTTGATATCGATTTAAGCAGGTAAACTAAGAATATGTTAAAGGAGTCCACTGGACCCCGCCCCCCTCAGGTCTCAGAGGGTGTGAAAAAGCTCAGGTCTCTGAAGGATATGGTATGATTCAAAATATCTTCATGCTATTTCAAATCTCAATCAAAATTCTTAACATGTTCTGGAAATTGTTGTTCCAGTTCATAAGAGAAATAGCCACACTTGGGTCCACTCTTGGGGGTACCCAAGCCCAAGATTAGACCCAACCGTGCTCTGGGGCGGAATGAGATTTGATGCGCTTAATTTAGTTACTGTATTTCGTTGTATCACGATATCATCGCTTTTACTAAATTTCAAATATTTAAAGGACAGTGTATTGAAGAGCGGTTTTCATCTGCATTTATTCATGCTCACTCATGTCAGAGTGCAATTTTATTTTGTGGAGGCTGTTGTTCGAACTTGTACATTCTCTCTTCCATATAGGAATATTTATCGAAGATACGCCTATATTTCCCTGAAAATTCATTCTATTTCGCCTCTAGAATATATATTTTAACGACACCCTGATGTAGCTTCAGGAATTTATAATTATCGGTTGGATTGGTTCTAATTCTTTTCTTATTCAGTGTCAATTTCCATGTAATTTATCGTCAAAAATGTGATATGCGTCAATTCAGGGCAAACGATAAAGAAATTGAATTGATTTTATAATGATTGAAGATTTTTCTTATTTACACGACATTCTGATGAGCTATGTAAGACAGTCAATGTACTTGAGTTCCTTAATATTCTGCAGACCATTGAATTGGCCGTGTAATTCCTCGGTTCATCGATGATAATAATATTAATGTTATATTTCTTAAGAACCAACAACTAAATCATGAAAAATAAAGCTACAACAACAGAAAACTGACAAATATCAAGCCCATGAAGGGATAAAGCGTCAAACTTGAGTGAACAGTTTACAAAGTATGCATGAAGATGTTCACACTTACCATATGTCCAAGCGCCTGAAATGCTCTGCCAACCTTGACTTGAACATGACAACAGATCCCATGGACACATCGTGTGCTGCAAGTTGTCGTCAGTGAAAAACATGGATCTGTATTGGTGATGGTGCATTGACATTAGTATTTTAAGTGGATTCCCACGCTGGAATCTTTATGAAAAAGTCTCCCGATTTAATAGAAGTCATACCATTGAGTACTTTAAAGAGGAAACGGAACGAAGACTGATAAAGAATATGATGATAATGCTTCCAAATATTCTTTGTACCCAAGCTGATGCAACTTAGGAAAAACCCTGGTGAAACGTTTCTGCACCCTCTCGATTTCAAATCCTGCCACTTTGGTACTGGGTGATCACACGAGGCTCCCATATTCCAGAATGGATCGAACATTAGATTTGTAGATCGGCATTAAACTTTAAGAACCCTGCTGCGGAAATATTTGATCATTACTCCAAGCACGGGGTTGGGGCTTGCTCAGCAGCATGAATGTGAGAGTTAAATGACATTGGAAGACTGACAGTGAGGCTAAGGTCTTAGAACGATCTTACACTTTCAATCTCAGAGTTTCCCTGTACCTTTTACAAATGTTCCGCTTTCCAAAATTATTGCATTTACTCTTGTCGATATTTAGATGGAGATGTTTATTGCTTGAACACAAGTCTATCGATGAAATAGTTACTTGAAGGTTATACGACGTTCATAATCATATACAACCGCCAATTTAACATCATCCGCATATTTGAAGATTATTTCATCGTCAGTACAAGAATCCACTTCATCGCTGATGTTGGTGATCGGCGATGGATGATAACTAGCTGAAATAACCATCTAAAAGGGGAGCTGTTATCTCAATTTTGGGTCATTTATAAAACAGTGTGTCGTATAATGTAAAGCAAGAGCGAAATTTCGATGACAACACGATGAATTATTTTCTCAGGCAATCTTTGTTTTATAATTGAACACACTTGATTCATACTAACTATCAACATCTTAGTCTAAAAGTTCTTAACATCACACCGTTGTGCCCGATCATACATTCTTGAGACGCGAATTTCGTGTTTTGTTATTTTCGAAAGCTATATTGCGAATGCTCCCTAATAATTTATAGAATCTTGGAATCTTCCAATGCCGGATATGTGGAGAGGCAGACCTGAGGGTCAATACTCCAGAATAATTCATTCCGAATGTTCAATGTAGCAGTTCAAGGAATATTACGAATGTTATGTTTAAATTTTGAGCAGTCAGAATACCCTTTATCTTGGTGTCTTGAGTATACAAGTCCAAGGATCAACCCAACCTTGCCTGTAGTGGGCCTGAAGACCCGGGCTTGAAGCTCTCATGAATTCACTCCAATGAACGACACATATGTGCGTATCAGATGGTCATCCTGAGTTGCTACCGCTTGTTTGTGATACTACAAAGCGTTATTCCGTGGCACAGTGTTTGACTTCATGAGAATCTTGGTCTACGTGGAACTGTTTGAGTATGACGTTCTGCCGGTTAATTTAGCGGAGTCTGGAAGACGGGTACAAAAAAGGAATGAATGAAGAATGAGATGAAAATAGTAATAAAATTCATCACATAATCCAATAATTAACTGTAAATAGTCACACAATAATTGTTTTCATGTCATCCACATATTCTTTCTGCTTTATGAGAGTGAATTAAGGAATGCCGTGAAATAGTTCAAATATCAAATTATCAGTGTTCGTCATTTAGCGTAGGCTGTGATGGAAAATTCTCTATCAATTTTCTATTCAATGTTGACGAGGATTTTATGCTGAGAAATAGAAATGTACTCTTGTTGCAGTCCTAAGTGATCTGAAATATGATTTCTTCCGGAAGAGGAATATAAAACCAGGCTGCTGAATTGAAAAGATTTCAGGATTTTATTGAAATATTCCCACGATTTTCTCACATACTACTGCATTATGAAGTGGTGCCGGAAAGGTGGAAGATAATTGTACAAAGGAATATATTGTAAAATTCATGCATGGTAGAAAAATATTATTGCAATGTTATAGTTAAATTACCAAACTATGGCTGGTATTGGCAGAGGTATTCTTTGTCGCTCAATGTTGTGAATAATATTTCGCAAGATGTTTAGAATGTTTTTTTTTATCGCTAACTGCCCTAGTGTGATGAATAGACTGTGTCGGTTACTGGTCTCCATGGGGTTGACATGGTGATTACTAAGTGTCTATTTATATATAAGTTCCTAATCAATCGAGCCTGAAACTTTGACCAAGGAGATCACTTGTTAAGCGGCCTTTTACGATCTCGTACACTTAAGGGTGAAGTCCAGCCCGTATGTGGACTATGTTATGGATTATTATTATTATTATTATCCCTATGTTATGGACCCCCGGGAAGGTCCGCCCGGCACGCAATCAGATCCGTCAAGTCTTTGTGCTTAAAGACCTTCATGCATTCATGCATTTGTCGAGGATCACAAGTCAAAGGACCATTAGGGGTAAGGTCCAGCCCCGCTTTAGAAGCGCTGATTAAGAAATGGACTAGTGTGAAGGTCCTCCACACCGATCTCGTCAAGTTTGGATCTAAAATGTAGTCCTAGGATAGTCAAAAGTTTGACGCGCCTTGAACGTTTAATGTCTGCCGGTGGGAACGCACCAACTGTCCTCTTAAGGGCAGGAAGTTAAACCTTAAGTCTTATTAAATATAAGTTTATTAAAATTATGAAACATTTAGACGTCGTTATGGGAATGTCCCAGCTTCAATAGAAGACAGAGCATGCTCAGTAGTTAACACGGCATTTTTATTCAATTCTGTCGACAAGTTGCTGCAGTTTCCTATATGAATGAAATGAACAGACGTTAGATCAAATTGGTTTAAGTTGGTATGATAGCTCAGTTGGTTGGGCAATAAGGTGCAGAAGGTTCAGAGGTCGAGTCTGTCCGTCTGGACAGGTTCCAGTCGCTCTCACTGAAGGGTACTTGCTGCTAACCCTAACTTCATGAGATTTGCGAGTGTGAAGACTCAACCACTCTATCTTGTCAACTTGACTTCTTGTTTTTCGTGGGGGAAGAGTGTGTAAAACAATTGCCATGCTGAAGAGATGCGTCTGGTGAGACTTAAACCCATGAACACCTATATTATGATGGCCTGTTGCTCTAAGTGAAAGATAATGTATTAAAAGTGAACGTTTCGTTTGAAGAGCTTTGTATAGTTGCAATATCTACCTGAATTCTAGTGATTTCATTGAATTTGAGATTGCTATCTAGAAGATGATTGGAACGTCATGCTGTACTGAGAGGTCGCGGCAGAAACCTTGAGATGTGTCATCAGCTCACGAGTTGATCATGACAGGTAGAACGTCACCGCAACTGATCATGGACTGAGTTGGGTTGAGAGCTGAACTGCTCATTGACTTGATCCATACATGCTCAATTGTGTGAATGATGGAGAGAGTCAAGAGTTGTAATGTCAGACTTTCAATTTTTTGTTGGTAATTAATTTTGTAATTTTGCGAAAGACAGACTGATCACAAATTCAAAATTTACATCAGCTGGTGCAACAAGAGAATTAGATTGTTTAAATCTTTCAGCTTGCTAGAAGTGAAGACCAATTCATAACGATGGCACGTGCTGGAACTTAGTAAGTGGGCGAAAAAGGAATTCCTAATACCTTACAGAGATAGGAAAAACAGTTGTGCGTCGCTTGCGGATTGCTGTAAATTCCTCCAAAATGCTTCGATTGCCACAATTCCTTCAGATTCGAAGAATTCAGATCATTGCACACTAGAGTTCTCGTTAATGTTGGTCCAATCTAATTCCGTGGGTACAACGGCTTTCAGAGATTTTCCAGGTCTATTTTCCTATTAATCGCTATTGGTGAAATGTAGCCCAAAACTACATGTCACATTCTCTTACATTTCTATTTCTCTTATAATGTGTTTGTTATATAATAGATATTTCTATGCTAAATTTTCTAAATTTCTATACTTTCTGAAAGCTATTCCACCAGCCAATGTGAAATGTGGATTTGTTATCATTGTCGGATGATGGTCAATGCATATTGACCGAAATGAATTACTAACAAAATAATGAAAAGTTCAACATCAAAACTCTTGACTCTTTCCATCATTCACGAAATGAACATTTTTAGTCAAAACATCTACAAAATTAATAGCTTATTGTTTCGAGCTTTAACAATGAATTTTCACGCTATCTGCATTTCAAGTGTTTCATATTTCCTGCATCAGAGGTGTAATACTTGACAGTCCGTCGCAACTGACATCCTTCTTCCAGAACACAGGAAGCGGATGTGGTCATCTTGCCGGAATGGCCAGCCTCGCACCCGTTGGACGCCTACTTCTCGCCGGCGCTGTGGCGCGTGGGGATCGCGGACCCGTGGACAGAGCCCAGTCGCGTCATCACTACGCCGGCCAGGGACGCCACAGGTCGTGCATTCCGGTTCAGAATCGCATCACCTTCAACACAACCTCGACATCGTCTCAACAACCGATACGCGGCTGCACCATTCGCTGCTCATCCTTCCTTCGTCTACAGACTCTATGATCACGTGAGTGCAGTTATTTTTCTTCAACATAGGACACATCGGCTTGAAAAATAGTCCATTTCACTTCAAACTGATGTGGAATTTAGCAGATTTCATTTGCCAAGCGGAAGTAGAAACAACAGACTCATGTCCAGGGGCTGTCAGTCGCGAAGAAACCCGACACAAAAATTGAAAATTATCTCGACCGGTGAAAAAGTCGGCTAGACGATGCGACGGACAGTGTGTCACTGCCGAATTGTAAGAAGAGGTTAACATCACAATTGGAGCACTGACGGTGGAATAGTTCAGCTGGTCAAGAGTTACGCTTCGTGAATGAGGTGCAGAAGGTGCAGGGTTCGAATCTGCCCCCGTTCGAACCGCTGCACACCGGCATCTGATGTCTACGTGTTTGTAGCTGACGGAATAAGTTCTGTTGTAGGTTGACCTATACCAATTCGACATACGTACTTTGTTATTCATGTGATGATGCGCCTGACCTTATCATAGAGGTTGTGGTTCCAGTTTTGTCAAGTAGATTAGGGAATATGGTGGCTAGAAAACCGAATTCTTATGAGTAAGCGCGTTTTAAATAAACATCGCGTCAAAATTTGACTAAAGTTGCCGCACGACAAAATCAATTTGTAAACTGCATACTGGATGCTATCGTTGAATTTATTGTATGACTTCTGACTCATGTTATGATAGTATATGGAAATTTCTTGAAATTACAATTCAAATTTTGAAGAGATAATTGGAAAGTGAAGGAAGGCGTCTTTTCTTATCAAATTAATTATTAGCAGAGCTACACATTTCGACCGTATTCAATTGTTTGGCTGTCAGATAGGCTATCGGTCACAATCTTCGCCTGGAAGTTGAAAAGGTTTAAAAATGAGCATCAGCGAGCCATTTGAAAATTTTGGAGTACCTATCATTATAGTCATAGTGAGTGCATGGGATGACGGTTAATGAAACAGGGAAAAGTCATGGTGTTCGTCCATGTATCACGCATGCTCAACACTAAGAGATGGTTGCAAACATGTTCATCAGGCGATGAATGACAAATTAGCCACAAAGTAAAATACACGGGCTGAGAATAAACACCACAAAACAAAGTACATGTTTAATAACTTATGCAGACGGGGTCGAAATGGGAATAAGTGGGAAAGAGATCGAGGAAGCCGAGGACTACATATATCTCGGCAGCGATTCAGCCTCAATGGAAAGAACCAAGAGAAGGAAGCATCGAGGAGGATAGGTAGCGTGGGCGCTTTCAACAAACATCGAGACATTTTCACCAGCAGTCTGCCTATCTCACTGAAGCGTAAGGTACTCGAGTCATGTGTAATACCAGCATTAATCTACGGCGCCGAAACTTGGACAATGACAAAGAAGACGGAACAGAAGATCAGAGCTACACAAATGAAGATGGGGAGAAGAATTTTGAAGATAACATTCATAGACAGGAAGAGGAACGAATGGGTGCGAATGACAGAGGCCAGGGACGCACTACAAATGGTGAAGGCAAGAAAGTGACAGTGGGCAGGACACATTGCCTGAATGGAAGACAGTAGATGGACCTAAAGATTAACAACATGGAGACCATGGGAAGGAAAACGAAGAAGAGGAAGACCGCCAAGAAAGTGGCAGTGGGCAGGACACATTGCCCGAATGGAAGACAGTAGGTGGACCCAAAGATTAACAACATGGAGACCATGGGAAGGAAAACGAAGAAGAGGAAGACCGCCAAGAAAGTGGCAGTGGGCAGGACACATTGCCCGAATGGAAGACAGTAGGTGGACCCGAAGATTAACAACATGGAGACCATGGGAAGGAAAACGAAGAAGAGGAAGACCGCCAAGAAAGTGGCAGTGGGCATGGACACATTGCCCGAATGGAAGACAGTAGGTGGACCCAAAGATTAACAACATGGAGACCATGGGAAGGAAAACGAAGAAGAGGAAGACCGCCAAGAAAGTGGCAGTGGGCAGGACACATTGCCCGAATGGAAGACAGAGCATGGACCCAAAGATTAACAACATGGAGACCATGGGAAGGAAAACGAAGAACAGGAAGACCGCCAAGAAAGTGGCAGTGGGCAGGACACATTGCCCGAATGGAAGACAGAGCATGGACCCAAAGATTAACAACATGGAGACCATGGGAAGGAAAACGAAGAAGAGGAAGACCGCCAAGAAAGTGGCATGAAGAAATTGCGCTGTTCTGCAACACAATTAACTGGCCACAATTAGCCGGAGACAGAAGGTGCTGGAAGTGCCATATTGAGGCCTTCGCCCTGCAGTGGGCGGATATAAGCTGATGATGATGATAGGCCACATGGGATCAATGTGCAGCATGCTTGCTGTTGAGGCCAGGTCACCTATCGGCTGCCTGGGTGATATCTGAGCAAGATTGGGACCGGTAGCCTGACTGTCTCCGAATGAAAATCGATGGAAGTATGTTCATCCGGCTCTGATTATCATTAAGTTGATTTGAAAAGATGCTCTCATCTTAAAAAACTATCTTATACCGTCGAACGATTTGTCTTTCTGGTTGTTTGAAGATGATTTCAAATCATTCAAATTAGAGGCATTTATTAGCCCTTTAGAATTTAGTGCCCTAATGACTGGAAAATACCACTGTCATCACCGCTTCACAGCCATAATCTCTGACTTCATTGATGCGCAGGATTTTCCACCAATGACCCAATATGTGGATGTTTTATGTGCCCAAATTTCAAAATGATGGTGTGCTTGTGGGTCACACTTTATCCTTAGACTTCATTGGAGAGAGAAATGTCCTGAAAGCGTTCTGAATTCAACTCTTGACATGTTATCTTAGGAATTTCAGAATAATACTACTACAAATATAATAACTCAAAGAATTGACGACCTCTGCATTTCAAATGAGGATTTTGATTTATTTGTGCATTCTTCACATACAGCTTCGAAATGTATTGTATGCCGTATATTGGTGGTTTTGGAAATATGTAATTCCTCTACCTAATTTCAAATTCCTCAGTTACTAAAGGATTGTCAAAAAATGGTAAATGACGTCTAGAAATGTTCATTGGGACTATGCTCAGACTATGAATTGGGAAGTCTTAATATTTCTTATGGACGAGACGAACTTCTTGACCTAATTTCAAATTTCTTCAATTGTTATAAAGCGCATGTACCTGTACGATGCAACGGGATCATATTATTTTCATTCGGCCGTTTTATTTATCGGAGTGATGATGATTGTAGGTAAAAAAGCTTTCAATGTGTTTATTCCAGAAAAGCGTTTCTTAATCGTTTGAATGAGAAGTTATCCAATAATTGGATTTTTTATCTCCGAATTCTTGAGATGTTCTCACAACCAGTGGACTGACCACTTTCTGACTACAAGTATTACGACTCTGTGAACCAATTTTCAATTCGTATTCCAGCAGTGAAAAATTGGATAACAGTTGCCAATGACTGCTGCACTTAGACACTACATTATTATCTTAAGGAATAGTGGGCCATTTCATAAGAAACAATGCTATTATCTCACTTAAAATTCTCTTCAAGATTTGCTGTCTGCAACTTCCTCAACTAATAACTTAAAAGATTTGAATATGATTCGACTAATTATATCGAAGTTGAACTACAAACCATAGATTTTTCTTTGTGTCATCGCTTTACATGAGCAAGATATCGAACTTCCATTCTGGTCTACTATTATCTACTTCTATGAACTGGACAATACTATGGGGAACTCGTGAGGCAACCAGAAAGCCAAGGAGAAATCCTACAAAATGTAATTGACCTCCATTACACTCAAATAGAGTGTCCAATTATTTTTAAGTTGGATTCGTTCAACTCCCACAACCTACATGCAGGCCAGACAGCCCAAGCGATTTCTTCATCTTCTCATATCACCCCCCCCCACCATTGAATGGCAGAATTGAGATCTGAAATATCTAAATTCTTTCATAATTTTTAATATTGTCCATATTATCGTATAAAATCAAATCGAGTTTCTGATATCAGATGATATTTAATTGAAGTCTATTGTTATCAAACAGTTCCTTTCGACCTTTGTTTATTTTCTGCCCTATAAAGCCAGATGAGTGTATAGAACGTTTTCGTGACATTCCCAATAAGCATTGACATTTTATTGTGTAATTGTAACATCTGGGATTTCAGTAGGGCATATTGTATCATTATGAAATTCGATGCTTAGAAATGACTAAAACTAGGATGACGGTCAGTTATCAAGGGATCAGTTGTTTATAGAAACATTTTTCACTTTTCTTGATGAACTGTTTTGAGGGTGTTATACTTGTGGGGGCGCCTATTCCCAATAGTATGATTGTTAACAAAAATATCTGTCCGTTCACAGAAGCGTGAACAGAATTTTTATAAATTTTACTTTTAAAACAGAAAGAAACCTCGTGCCGTAGAGAATTAATTTTTGATCGAACAATGGTGAAGCTAAAGAACCTCCAGTTCAGTTACCTAATGAAGTAAACAGAATAACTAAATATTGAGTTGCATCCTCAGTTGAAAAATGGTAACAGACCTGAATAACTGCCATTCCATCCAATATCAGAAAGTGCACAGAAACTGATGCAGGCATCGACAGAGTGTCTAGCATGTATTTCTTGTACTTACATGTATTTTGGAATCCTTCCTTCGCTTGTCAAATTGACTAGTTTTCATTTCATTTTTCATGAAGAAAAATTTCATTTTTTCTTTTAACTTTTTGTGAAATTTTGATGTTGTTTTCTGATCATTTACTTACTGTCCTGTTGCTAGACTTTAGAGACTTCAGTTGTGCTTTTTCCCCTTGTGCGTGTTCTACCAGAGAGCATCAATACTTCTGGATGACTTGTGGAAGCACTTCGAGGTTGCTGATTTCGCTGGTGGGGTCGAAATCGGAGGTGTCAGCTCCTTATTGGCGACTACAGAATTCAGATATTTCATGAAGGGATGATGGAGAATCCAATATCAGAGACCGGACTTTGGATCCTCAGAGTTTCTTGTAACCTAATGGTATTCTTGACTCACTGTCTGACGGAACAATCAGTCATTACGTGTTGTACATAGAAACCCGGCAGCTGTCTCACATTTGGCCAGTGAAAGAATAAATCTAATCATGTCGAAATCCCGAAAGGAAAAGGTTCAAAATCCACCCGCGAATGATTTGTGCATAGAGCGCAAACACGAACTAGCCATTTGCATTCGTGTTTGCAAGCTCAAATTTTGAACCCGTGCTTTGAGAATGAAATTCGAATTATCTCATTAATTGTAGATGTCTGTTAGTCGGATGACGATTTATATGTGCATCTAATTTACTCATTCTTTACAATAGGGTATATTCACAGGTGAGGTCGGATATCAAAGCTGTCTATGTCTAGGGAGGACATGAGATAACTATGATGGCAGCAGTCTGCACTCGGACAGCGGGTGTAATTCAGGACTTCTCCGTCGTTATCTTGAGATAACGTCTAATGTAAATGCCGTATACCGTATATCTTTGAATATGAGACGCCCTCGAATAAGAGACGCATGTACAAAAAATAGACTGCTATAGACATATTACATGCAGGCTATTGTAATGTGGTAGCTACATCCGCCTGAGCGATTAGTAAAATAAGTCAGTCTACTAGTAAATACCGGGTATCATGACCAATATTACATAATATATAAGGCTTCTTGTTGTTGTACATGCAGTACATGCAGGTTTACTTAAGGTTACTTCATCTACCATTCAAGGAGGTATTATTCGGTAGCTTCCTTTGCATTTGGAGTCATGTACCGGTCAGTAACTTTTGTTGTAAATACTACTTGATTATCGGTATTTTCGTTTCGGTAAATTCAGATCTAGTCTACATGTATGGTGGCTAACATGTACTGGTATATGAATGTATTAGATGAGTCTACAAGATATGCTACTACAAACCATAAAACTCCTTTCATTTCCAAAATATCTGAATTATGATAAAGCGTATATAATTATGTAAGAAAAATTACTGGCGAAATTTGCCTATGACATAGGCCTAAGTGAGGAATGCAAAGGTTACCTAAGAGAATAGTAGCAAAAAACTAAGACATCTTTTTCTAATGAAAGAATGAAAACTTGAACATTTGATAAATAAGAGACGCCCCTGAATAAGAGACGCATCAATCAGGGATCTGAAAAAAATAAGAGACGCTCCTCTTATTCAAAGAAATACGGTAATCTAACATTTTCACGCACAATAAGATTCACTTTCGAATTGTCACTTGCCTGAATATTAACTAAAATGGAGCGCTAACAAGGTCTGCAGACTGCATTAAAGGAGATTTGAAAGTTGATCGTGTGGTCACGGATTTATGATTTTCGTTCCGATGTTTTGCATATTTGATCTTCATAACTCAATGCAAACAATCCTGGGCAGTATGACATTCCAGCATGCCTAAGATTCTACAGGCGATCTCCTGATTTCACTTTCAAGGGCCAGTCATGTTGTTGCTTTTCAAGAATAAATAATTCTACTGAACAGGTTTTCTTTCTTGCACACAGAAGATATCGTGCACATGCTACAAAGCACTATTTTCATTCCCTATCAGTTTATCAGATAAAATAGTGCTGGATTCACTTACACTCAGAACTTATTGCCCACAATAACTGATGCAGGATATCACATGCCATCATGTGAGCTTAGAACGCGCACGTGCTGTGAGTCGCTCGAAAAACTTCTTTGTTCGCACGGCACAGTTTTGGAATCAGCTTCCCCAGACCACCTTCCCTTACCAATACAATCACGATACTTTCAAGAGGCGTGCGAACAGGTTTGTGATGGGGTCAGATTCGAAGATCTGTTACTTTACTTTTATTTATTTAAAGCAATGCAATTCATTATCTTTTCATTGAGTAACCCCTCGCTTCGTCCAGCTTTCAGATATGCTAGGGATTGTGAATACAACGCCGTTTTGCTTTCAGAATGTTCTCATCGCTGATATCAAGAAGATGTTTGCTTGCTGGAATACGTCATGGACCGACGAGCTGCCTCATCAGTCTCATCCAGTGGAGTTCTCTTATTGGTTGACGCAGACAATGCCGGTATCAGAAGAGATCAAATTTCAACTTATGTCTCTACCACATTATGTCCAACGTCTACGAGCTTGCAGAAGTATCCTCAAAACGGTGAGATTTCAATCGTGATGATGATTTTGCTGCCAATTTTCGATTTCTACTGCACAAAATCTTTGTAATTGGCTGACGTATTGTGCTTCCGATGAATATTTAATTTTTCTTGTTCCAGTCTTCGGAGATGGTTTGTGAGACTTGTGGAGTAACAATTACTTCGAAACAACATCTCATCAATTTCTCAGACGAAGGTAGTTGCAAAGCTTTTGTCAACCCTGGAGGTGTGGTTCACGAAATGCTGACGGTTCAGTCAGTTTCTGGTGTGCGGAAAGTCAGTAGCAAGCAGACGGAACACAGCTGGTTCCCAGGGTAAGTGATTATCAGAGCTCCGATGGTCGTGTGTATTTACTCTTCGTATGATGAACAGCAATGCATCTGTGAGATATCTTTGTGTTCATCAAATTAGACAGTTGGAAGATAGTTAATGTTTTATAGATTGGGAAAGACATAGAACTGCGCATGATCTATAACTATTCAGATTTATTCCATGTCTGTAATATTTATAATGCTTTGTATAATGTTTAAAAAGTGAAAATGGTGGCCTAACGACGGTGCTGACACAGTCGGACTTCAATCTGGAGTGTTGTGATATTTTAGCCCGGATGCCGTTCCTGACGACGTCCAATGACACTTTCGGGGCTCGACCTGTGGACCGAAAGATTCTTATGCCAAGCACTTAACCACTGTGACACGGAGACCACGGTGTCTAGATAATCATATAAAATAGTGAATGATTCTCTCATTGAAAGTAGTTAAAGCACAAGAAGTTTGAAGAAATTGCATAATTCTGATCTTCGAAGAAACTATCGATTCGAAACAGGTAATAAATTCGGACAATCCTGAGGAAAGCGGTGAAAATGCAGTAGGAGTTGTCTCGTACATCGCAATCGGCAATTTTTACCGCAGAATTTAGAATATGTGATGAGTGCGTTGGGACTCGAATAATTGCCAGTGGGCACTCGCTTCGAAACTCGTGTCAGAATTAAGCGGTCTAGTCGCCAGTGAAATTAAGCGGCTTACCAACAAGGATGTGAAGGATTTGTCATTGTGAAGTTTGCCTCTTCGGAGCACCTTGTCGACCGAGTCTTCATGTACGATCTGCACAGTATGCCTGACCTTTCCGCTGGACACACTCTCAGTAGACTTCACTCGCATACTCACTTGCAACGCATGACCGATGAAGGTCCTACCATTCGAGATCGCAGCAGGTTGTCCGCGAAGTTGTCCCACGAAGACATGGTGTGGAGGATATGCCATCTAGCCGACATTGCAACATGATGAAAAGAGGACGTTAATCGTGGAGGTTATCACTTATTATGCTGAAGCAATATGAAGCTAGCATTCATCCTGGTAATGTTTTCCAAAAACTTTCCAGTAAACAGATAATATTTAAGCCACTTCACTACCTACAGAGCCGTTTATAGTAATATATAAAGTAAATATAAGAAAATTGTTTTGAAAATTGTCTAGCAGAAGTATTTTGTGGTTTCAGATATGCCTGGACAATTATTCAGTGTTCCCGTTGCAACAATCATCTCGGTTGGAAATTCACAGCAACGAAGAAATCGCTTCATCCAGCAAAGTTTTGGGGAATCACTCGCAAAGCGGTTCGTCCGAAGTTTGAGGATCAACATTGGCGCCCAGTTTACTGATTTCTGTCTTCAGTTATTAGTCACTTCCATCTACACGCAATGTACAGTTATGTTTTTCGATACCCATTTCTCATTGAGAAAAATGACACGGAAGGTTGCAGGCATTCCATAGCAATGTGCGGTTACAGCATAGCAATAAGTGCATCGTTGGACCAGCTAGAAGAAGTATGAGAATTTGTGGACAGTCACGAAGTTTCTCCTAACAATAGCTTAAAAGACTGCTATAATAAAAGGTAATAAATTAGGAAGGTTTCATGAAAGAACTGAAAATTTGTCAAATTAAATGCTATGCACATAATGAGAATGAATGCTACGTTTGAGAAATGCAGCGAAGTGGATGCAAATTTAGGAGATCATATAGATCTGCATGTGTATTGATTAGCCCATGCCATTTCATTCACAAGTTGTTGAACTCAACTGGAATGATTATCTGACCAATTCTTAATGATTTCAGCACAAAAATGGTCAAAGAAAAACAATTATCGTGTTTACATGTGCTTCATTAATTGATGGACCCCTAATCTTCTAAACTTTGAGAAGAGTTTGATCAATTTAGAAGGAATACTAAATATTTTGCTTTATACTTCTGAGAACGGTGTTAACCCAACAAAATTGAGGAACTTCGTGCTCTGAACCTTTTCAGTCGTTGGATAGGGCTTCGAGATTCTGCGGAATTCAATTTCTATTATATGGAATTAATAGCCGTTACTCCATAATTGTAGAGTGTCAGTACATCGCAAGCAAAAATTCGCCATCTGTTGCAGCCTAGAGGTAATGAAATAAAGCAAATTTCGTGAACTATTTTCTAATTATCTCATTATTTGTAGATGTCTCGCTCGGGCGATGATTTTGTTCGTCTGAGCTACTGACACACTGCACTGATAGGCCAGAAGCATTTTTGTATTTCAATCATTGAATCTAATGCATGATTTCCACTCAAGATTTCTACTTTCTTGATATTTTTACGTTAATCAAATTGCTATGGTATTCAAGAAACTTATCCTTCAACCTTCGCCTTTGCCATTGCGATACTACTGATATCATCAGTAGCATTGTATCATAACGAAGTATATCATCATGGAGATTAACATAAATTAATATATTATTTATATAATATATTATCTAGATCTCCTTGTATATCATGTACATAACTATCATATTTTTGTTGCAGATATCATTCATTGTGAATCCTGTAAATTTCAAATAGTTTTGTTTGTTAGAATGTGAACGTGTTAACATGTACAGAAACCTTTCAAAATGTATCATAATGGACAATTTTTGGGATATATCAACCAATTCATTTGCATTGAAAGAGAAATTGATTTTGAAACAAAATTAGTTTTTTCGTAATTAGCAAAGTTCGTCGTAAGCAGCGTTTTGAAGGTCGAGTGGAGCAATGTCTAAAACCTTCACATTAACAAATTCATGGGAATATTTCGGATGATGTTCCAGGACTGCATTGATCAGTATAATGACAAGGCGAATTTGTAGGCCTATCATGATAATTATCATAAATGTCATGAAAACTTTGATCCTATTTCGGATACAGCGCCGCATTGTGATCACAATATACAATGACCGATCAGGAATAGCTGCATTATAATGACAGCTGTTGTAACTTATTTCAATAGCCGCATTGGCGAGATGAGGTGGAACATTCGCGTCAAAAAAGAAGAAATTTCCTAATAAAAATGACAATGTCCAAAATGGAAACTTTTTAAAACTTATTCTGTTCTTGACCAGTCGCAGATTACCTATTAGCCTAAGTGTGACCGTTTCCAGTTGAAGAAATACAGCACCAAAATGAAATAGAATAGTTGTATAGAACTTGCGCAATCAGCCTATCTAGCTTTGATGAGTATGAAGCACACTCCTTATGTGTGCAAGAGATGCGACTTTGGTTTATTCATATCAAAGAACATCCCAGTCAACCGCACGTTCGGAAACTATTTTTAAACGTTCGCGAACTTTCGTAAAATGAACTTCGATTTCTAAGTTATGAGGAAAACGCTTGCATATTATTGCTGTAGGCCTAATAGGACTATGATGACCGAAATGAATTGTTTCATGAACTTCCAAAAATGTCTAGTTTTGTTAGACGCTTATTCGACAATGTTAAGACTCAAAATAGCGCGCGGCAATGATCCAATGAAATCTCCACGATGATGCGTCAGTTAGGACTTGCCCTACATCTGTTGGAGCTGTTCCCTGTTCGGTCAAATTAGAAGCGATCAATAGGCTTCCTCATAGAGCAAGTGGTAGGCAGCTCCGCATTTATTAAATCCCCAATGTGCATACACTTTCGATTTTATTAAATGAACTCATAGGAGATACAGGTGGTATTGTCACCAAATGTGAGATATGCAAATTTTTACAGTTTTGAAGAAATGACAACGGAATTGAGTGATCATGATTGCAATGCAGCAGGATTGATGGTATTTCACAGATTCTGGTGACAGCCTTGAAGATTTAATGCTTGTTAAATTAGCAATTCGATGGGTTCTATTACTTTCATGCTCAACCTCAAGAGTATTTTCTTATGCGTGATCATATCACAGGCAACTTGCCACTGGCACAGCAAAACAACAGAATCAAGGACAATGATTTCAATCAACTTTGAAAGATGTAAATGGGTCCACATCACTATTCAGATTCTAGAAATGAAACATGAATTTGGTGAATCATAAATTCATGCCGGTGAAATTTGAATTAAAAACTTGAAATTTCAGCCAAGAAAGCACGAATGATATCTTGATTTTTTCATGAAGACTTCCATTATGATGAGGATCATGAAATTCCCTTGATAATCATCTTGATTTCCGCTTAGTTAGGATGCTTAATTAGCAATTATTCATTCCTTCTGATGTCCAATTTGTTTCATATCACTTAGGGACGACATCTCGGTAGTATATAAGTTAGCAAAATTTTGAAACTTTAAACTGCTCAAATAATTTTTGGGCCATGGGAACGTAGTCTCCGTAAAAACTGAATCCTTTTCATATGAAAATATTCACTGTATGCAGATATTGTTTTAAGTCGACACTTTACCTTTATATCCCTACTATATGCTGCCACTGAAAGAGCGAAATATCATAATCAAAGACAACATGAGTCCCCATTGTTATTCAGATTCAAGAAGAGGAACATAAAATTAATGAAATCATGTCGTTGATAATGGAGTTAAAGACTTCAAATTTCAGCCAATAGGCTAAGCACAATGAAAAACTCACGTTTTTCATGAAGACTTGCATTGATGCAGTTCATGGAATTTCCTTGATTGCATCAGCCTAATTTTCGCTCAATTGATATCCTTCTTGCCAAATATTCATTCCTTCTGATAACCAACTTGTTTCATACAAAGCTTTCTTACGTGGCCTCGTGTCGGTAGCATATATATATACACAGGAATACTTTGCAAAATTTTAGATTTTTAAAAACTGCTAAAATAATTATTTGTACCGCAGGAACGCAATCTCCGCAAAAAACTGAATTTTTTTCATATACCAATTTTTACCATATTTGAGTCGGCACTCTGCTTTGCTCTATGACGAAGTCGCAAACTTGAAAAGACAGAAATTGTCCGAAATGTTGTTATATAAAAAAGATTTACCCATAATAGCACATCTTTTGAAATGACCTGAAGACATTCCACATGTCAAAATAGACTCATTTCTCATCTCAAAGCCATTTTGACAATCTTTTTATCATTCCCATCATTCATACTGCCGAAAATTGATTCCACTCTTGTCATTCTTGTCGTCTGTTTGGGTCAAACTATCAACAATGCTCGACAGAATTTTGCCTTTTCAAATACCCATTCTGGAAGCTGCTTGCATTGAAGAAAATCGGCAACTTTTCAACATGTTTCTAAACTATGTATTCATAAATTATCCACTCAAATATAATTCATTTATAAACAAATTCATTCATAAAACATTCATTTAGTCACTCAGAATGAGGCCTGTCGATTTTATGATTATGATTGCAATTTTAGTGGAGATTTCTCCCACAGCAGGTAGAAATATGACATTTCTGGGAGCAGCTCGATCGCTCGGCTGATTTACTTTTAAAGCTGATTTTTAATAAAAACAAGATATTTTTGGATTCACTTTAAGAACTTCATTTAGAAATAACACGTTTTGTTTAATAGGCCTCATGAATTTGAGCAACAGATTGTGAATTGAGATAATAAATTCTTATTTCGGCTTCAATTCGACTTCTTATTTCAATTGTATTCCGAAAAGACGGCTTCCGTATCAGGTCTGCGTGTGTGATGCATCTCGGTCATGGTTATTGTTTTAGTTTCTAGCATGTCATTTCATCTCGTCAGTATAACTATGATCTGCTTTGGATCGGTTCATTCAATCATTCAAGAGTCCTATTTTCAGTATTTATTTCAATTGATAAATCTACCCATAGAAATCTGACTTTTGCGACAGTGGGACTAGAATGGACAATAGCTGTTTGTTAATGCCAATTGTGACTGCTCAGTCAGGCATCGATCAAATTCAATGCTGCCGGATCTTAAATAGAATCAAATTGCTGAATAAGACAGAAATTCTGTGAAGATCATTTTGTAAGAGAGACGTGAGTTTGTTTAATTACAACAATAAAATTCGTTGTCATGACTCATGACGCGTTCAGTAGCTTCAAAAGCAAATGAGCCTTAGCGATGGAGCTACTCCCAGAAATGTCGTATTTCAACCTGCTGTAGGAGAAATCTTCCCTTAATTAAAGTGCAATAATAATCATCAAAACGTCAAATCTCATTTTAAGTGATTCAATGAATAATAAGATCATTATGGTATTAGGTGCATCAAACTCAGAAGCATTTGTAGAAAAAATAGACATTTGTAGAAGCTTTTGCAGAAATAGTAAACAAATAGAATTGTGCGATTTTGAAGTTCCGTAGCTCACAAGACGACTGGAGCTGATGCAGATTGAGAATTGTCGTTTTACTGATGTTGAGTGACAATCTAGTGTACAACGATCTACAAATTTGAAGCTGGTGCGGGAATTTAGGAAGAAAAGGTCAGTAACTCTCACAATAATTTTACTATAGTACACTACACGGTAGTGATGAAAATTTTCCTGAGAATTTTGAATCATTTTGGAAAAATCGGAAAATTTTGGGAAATTTTGAAAGTTCTGATTTTTTGTGATAGGCCCTATACTTTGATTGCTTCCACAGCCGAGGCAGCTACACACCAATAGAATGGGTCTAAAACTGGTGATTTCGATCATTATTTTGAAAAAAACGATCTTGAAAAATGGAAAATTTTGAATTTTTGTGATATAATTTTTTCGTTTTCTACCACAGCCGAGGCATGGACACATCAATAGAATTGTTCTAAAATTCTTGATTTCATCATATCATTTCGATTAAAGCGATCGTAGCAATAGAAGTCCCGTCCGCGGATTTTTGAGCACTTCTTTGCCACCAGTAGCTTGTGGCAATTTGTTGGCATTTTTAATATTATAACACAGACACTTTTTGGGATAACGGGAATTCTTTTCCTTTGCAATAGGGGTATAATTTCATGCATTGTGAAAGATCTGTAGGAAAAATAATGCACTTTATTTGGGAATTTGTTTATAGCTTGAAAGTTAAGCTTTATTATGCATAGCCTTGATTGTAATGCTAATTCTCCATGTGTTGATGAACATGTGAAGCACAAGCACACAGTCCACCACAGCATTATACATGAGCGACCATATTGGAAGATGTATAAAGACTGTGAGCTCTTGAGACATTTGTAAACTAAAGATATCTGTGATGAGTAGAAAAATATCTATGATAGCTTCTAACTTCTGGCGTATTGTCCGATATCTTTGTTGAGGACAGACTACACATCTTCCATTTCTAGCGCAGATAGTTCAGATAGTTCCAAATCGATTTCAGATCTACTTAAATGAATTTCAGACATTTCCAGATGAGTTGGAGATTCTCCAGTTGAATTTAGAATCCTTTCAAAGTTGAGTTTCTGACAGATATCTGAAATTCAATTAGAGAAATCTGAAATCCATTTAATGTCTAAAATTCATTTGCAAAGATCTGAAATAGACATGGAAAGGGTGTAGTTGGTTCCAAAAGGTAACATGCAGGGATGATAGAGACGTTTTTGGTCTTTGAATATTACATATTCTTTTCAAACGATTATAATGAGTCTCCAGAACAAAAGCAAAAACGTCAATCACCAAAAAAAAAAATTTCAAAATTTTCCGGAAAATTTTGAAAAAATTGGAAAATTTTCCATTTGCATCACTATTGCACGGTGCCTATTTCAGAAAACGAATCAGCTCTGTTTTGAATGTAATTAGCGTCAAAGGCATAATAAATCAACTTTCTGACCTCTAGCCCCGAGTTTACGTTCAGCTTCGATATTGATTTAAAGCATGATGGTGCCCTAGCAGACTCTTAAGCTTTTCCAAAGCAGACTCTAAGGATGCAAAACAAGAACCGCATGTAGTCAATGAGAAAATATTGCTTTGTTCATCAGTTTGTCATCTCATCTTTTGATGGTAGGCCGCTCTGACTTTTTAATGAGGCCTGTCAAAAGCTAAAGAGCATTTCCAGACTCGTTACCTTCGTACATTGAATTCCTTCACTTAGCTTCAAGGTCAAGAGAATATTTCACCTGCAAATCTCAGTAGGTCTGCGTACTCTCTTGTCAGCGCATCCGGCTTAGATCATTATTTAAGAAGAGTATGATTTCATTAATTTGTCAAGCTTTAGTGATGGACTAACTTTGGCTAGTTGACTAAATTTTCTCCTGCTGACATTTGGATTGCGGTGTATAAAGACGAAAATCGCCGTGAATCATCTGCATTTCAGAGATAAAACTAATCGGACATCTGTTGCAAAGGTAAATGAGCTTCGGTACAAAAAACCTTGCCCATGCACTCCTCGCCAGCAGTAGGCATTCAATTGTTTGCTGGACGTGTCATTTCGTACTGTTTTGATACGAAGCCTCCTAATCCCGACGCTCCTATCCGCTGGACGAGCCGGGTAAAACAACAACAACAAAACCGTTGAAATTGGCTTCTTTCCACACAGCTTCTGGATTACCCTTCTAAAAACAAAAGTGCTCCGAATTGAAGGTCCGTGTCCTTGTAGGGACTTGAGATTCAAATTCAGTTACATACTTTAAGCATCTAGATCAACTTTATCTTATTCCAATTCACCATCCTGCCTTCATCACACTAATTCCTGTGTTACAGTTGTAAGAGTTCAACGTCTTCTCAAATCGCTATAATTACAGTTACAAATGGTCTTCAACCAGTTTCAATTGAGGTCAGAGTGCTGCCTCCACAGAATGAAATATTTTGTTTATCTGCTTCGGTTTGCTAGAAGTGTGATTAATATGAAATCGACGGCACATCGAGGAACTTATTAAGTGGGCAAAAAAGGAATTCCTAATACCTTACAGAGATAGGAAAAATGGTTGTGCGTCGCTTGCGGATTAATGCGAGTTCCAAGCAAAGTGCTTTGATTGCCAAAAACTCCTTCAGATTCGAAGAATTCAGATCACTGAGCACATGTTTTCTCCATAATGTTGGCCCTTCCGATCATTATTAAAGAAAGTAGCAGGCGTACGAAAATTCGTTCACCTGATGTTTTTCACATCCTCTCCTCGGCATTTCTCACTGTATAGTGCATACACTGAATCGAAGCCAGGCATCGATGTGTGTTTTGGTGTGTGTGAAGTGATATCACAGCACGCACGCATCTCTCACTGACTCTGGTGTCCTCTGCTAACAGCTTATTGTTTGCCATTTCCAATAGCAAGCGATACACGAATTATCCATTCGAGAAGGAGCAAGTTGTCTAATTCTGTGATGTGCCATTTCGATATTAAGGTTACATATAACACTTCCTTTCTAGGAAACCGAAGCGCGCGCAGATGAATCTAATTCTGTTGCTGCCTCAATCTTCGTCAGGAAGTTATGTAGAAGAAGCGAAATTACAAGGGAGCTTTTCAAAATGTGCAATTGTTCAATAGCATGCACCATGAGGTATAAGGAAATACCTCATGGAGATATAGTTTATGGGGTAAAAAATTGGTAAGTCATACGAGCATAGTGATGTAAATGGAAAATTTTCCATTGGAAAATTTTGAAATTTATTTTTCGGTGAATGACGTTTTTTTCCTTTGTTTTGGAGACTTATTATAGTCGTTTGAAAAGACTATGCAATATTCAAAGTCCAAAAACTTGAATTTTCATTTTGATTCCAAATGAAAATCAGACATAAGATGGATTTCAGATTTCTCTTGCTGAATTTCAGATATCTGTCACATGCTCAACTTTGAAAAGATCTTTAATTCAACTGGAGATCTCCAACTCATCCAGATCACATCTGAAATTCATTTGGGCAGATCCGAAATCGATTTGGAACTATCTGAACCATCTGAACTTGAAATGGAGGATGTGTATCCTCAACGAAGATATCGGACAATTCGCCGGAAGTTTGAAGCTATCATAGATATTCTTTTATTCATCACAGATATCTTTAGTTTCCAAATATCTCACAAGTTTACAGTCTTTATATCTTCCTTTTTTGTCGCTCATGAATGCTGCGTGGACTGTGTGCTAATACTATCACATGTTCATCAACACATGGAGAATCTGTATCACTATGATCAACGCTGCATAATAAAGCTTAACTTTGAAGCTGAAAATTAGCAAACTCCAAAATAAAGTATACATTATTTTTGCTCCAGATCTTTCACATTGCATGAAATTATACCCCTATTGTAAAGCAAGATTCACGTTATCCCAAACGGTGTCTATGCGTGATAATTAAAAATGCTAGCAATTTATCACTGCGGTGGCAAAGGAATGTTCAAAAATCCGTGGACGGAAATCGTATTGTTACGATCGCTTTAATCCAAATAATGATGAAATCAAGAGTTTTAGACCCAATTTATTGGTCCACAGCTGAAGCGCTCAAATTATAGGGCCTATCAAAAAAATCAAAACTTTCAAAATTTTCCAAAATTTCCATAATTTTCCAATATTATCCAAAATTTTCCTATTTTTTCCATAATTTTCCATAGAAAATTTTGATTCAAAATTTTCCGGAAAATTTTCATCACTAAAGTCATAGCACTCTCCAAGGACACAATATTAATGATGCGATCATAGCACATTGGATATCGGAGATTTAGGCTCAAGGATGGGCGACCTTTGAAGGACATATTGCATATTGACACCATGTGGCCATTATGTCATGATTTGACTTATGAATTTCAGTTATTAGATTTTTCTTTGTTTATCTTCTCCGTTAAGTTTTATCGGAATTGATATTTTCATTTCAGAACCGTTGTACGCAATGAAGTGATATTATTTTGGTCTCATCTTTATAATTGATATCTATCGATGTCCATTTATTAGCTCCCTCAGAGATCATCCTGATTCGCCAATATACATAGAGTTACAGTTTTCGAAGCGAATAGAAAACATTGTGTTCTTTGATTTATAAGTACAACAATTACTATGTTGTTCAACCATTCTCCTCATGCAAGTTTTCTGATATTTACTACAGATTGATGTATCAATTTATGTGAAATATTTACAGAATGTCTGCAACTGAAAATTTCAAGGAGAATGGGAATTTTTGAATTCTTTTTAAGATTTTCCAGATTCTTATAATTATTTGAAAATTATTCATTTTTGCCTTGATATGAATGGAGCATTTGCTTCTATCAATACCAGTTCAGTTTTCGAGGGAAATATTTTGGCCTGTGAGAAATATACTCACATCACTACTCACTAATGCATCGGACCAATTGTTCTTTTTTTTGTACCTCCAATGCGCATCCATCCAGACCATAGACCGTATTTGTTGCTTCGGACTTCCATTTGTGACATAAACAAACGGGCCTTATCCAGATTTTGTGTCGTAACGGATGTCTTTTAGCAATGATTTTTACATCCAACTTCATTGTCAGTTTTCTGAAATATCTAGACAAATCAAAGTGTTATATACATGTACATCAAGAGTGTGGAAACTCCTCATTGTGCATTTACTTTTGTTATATACGTTGATATTTCTATGTTAAAGTAATAGCATAATCCCGAGTAATATTATTACTAGTCGTAAAAAGACGGAAATAATTTTATAAAATTCCGTTATTGATCATCCACATAGAATAAATATTTCCATAAAAATGGTAACGAAGTATAGATATCTATCCAACATATATCAATACAATCAAAATGATTAATTGCCTACACAAATAAATGCGATATACTTAATATTGTTAAAATAGGAAAGAACAATTATAAAACGGTCCGCTTATATTGACTTGTCTTGGTAGTGATACTTTGGTTAGATACTTCACTTTTTTTTGATTTTGCAATAATTGTAAAATCTTCGGATGTAGGCTTGCTAGAGGATCCAGCACTTAAGCAATCACTTGCCCGTTTCAGATGATTGTCAGTTGTTCTAATATATCGTTGAACTGAAGACAATGCTTTCTGTCCAGTAACAACTGCTATTTCTTCATTGGACATTCCGTTTTCATGCATAACATTGATACCTGTTACGCGAACACAATGATTCACGTATTTCTTACTGAGACCCAATTCAGTACTGAGGTTTTTCATCAAATCGTCCAGGGAATCCTTACCCATTAAAGATTTCGTAGAAATTTTGCCAGTTGATGTGATGAGAGGGAACAACGTGTTCTCTTTTGTTATTTCAGGCAATATTTTCAGATACTCGCGAAAGGACTGAACAGGACATCGAGTTTCATATTTACCAAATGTTGAATACATCCGAGCCTGCTTCAAATCCGAAAATTACTTAGCGGAAAGAGAAACTTTGACGTTCTTATGCAGCAAATTAACTTGGATAAAACAGTATTCCTGCTTATCGCCATCAGAAGTAAATGCAAACGTATCTTTTGCTAGACAGCGTAAATTTTCGCGTCCTCTAAGCAGAAAATACCACATGATATTGAAAGTTATTTCTTGCTGCAATACTTTGATATCCATAGCAGCTTTGTCTTCAAAATGTTTCCTGATGGTGATCATGTCTTTTGGATGCATCCTTTCATACTTTTCTGATCTTTTAGTGTTTTGTGCAGTGTTTTTGAGCGAGCGAGCGGTATTTTTTCAAGTTTTGATGAGCGGATGAGCGAGCGAAAAAAATATTCCGTAAGCGAAAATTGAGCGAGCGATGATTTTTTGTCGTGAGCGAGCGGTTGAGCGAGCCATTTTTATAAAAAACTAAAAAAGATCAAATAATCAAAAAGCGAAATATTTGAAAAGTTATTTTAAAAATGGTTCCTAGTGCATGCATGTATATAACTTGATTGATGAACAAAACATCCTTACTTTTTTTCTCTTCTGTGGATCTCTCACTTTTGACAATATGCATTGAATGCCTGTCTGGATTATACTTGTGGATATGAACTTAGCAAGAAGAAGGTCTTTGTAATCCATGATGTGCTGAACATCTGACCATCGACACATTATTTATTCACATATCTTTTGAATCGGTCTCCCAATCATCGCTTCGCCACATAATGTAGATGTACTAATCGTTTCCGGAATTGCATGAAGCCATTATGAGATGCTTTATTTTGATAGAAACATTTCGTTGCTGGAACATATCCACATGCAGATCCCTGAGACATTTCAGTATCGTCAAGCGTGAAAGTACTACAAAGTGTGGAAAAATTGAAACCAACCATATTAGTCCTACACACGAACAACATATATGGCTTCCACTGTACGATACATTGATTTTAAGACCTTCATTTTAACCGTATCCATACCGGACTGTGAAGCGCGTAGGACTGAATCGGTCTCCCCTTAACTTCTGTACCAATGTTTCAAATCACATGAAATTCACGGTACAACATATTTAGGGTCTAAGCTTTCTCATCGCGATGTTCATTTACTCCAACTGATTCATCTCCATGTTGCAAAAAGCAATTCAAGATTTAAAATCACCAATTTCGGCAGATTTTTTTCAAGTTGAAATTTTACCGAACTTAATGATTTCAGTGAAAAATATGAAAATATGCTAAACTTTAGGCAACAAAATTGTAGGTCGGGCGGCTCAGCTTTACGAGGATCACATCAAAAAATCGGGAGACCGAATCGTCCCTCTCCGGTATGGATAATTATCAAGTTGTTGAAAATCTTCTAATTGTGACATTTTTGAGTTTATTTCGCTTATACATCCTTTTTCTGATAGCCTCCTTAAGTTAGAATTATCAGGTTTTGAAATGTCTTCTTGTTAGTTATTGATCTTTAACAGCTCATTTGAACAATATACCAGAAGCATTATCAACCAAGTGAAAAGGAATACAACATTTAATGGTGTCCAACATTTAAAATAATGAGTAGTAATCAGTTGGAGTGATAAATCTTGAGTGATCATGCCGACCCCGCTCTGCTGCACCCTTCTTTCTATTCTTTGCCACGATGAGTGTCATTGCAAAGACATCTCTTTCAACTGTGATTTATATGCTGTACTTACATGTAATTCTTCTTTCTTCACTTGAGATCAACATGTTGGACAAAGAATTGTTGGAGGTCAATAAATAATAGTTAGACAATTTAAAGATTGATTTTTCCAACTCGTTTAAAAAAACCATTAATCAAGGTGTCAAAGTATATATTCTGACATTTAAAACAGCTTTCGTAATAGTACTGTCTCGATTGCTTCGTGAAAAAGCTACGATGATTTCTTTGTAGATAAAATATAAATTGCTGAGAGTTGATTACAACTAAGATATTGAAAATCGAACCATGCATTTCAACTGTACCATACAGTTGAAATACATTGAGTTCAATTTAGGATATTGTACTTGCAATTAGATCTTTTGTTGTCTTATGCGTAAGGTTATTCATTATGCAACTTTCCAGGAGGTAAGTAAAATATTGCTTTTTCAAGTTTATTACAATTTTTTTGCGAAGTAAAATTCCTCGATGCGTTTCGTCTCCATGGTCAGTCTAAAGGCTCTTCACTTTCAATGAATTTTACTTCGCAAAAAAAATCAAAATCGTCCTTAATTTGAAGGAGCGATATTTTTCCTGCCTCGTGGCAGTTTACACAACATTTGCAGTTAATTTGCTCTATCTTCGCATGCAGTCTACTGTACTATTTACTTGCGGTGTACAGGCTACAAACAAACTTACTGCGATATGCAGTAAGAAATAAGCATAGTGCTTATGGAAAGTAGTCGCAAGAGTGTGGGAGTCTGGAAAGATGTCCAAATGTTGAACATTTGCAGATGGCTCGACTGGGGAGTTGAAGTTTGCAAGCTCTCATGGAACGATTGGTGGAACATGGGCTACTGGCAGTGAAGCGGAAGCATCAATGGACATATGATGTGTTCCATGCCCCTGCTAATCTGACACGTTGAGGAATCCGTTGAGGAATCCGGACCGACCCCCGGTGTTATCTGTGTGACATGCCAGTCCTCGTCGTGTCCTCTCTGGCTATCATGTGGCACTATAGAGAGTATGCTTCGACCTGCAAGCGATTGTGGAAGCAGTCTCTCTCCCCCCACGTTTGTGAAGTTAGCGGAACCACCCGAAGAAACCACTACTATCTTCAAATTTAAATTTCTCTATAGCGACTGCGAATTTGTGGAATCTGATCAGGGGCTGAAATTGATAAAGTAGAAGTTGTTTCGAACAGGATCTCGCTGTACTTAATAATGATTCCGCTCGGCGGTTCCGCCAACTTTACACAAGTCTCCCCTACAGGTAAGTAACAACGGGAATTGACTTTGTACCGAGTGGTGAAACCAAGAGACGAAAGAATCATCGTGCGATATGTACCGCAGAAGTAGGAAGTGATCGGAAGTGATCCACTTGAGTGATCCACTCAGATGAATTATCCCTATCTGACCAACGACCTCAGCTAGTGTTGATCGACGCGATAGGGAAGAGAATGATTATGGGCGAACTATCTGTTCCCTGGGAAGAGAGCGTTAGGGATGCCCATGAAGAGAAAACTGCGAAATATAAAGAACTGGCCGAAGGGATTCAGAAGCAAGGGTGGAAATGTGAGCTCATGCCTTCTTAGAGTGGGATGCCAATATTTCGTTGCTCCATCGGTGAGGAAATTTCTTGTTAAAGCGGGTGCTTGAGTCTAAGCACCACCATGAAGAAGTTGAGTGCAAAAGTGGAAGAAGGTAGGACCTGGGCGCAACGAGCTGCTGCGGACCAACCATCTTGACAGATACTGAACTTAGTGGGCCGAAATCTCAGTGACGGCTGGCGCCAATGTGTCAGGTTATTTCGGTGCAGCATTTTCAGCTTCACATAATTCAGCAATTTCGTTTATCAATAATAATAATAATAATAATGATATATTTGTCATACAACAAATTGAGTGATACATAAGAAGTATATACAAGATGATTATTTATTATTATATTATATTATATATAATAATTATATTATAATATATTATTATTATTATATTATCAAGCGATTCTTTTTATAGCAGATTTCCAACACTCAGTAATTAATTACTACTGAGTTGATTACTCAGTACTAAGTTACTCACAAAGTCATGTATTTTATCTTTAGGTACTTTAGGAATTATCTATTATTTTGTCACGATTTCATTTAAGTTCATTTTCAATTGTCAACGCATTACATGGTTTCTTGACGCATCTTGCGAATTTTCTCCAAGTTTTGCGGCAATAATTGTGCAATATATACTGATTCATGTGATCAGCATGTAAGATTAAGTTTAGATTATTGCCCATTTCTATACATATAAAAAGAATTCTGTGGTTATGTACATCAAAATATATTGTTTCAACTAATTTTCTGCAATAGCTACCTTCTTAATACATTAGTATGATGGTCTACATTATTTCATTGTGTTTCAAATTTCACCTGAAATGAAATGATGAATTTCCCTTTAACGCATAAAAGGTGTTTAAATTAAAATAAAAACATGGAATTAGCTTTGAACATAAAAAAGGTTTGTAGACTAAAGGAGGGCACTATCGAGAAATGAGCGAGCGAGCGGCATTTTTCGATGATTTTGAGCGGTGAGCGAGTGAAAGGATTTTTTTGAGGAAATGAGCGATGAGCGAGCGAAAGCGGAATTTCGATCCGCTCAAAAACACTGGTTTTGTGATAAAAACTGTGCAACCATTCCTTTAATGTTCTGTTAGCTCGTTTGAAAATGTCATCGTTGATAATGTCAATTTTTCGATCTATCTCACAAGAGGTTAAGTAACGTTGAATAGATTCTCTCAGACAAATTAAACTTGCTGGTGCATATAAATTACCGTCTTTTGTTCTTGTTTGTGCGTAAAACAGTCGTAAATAGTTGTTAAGGTATTGTATCGGAACATCTTAAAAATTATTTAAATTTGCTCACATGTTGTTTCGTTTGATTTGCTGTTGATTTGGGCACCACACTTTTTTCAATTGAATGAAGATACTCTAGTTGTTCGTCTGTTAAATCAGGTAGCTCACAATCTTCATCCAAATCAACTTGGAACTCGCGACTTAGCTCTTTTAGGAATTTTTCATTGGATTCGAAAGTAACAAATTTGAGCTGATCGTCTGATAGACTGCATATTTGTCCTCCCGGTATATTTGTGAGATTGAGGAGAGACATGACGCTTCCACACCTATTAATACTCAAATGAATGGCTTTATATCATTTCTACATTTTTAAATATCTTTATTTAAAAAACTATGTAAAAATGACAAGAAAGTCGGAAATAATCAAGGTCATTGATACCATAGCAAGTGCACAATGGTATTAGATATCTCAATCTCGGGTACTAATGATAGAAAGCTTCGGCGGCTAACGCCACCTCGGCTTTCTATCATTAGTACCCTTGAATTTCGATAACTAATATACCTTTTCCATTAATTATTGACACAAACTGCAAAGTAGATGTCGCAAATGATTTCTACGGATAAACAATGATATTGCTCATGTAATCAATGATCATTATTTTACAAAATGCAGATTTGCATGACGTGCTATGGTATTGTTAATTTCTATGCTCAAGGCGAAGGCGTCCATAGCAAAGGCATGTTATGAAAACTGCGAAATAGATGTCACAAACTGCAATATTAATTGTCACTTTTACACGGTTAGTTGTAGTCAAATGATATCAAGTGAAATATGCCACGTCGAGTAAATTCTTCCGACAGAAGTCATTTGATTAAAGCCTACGAAGACGGTCGTGATTATATCGCACTTGCCAATGCAATCGGCATCAATCGAAGGACCGCTTATCGAATCATAAGCACCTTTAAGAGAAAGCACCGTCGAGAAGCTCTACCTGCTACTCGAGCAGGGAGAAGCAAGATTCTCTCTCAAGAAATGCTGGACTCTCTGATTGCCTTTGTACAAGAGAAACCGACAGAGAATTTGTTGGAGATGAGGGGGAGATTGTTAAGTCAATTTCTATCACTCCCACCTAACCTCAGTCTAACAACAATTTCTCGCGCGCTGGATGGTTGCCTGATCACCCTGAAGCTCTTGCGATCCGTGCCAACTCAATGGAATATCCCTGAAGTCAAAGAAGAGAGAGCAAAGTACATTTCATGGTTTATGAGAGAAGGCATTCAGCGACATACCATCTTCATCGACGAATGCGGGTTTAATGTCTGGACTTCGAGGACTCAATGCCGATCGCCTCAAGGAGAAAGGGCAGTGGGTATCGTTGAAGTACAGAGAGAGAGAGAGAGGAATTTGACTGTTTGTTTAGCTGTTTCGCCAACATTTGGACTCGTGCACTTCATGTTTGTCGAGGGAGAAATGACAAAAGACACTTTTTCAAGCTTCATTAGCGAAGTAAGTGCACTTCTTTTCGATGAGTCCATCTTTCTGATTTATGACAATGCTCCTTTACACAGAGATTGCCCTCAACCTCTTAGTGACGAACATGAGCTGCAGCCACTCCCAAGATATAGTCCCTTTCTTAATATGACAGAGAGGGCCATATCCTGCTTAAAAAGTGATGCGAAGCGAAGACTGACGGATCCTCGTATACAGTCGATCTTCAGTGATCTGCCGCTCGATCTGCTGGAGTTACTCTTAACCGACATCGAATAAACATTCTTAGACAGCAGATCGAGGAAGCAATGTCATCAATTGCATCTTTCAAATGCCATCAGTGGCATAATCGCTATCTTTTTTACACAGAGAAGTGACCGAATAAAGAGGACATTGTTGACTAGTAGGTTCAAAGCTTGCTGTTCTTTATTTTACAAATGCATTGTCAAACATTGTCACGTATTTGTTTTATCTTATCGCAATAAGCTAGATGGAAAATAATGGGAAATTGGTCATTATAAAACTTGGGGTTTACGGCCTTCACAATTCAATGGAATCACGAAGATATCGGCCTGTCATGAGATTAACATAGAACATTTGCATTACATCTACTCATCTACTATACAATGTTTATCCGTAGAAATCATTTGTGACATTTATTTTGCAGTTTGTGTCAATAATTAATGGAAAAGGTATACTGCATTATTTATGAGATTTGACACCAGTAATGTCATTTTGCCATAGATAACTCAAAATTTCCTCCTATGCATCCAATGCAAAGCGACACCAGTAATATAAGACTATTGTATCGATATGACACCAGTAATGCTGCCATATCGACGAGTGCGCTTTAGCGCAAGAGACGATATCAATGGCAGCATTAATGGTGTCATATCGATACAATAGTCATATTATTTATGAGATGTCTATCTCCGTCATTACTGGTGTCTGAAATCAATGATTCATAGACATGTTTCTTTAAAATATCAATGTCCCATTCGATATCAAAGGAAAAGCTCAGGATCCAGTTCAATAGATCATTTCACTTACCAGCCGTCTCAGTTCACTGTCGTATTCAGAGCAATAGATTCTTTGAACAATTTATCAACAAATCCAAGCACATGTTCACAATATGGAAATCAATGTGTAGGCAATTGATCAGATGATGTGATGATTTATTGGAATGTGCAAGATAACTGCATTACTGTATTTATCTTCTGAATAAACCAATTTACCATCGCACGAAAAACTGAGTGCAGAGGCTTTGAAATTGTCCACTATTTTCGCTCCAATTTTGATATAACGAGAATCCACTTCCAATATTTCATGGAATCTCTCACTTGAAAAAGAGCTTGTCATCGAACTTTTCTATCATTTCAAACCCTAAATTGTGCAATCTTTACAGAACTATTAATTCGAGCATTGAGCAAATACATTCAGTGGTTTTGTCGTCATTATCTCTTGGCCACGCTTTTGATGTATATTCTGTTCCTATTTACTCATATTGACAACAACTCTCTTTATAATTTGATATTATCAGTGAAGTGAGACTTTGTTCACCAAATCAAATTCCATATTGCAAATGCCAAATTCTGCAGGAGTAATGCCAAATTTTTGTGTAACACAGGAAATTCACTATGAAAGGTATATCTTTGAGGTTGTACACAGTGATACGAGTACATGATTCTTGAAACTAAACAATATTTTTTTCGATAAAAAACTTCATGGAATTCATAGTTTGAAGGAACAAAGTATATATAAAAATAGCCATCCCCTATTGATCTCAAATGGTTCATCAAAGACACTTCAACATTTTATTTGCAAGAATAACACAATGATGAAACGGAAACAGAGGTAGAAGAAATACAGTGTGTTAGTGGAAAAACATAGGATTCTCACATGTAGTACATGAAATTGATGATTTCTTTGTATTCTTTGATAATTTTACATTATGTTTAGATATCTATTCATGGCTAGCAAATGAAGTCACCTTTGATGTCTATTTCCGTCATTACTGGTGTCGTTACTGGATGCATAAGAGGAAATTTTGAGTTATCTATGGCAAAACGACAGGTGTCAAATCTTATGAATAATGACGGAAATAGACATCAAAGGTGACTTCATCTGTTAGCTATGAATAGATATCTAAACATAATGTAAAATTATCAAAGAATACGAAGCAATCATCAATTTCATACGAATCCTATGTTTTTTCCACTAACACACTGTATTTCGTCCACCTCTTTTTTCGCTTCATCATTGTGTTATTCTTGCAAATAAAATGTTGAAGTGTCGTTGATGAACCATTTGAGATCGATAGGGGATGGCTTTTTTATACGTATTTTCCTTCAATATATGATTTCCATGAAGTTTCTTATCGAAAAAAATATTGTTTAGTTTCAAGAATCATGTAAGCCTGAGCTTTTTCCTTGATATCGAATGGGACATTGATATCTTAGAAAAACCTGTCTATGAATCAGTGATTTTAGGCACCAGTAATGAAGGAAATAGACATCTCATAAATAATATGACTATTGGAACGATATGACACCATTAATGCTGCCATTGTCGCGGCTAACGCGCACTCGTCGATATGGCAGCATTACTGGTGTCATATCGATACAATAGTCTTATATTACTCTATTGTATTTTCAGTGGCGACAAATCCGCCATCTTTTCTAGCCAAGATCAATTTATTTCTATGTCAAATCAACTATCAACTTTGCATCAACATTCTAGTAACCATAGAAATCATAGAAATTAACAATACCATAGAAAGTCCACTTCTATGATAGAAATGGACCTTAATTTGTCTTCCAAATGTCTGCGGATAACTGCGTAATTTTTCGCTGATTCATAGTTTTGACATAGCTATTCATTGACTTCCATTTCATATTTCAAAAATATTCTGTTGTCAATTGCGATCATAGAAATTAACAATACCATAGAAAGTCCTAGAGTGGAAATTGCATGAAATTTATGGCACATGCCCGGGGAACTTAGTTGGGGCAAAATGCAAATTGTGAGAGCTGGTTTCCTTGTTTTCTGATAAACTTTTATATTTATTAAGCCAATTTGTGATGTGGATTGTTGCCCCTTGTCCAAAGATCATGTACACAGAAGCAATAATGAATTTACAAAATACTACTGGGACAGGATGACAAAGAAGGAAGTCCTTTAAAACGTTCTGTACGTTCATCATTTTGAAATATCGTTCCTATAATCTATCAAGAGTGTATAATCAGACACAAATGCAACTTGTAATGTCGATTAACAGAATTATTAACGGTCGTGAGCCGAAGAGTCGCAGCAGCGTCGTTGATTCTCAACAAGAGAACGTGCGTACTGTAGGCGGGAGAGAGTCAGAGAGAGAGTTTGGTCCGTCAGCAGGGAGTTTTGATGTCTCTCCAAATGTGTGGGATCGATCATCCACCTGGAGCGTATGATTGGCGCCCAGCCACTCGCCGGCTCCCTGTCACCGGGCATCGCTTCGCCCTCCCGTCAGAGAAGGGAAGAAGAGTCTGCGCCGATCAATGGCTCATGGAAGCGACTCCATTGGTCGTCGCTGCCTTGAAAGTTAATGTACGCTAAGTATCACTTCTGCCGAGTCTTGATGAGGAAAGAGAGAGAAGTCTGCATTTTCGTCACACACAGACTCTTTCATAAGCTTGATACGGACCATTTTACGTACCAGCCTATAGTTTAGACTCCGTCTTTCGTATTGATAGCCCAAATATACAAAATTTCATCCCATCATTGATAATGGTAAACAAGTGGGATTTACTTCCCCGGACTCGGAATCAATATGATCTAGACATCGCATCCGAATCCAAGTCTGCAGTCCCGGTATTGACTATTTTCAATTGTTTTCAAGAGGACGGAAAGGTTTAAATCAAATTAAACAACCGTTCTAAACACAGATATTTGCCTTCTTTCCTAGACTACATGTATTGTCGTTCCCTACAGGCAAATGATCTGAATTGTGTGGGAGATATGTTATCATTGCCGCAATTTGTAGCCTAAAAGGGAGAATAAACCTGCAAATATTAAAAACAAATTCATTGAAAAAAGTGAGCCATTGCTAGCGTAAGAGGCACCGCATGGTTTAGAGATGACAGTCATTTGTCAAAGAGAATTTAATCCACATTAGAATTTTAGTGTGAAATTAGCGTCATTGTTGTTATAGTGAATATCAAATTTTCTTTGAAGGATAAAAGCCGCTGCAAATTAGAATCTAAGTCAGGCAATGAATACACCGCAGTAAAATGATATCATAAATTTGATCAAACGTTTTATTGGTGCATTTCCATCCACATGAATTATCAAAGAAGTAGACGAAATGTTGATTAGAATGATATCCGAATCATTAATGATTAAGGATGCTCATGATTTTTATCAAGCATCATCAAATGCCCATTCAGAAAACATGTTTTTGAATCACTCGTCAGTACACGATCACTGGGCAAGACCTGACATGCAAGGCAGACTCTCTTGGTTGACTCTCTTTAGGTAGCTATGTGCGGGAGTCGAGGGTTGCCGTTCTGACGGTCTGTTAATTCTGTCCACCCCTCTTTTTGGAGAGGTAGTTGGTTCGGTTTTCCTGTTCTAACGCCTGCTGGCCCGTTCACCTGTACCTTTTGGAGCAGGGAGTTGCTTGGGTGTATCTCGTAGTGAGTGTTAACTCTTGTTACGCAATACGGTCGATCAGTGAACCTGTCCTTTAAGATGCGGAAGTTAGTTCGGAAACCCTGGAAGTAGGTCAGCGTCTGTCGGTACGGAAGGTTCTTCACAGTCATGTTTCAAAAAGAAAAAAGAAAAACGGTCTCTCCCTTTGTTTCGACACGTAGTGTTTATTTGATAAAGAGAATAAAATCCCGACCCGTTTCGTCCTGTGGACAGTGTCAAGGGTGCTGGCGGTTCTTGTGAGATTACAAGAGTATTGTATACTGCCTGTTGTGTAATGGGAACTCACCAGATCAGTTCATGACGACGGTTTATTTTTGGGATGTTCAACGTAATACAGCGTGCTTCGGCCATCTTAGTTGTAATCGCTGTTCTTTGCTTATCCATGATGGTGCAGTTGAAATTATTAATGGTCATCACTTCATCGGAATGTACTGTTAAATTATGTTCACTAAGGGCGCCTTTTCTGTCTCTGCTTCTCAAGACCCTTTCTCAAGGCAAGGCAGCAATAATATGCCTTGAGAAAGGGTCTGGACCCGAAAAGTCGGCTGTGTACATATTTTTTATTCGTAATTATTTAGTGGCATTAAATTACTGGGGAGAGAAAACTGATTTTTTTTTCACATCATTGATTCATTATGGTCCTCCCGCCTTCAGCCATCTCTTATGGCTTTATAGGGCAGAAAATAAACAAAGGTCAAAAGGAACTGTTTGATAACAATAGACTTCAATTAAATATCATCTGATATCTGAAACTCGATTTGATTTTATACGATAATATGGACAATATTAAAAATTATGAAAGAATTTAAATATTTCAGATCTCAATTCTGCCATTCAATGGGGGGGGGGTGATATGAGAAGATGAAGAAATCGCTTGGGCTATGTCTGGCCTGCATGGAGGTTGTGGGAGTTGAACGAATCCAGGTTTAAAATAATTAGACACTCTATTTGAGTGTATGGAGGTCAATTACATTTTGTAGGATTTCTCCTTGGCTTTCTGGTTGCCTCACGAGTTCCCCATAGTATTGTCCAGTTCATAGAAGTAGATAATAGTAGACCAGAATGGAAGTTCGATATCTTGCTCATGTAAAGCGATGACACAAAGAAAAATCTATGGTTTGTAGTTCAACTTCGATATAATTAGTCGAATCATATTCAAATCTTTTAAGTTATTAGTTGTGGAAGTTGCAGACAGCAAATCTTGAAGAGATCTTTTCTTGAAGAGAATTTTAAGTGAGATGATAGCTTTGTTTCTTATGAAATGGCCCACTATTCCTTGAGATAATAATGTAGTGTCTAAGTGTAGCAGTCATTGGCAACTATTATCCAATTTTTCACTGCTGGAATACGAATTGAAAATTGGTTCACAGAGTCGTAATACTTGTAGTCAGAAAGTTGTCAGTCCACTGGTTGTGAGAACATCTCAAGAATTTGGAAAGAAAAATTCTAATTATTGGATAACTTCTCATTCAAACGATTAAGAAACGCTTTTCTGGAATAGACACATTGAAAGCTTTTTTACCTACAATCACATCACTCACTCACATCACTCACCTCAACATCACTCCGATAAATAAAACGGCCAAATGAAAATAATATGATCCCGTTGCATCGTACAGGTACATGCGCTTTATAACAATTGAAGAAATTTGAAATTAAGTCAAGAAGTTCGTCTCGTCCATAAGAAATATTGAGAATTCCCAAGTCATAGTCTGAGCATAGTCCCAATGAACATTTCTAGATGTCATTTACCATTTTTTGACAATCCTTTGGTAACTGAGGAATTTGAAATTAGGTAGAGGAATTAGATATTTCCAAAACCACCTATATACGGCATACAATACATTTCGGAGCTGTATGTGAAGAATGTACAAATAAATCAAAATCTTCATTTGAAATGCAGAGGTCGTCAATTCTTTGAGTTATTATATTTGTAGTAGTATTATTCTGAAATTCCTAAGATAACATGTCAAGAGTTGAATTCAGAACGCTTTCAGCACATTTCTCTCTCCAATGAAGTCTGAGGATAAAGTGTGACCCACAAGCACACCATCATTTTGAAATTTGGGCACATAAAACATCCACATATTGGGTCATTGGTGGAAAATCCTGCGCATCAATGAAGTCAGAGATTATTACCGTGAAGCGGTGATGACAGTGGTATTTTGCAGTAAATATTTTGCTAATAAATGCCTCTAATTTGAATGATTTGAAATCATCTTCAAACAACCACAAAGACAAATCGTTCGACGGTATAAGATAGTCTTTTTAAGATGAGAGCATCTTTTCAAATCAACTAATCAGAGCCGGATGAACATACTTCCATCGATTTTCATTCGGAGACAGTCAGGCTACCGGTCCCAGTCTTGGTCAGATATCACCCAGGCAGCCGATAGGCGACCTGGCCTCAACAGTAAGCATGCTGCATATTGATCCCATGTGGCTTATCATCATCATCATCATCAGCCTATATCCGCCCGCTGCAGAGCGAAGGCCTCAGTATGACAATTCCAGCACATTCTCTCTCCGGCTAATTGTGACCAGTTAATTGTGTTGCAGAACAGCGCAATTTCTTCATGCCACTTTCTTGGCGGTCTTCCTCTTCTTCGTTTTCCTTCCCATGGTTTCCATGTTGTTCATCTTTGGGTCCATCTACTGTCTTCCATTCGGGCACACGCTATTCCTTTGAGGTTGAGCAAGAATGTAATAGGAACCTGTCGCATTGCTAATTTAACAAACATTAAACATCCAAGGCTGTCATGAGAATCTGTGAATTATCATTCCTTCTGCATTACAATCGTGATAATTCATTTCCGTTATATTTTCTTCAGAACTGCAAACATTTGCATATTTCACATTTGGCAACAATTACCACCTGTATCCCCATCGAGTTGATTAAATAAAATCGAAAGTGTGTTATACATTGGGGATTTAATAAATGCGGAGTTACCACTCTACCTAACATACTTACTCTATGCTCTGGATAGCATCTTTTATTTACATTTTTATATATAATTAATATAAATTATATAATTATAGGCTAAATATAATTAATATTTGCATCCGAAGAAGGTATTCTCGCTTTTGATCTGACATTCCCGGATATGTGGACTACATTATGATTCGAGTTCATATTGAAATTGGAACAACTTGGCGGGAACAACTGATCTGTATGTTTTAACGAAATGCAAATCATTATGTAATTCTCTGCATCATCCATTGCCTCATCGCCTTCCTCACACGAAACATTTCTCTTTACCCTTCTGCCGATCCACCCCTCGTCGTTCAAATTAATTTTTCTCAATGACCTTTATAACTCAATACGTCGGCGTTCTACGTGAACGTATTCAAAGACTTCATTTTCAATTCAATTCGCCGTTCACCGCCTTGCCTCAAAATCCCTTTCAGCTTTGTGTGTTGTAAAGTACAGCTTTCAATGATAACTTGTCTTTGTAAAACGAATGATTTCCATTTTGAAAAATAAATCTTCATCATTTTTATTATCAAAACATGAAACATGTAACAAGGAATCTGTTTTGCCGTCAAATATAGACAAAATATTTTACACAAATACTTTGATTTTACAGACTCCGCAATCAGATGTAAAATGTCTCCTGTTTAATACCGGAAATAGCTTGAAAAACTGATACTTATATATGTTAATTGACCTAAGTTAACAGTATGCATTTTCCATCTGTCTGTTAGCAATCAAGCAATTTTCATGAAATCAGAACAGGGAGAGCTGTTTGAAACATTTCGATATCAAAGATATCAACGTAATTTGCTTCGAAGGAAAGTACAAATAATAAAAGGCAATGGTTCGAGTCAGTCTTTTAAATTAGCAATGATACGATAGAGACTTATTAGTCTGCTGCAGACAGTTAAAGAAATCAAACATTCAACGAAGGTGCGAAGAAGTCTCTCGTTCACAAAGTGTCGGTACCCGAAACGTCGGAGTATAACAGCGCCTGAGAATAACAGCATCAATTTAAAAAAAATATAGAAATGAGTACTTTTGAATTTTTGTATTCCATCCTCAATATTAGTACTTCATTAGGTGACATGAGTAGTAAGCCCGTGACAAATTGAAGGACAAAATGAGCAGCGATGAGTCATCGCTGCTGACTTCTGGAAGGAAGTGGCCAAGGATGTACTGGGGATGATCGGACCGAGTGGAGGAAACCGTTCCTATGTGAGAATGGCGCGACCCTTCCCATCGTGTGTCTCGTCAAAAGTTGGGTCGGTGATGTGTCGCTGAAAAAACACTCCCCTCCTGTCAGACTTCCAACTTGGGTGGGAGTGATTGTAGAAAGTCGTACAATATGTGAAAGCTAAGAGTGAGACAAACTCAGTGGAAAGTGTCCAAGTGTTCCTTGGTTTAGAGTGGAAAGTGACTTGAAAATGTCAGGAATCTCCGAAAAACGGTAGAGTTAGAAAGTGGATGTTTTGGGATGAGAGAGAGCGTATTTCGGGGTGAAGGAGTGTTCGGATGGACAAACAGAGGGCAGACTCGGACTCTACGTACAATTTTACAGCGGTAGGGTGATTTTCAAGTCAATCGGAGAGAAACGTGCTAACCTTCACTATGGGGCTCCAACAATTAGAATTTTTTCGTGAAAAAAATATTTTAAAAAATGTCAGAATGGAGCTCTGCGACCCTTCCCATCGTGTTTCTCGTCAAAAGTTGGGTCGGTGATGTGTCGATGAAAAAAAAACACCCCCCTTCCCACTCCCCCCTCGAGTCGAACTTTGTCAAAAGTGATGTTTTGACTAAAGTTGCTCAGAAACATGTGAAGCAAACTTCTATCAAGGTTTGGTGTTGAAATTCGCACAAAAAGTTTTTCGAAATTTTTTCTTGTTAGATCTGTGTCATTCATGCTATGTTTCAGATGTTATAGGAAGAAACATAGAAATCCGATTTATTTCATTTGTTTAAGTAATACTACTAGAATGGACAGCTGAGGTTTGTTGACGGTTAAGAAATGACTCATAAGTGTACCGAAAGTAGGTCAAATGTAGATCATTTTATTCCCTAATTCACTGGCACAATTTTCAAAAATTTTCAAAAATAATATTTTCCTAAAAGAAACTTTTCATTTTCATCACTAATATATGAGAATGATAAGAAACACAACAATTCTGCATTAATTAGCAAATAGTGTTTTTATTTTAATTGTACGTAACCTTGAATGTTATCTATTTCCAAGAAATGATCATACGTTACGGCACAAATAAAATTCCGCGTTAGGTTGCATATCAATTTATCTTAATGGCATCGTGAGACGTCATTATTCTTGACCGAAAATTGACTAGTGAGGTTAAATGAAGAACTACCAACTGGATAATTAGGTTCAGTTGGAAAAATTATTTGCAGGCTGTTGTCTTTCAAGAGAATTTAGTGAAACATTCTGACTTAACTTTTTAGAAGAACCCATATGAATAGGCTATTTACAGATTATTTATGGTCGTGGCTGATGCGGGGCAATCTTGGTCCGTGGCTATTAAACCGGCTGAACCGGCACAATATTCGTGCTTGCCAGTTCATACCTCATATTTCCCTGCAAAGTACATACTGCAAGTTGCTCATTATAGCGGGAAATACAGTTTTTCTTCTGTTTTTTTTAGAAATGTAATGATTTCTTTAGTGAAGCAATGCCTATTGCTTCCTTTCTATAAGCGAATCCAAAGTACTCAATGTAATGCTTGATCTACAGTGGATACCGGTAATTTCTATCTTTTGCTAATTTACAAGGCAATCAGTGTTTCTGTCTCAGCCGATGGAATGGCCGCGATACTAGAGTTTTAGTGTCTCGGCTGGTGTAATAGCCCTTACCGCATACACCTTGAATTATGATGCATGATTAACTTTGCAGGGAGGCTATTACTTATACGGTATTTCTAAGCTTTACGTCAAGACAGTGTTCAAATACGTGCAGGGCTTTTCTATCGAAATGCAATAACCGAGTTTACAAAGAGTAGAATTGGAATATTTGATTCTAGTGCAGCTTATCTGGTAATCAGTGTTCATGAATTTCGTGCTAAATGGAGCAATTAGTTAATATCACTTGCACAGATGCCTTCGCGGCGGATTCGAAAGCTAAATTGGTGGAGGCGATATGCATGAAGCGAATTCCTTGTGTCAGGGTGTATGAATAGAAAATCTTTCATTCACATGATTCTAAAGCAGCCTTTCCACAGAATAGCCTTTCCATGACTGGCACACAGCTCACTGCAGGTCTATCGTTGTCATTACCGAGCGACCTTGATGACAGCGCATTCGTATGGCTGTCAGTCTACGCTTAACTTCCCACGATAGCATCGAACTTTGATGCAGGCACAATTGCGATGTGTCATATCATCATGAGACTCCTAACAATTAGCACCTCTACTCATGCCCTGCAAGTGTTTTGTAGACGGCTGTGAAGATGGCTATGATTCACAGACACCAGGATGGAGAAAGCAGTTATTATTTTGCCTTCCTCATGACAAGAAATTACGGCAAAAATTGCTCATGAATTTATGTTGATTGAAGATCGACGATGTTACCGATTGTATTCGTGTTTCTCTTCTTTCGCTCAGAAGACTTCCAATATAAAGCTAAATCCTTGTTCTTGGCATCGCTTTACATGCTTGATAATCCAACCCTTCAAGTGAAAAAAATAAGCCATATCAGATCAAGGTCAGCGTCAGCTGCGGAGAGGTTGAAGGCAGAAAATAATAAGATAGCGATCCGTAACAACAAGATTATCAGTTCTGGTGAGTTTATGTGTTTTCACGACTTATTTTCCTGGGATCAAGGCCGTGTTGCAACCCTTTACCGAGCAATTATGTCATTTATGACTTCAGTTAGTACGTTTGCTACCATAATCCATAATGAGATGTTTTATATTGCCAGCTTTATTCAGACGCAAATTTGCGCTATAGAGCAGCAACCTCTGAGATATTGAAACGTTTTTCGGACTCATTTTGACATAAATAATATCATACTCTCAGTCATGTCAGTTGTGGCTTACTATGAGGCTTATTCTTTGTCACACCTTTTCACAGTTAGCATTTAAATAGAATGCCTATTCCTATCCTATTACGCTATGCACCTTTACTATTAGTACATGGCTAATATTTGACTGCCATCCTTGGGCAAAACGTCCTACGAAATTGCGATATACCGACAGTGTCCGAGATGAAATCCATGCCCGAAGCGCACTGGTGGATCTCAGTGTGCAGTCCGCGCTCTAACACGATGCGCTAAAATATTAGTATAGATATAACTAATGCAAGTAAACTTAACGTTCGAGATGGAGCTCGATCTCTTCAGCAATCGTGTCTGTAAATGGTAATTTCCCTTGTGATAGGCCTATGAAACTTGCTTTGCACATGCAAGCACGTAGTCAGCATATGCCAAATTTACTATAGGCCTACATCTCCAGTGCACCAGCTGTTTCGGATATGGTCATCTTAAGGGTTTTCCTTTTGTTGGCAAGTGCATTTTATGCCCTGCACAATGTGTCATGCTCCATTTTTAACTTTTTTCGTGAGTAAAGCAGCCACTTGATAATTTGGGATTTTTCTGATAAACCTAAAACTAAAAAAACAGGTCCAGATGATCTGAACCTAGGCATTCTTGGAGATCACCTTTTGTGCTATAATATGATCACAACATCTATGCAATGATCATCATGCTGATATTCCATGATTAATTACGCTAGAAATCCTGATTGATATTTACAAAAAGCAATCACCAGTACCTTCATCGAACATAAAGTTAAGGGATACTTGTATTATGACAGCCTCGTGCACTAACATGCCGGTGGTCGTTACGATCTCAGATAGTTCAAGCTAAAATGATCTAACTTGTATGATCAAAGATGGATTGCCATTGGTGCACAATTAGTCCGGACAGCCAGAGCGAGTTTCTGCAAGGAACGAGGCCGAAAATGAGACTTTCATAGAATGATGTGCACCCTATGCCTACTACGAATCGGCACGTCTGCCGAGTTCTAGTGAGTTCCTCTTCTTGTCAGACAAGATCAAAGAAAAACACATGTAAATACAATGGGACGCAGATTGCAGTTTTTGGCTAAAATGAAATTTTGTATGTTTTCTATGATTAAACGACAAGTACTCAGCCCAGAGTCATAATTTTTGGCATGGAATGTCTTCATGTCATTTCCTATTATGTGCATGTGCTTTTATCATGTATCTAATCGGCAATGTATGTGAGAATGTGGTTGAATGTGGATAAAGTTGCTCAAAATGTTTGTGTTTGCCGACATTAAGAGGCTCGCCAAATTTAAATGCGTTTAGTTTTATAGACAGGGGTGCATGAAAATGAAAGGAAATGACATGAAGACATTCCATGCCAAAAATTATGACTCTGGGCAGAGTACTTGTCGTTTAATCATAGAAAATATACAAAATTTCATTTTAGCCAAAAACTGCAATCTGCGTCCCATTGTATTTACATGTGTTTTTCTTTGATCGTGTCTGACAAGAAGAGGAACTCACTAGAACTCGGCAGACGTGCCGATTCGTAGTGGGCATGGGGTGCACATCATTCTGTGAAAGTCTCATTTTCGGCCTCGTTCCCTGCAGAAACTCGTTCTGGCTGCCGGACTAAATGCTTAGAGTGGGACAAGTCGACCCTTGTAATTTTCACATTTCTCTACAACTTGATAGGTCTATAGACTAGTGCCCTATCAAAATGATAGTACCCCACATTCTTGCTTGAAGATGCACTCTTGGGAATTTTTCAAATTAGTCTGTATCGCTCCAAAGGCATCAGTTCCGTGGATAAGTGGGACGAGTTTAGCGCGCTAACTGTAATTCTCAATGATGAAATAACTTTTGACAGCAGATGGACAAAGCCAATGCACACAGCAGGTGGATTCGTCGATTAATCCATGGCTCCTGCTGCCTTGTGATAAGACTTAAGATCAGAAAGTATCAACCCGACATCAGTTTTAGTAAGACCATTTTGGAAACCATTTTAACCTCGAACCCTTTTTTCAATGTGACTTTCTTTCAAAACGTGACTTCTTACGCTTTTTTCAACTATTCTCCGAGACTCCGAAAACTATGTGTCAACTGTGTGTGAAACTATGAGTAAAAAAAATTTGATATCAGCATTTTGCGCCAGCAAAATACAGATGCATCCGATTTGAACATTTTTCCGACTGACATATGCGAAACGGAATCAAAGCTGCAAAATGTGAATGGATCATGCAATTATGTATTGTGGGGTTTTCTCAATCTAACGAAACATCATGCTTTAAGAAGAATGGCTGATTAAATCAAAATTGCGATGTGACCTACTGATGTAATTGACCACATTTACAAGTAATATTCACATACAAAGACTATCATATTCTCATAGAGGCCCACCATTATCACAGAAACAACTGTACAGTTTTTCCTTCGAGAACTTGTTTTGTGTTGGCCTATAAATTACAAAATTTGGGTAGGCCACTATATAGTCTATTTGTTTTATGATTTCGATAGATGGTAAGTCAAATATGTGAACTCGATATGAATTACGATGATTTTGCTTTTTATAAGTAATTAGTGACTTTATATCCAGCTATCACTTCACAGTCCACCTACAACAAGCGCACGGAAGCCCATGCTAAGTGCTTCTTTAGAAGTACTTCTTTAGTTCTTGCAGGGAGAATCGGACTACTGAATCATATGACACGCCATCGAATATGGAAATGGTTCCCCTAGAACTTTCACAGAATCCGATCAAACGCGCCACGATGCTGATTATAGGTTGAGTCTTCAAATTCAGTACTTGAGAAAATGCATGTGGGTAAATAAGTAATAATTGTTTCAGAAAACTACAAGTATAGGAATCTTTATAAATCAAATCAATCCGTTTTCACTTGATATAAAGGTCTGCTTGTCAGAAGTAGCTTAAATAACGAAGTTAAAATCAGTGAAGATACTGAGAATTACATTATGTGGTCACTTTAAATGAATTTCCTATGTATCTAGCATTTTGATAATTGCCTCTTAATGTCTCCATATCATGATGTTGCATGAAATGTACAGTGTCAATCTCTAACCTCACACAGATATGCAATATATGTAGGCCTATAGATAACACCTGTGCTCTCGTCTGATCTCCCTCTGTCGGTCTGTTTGACTTCCATGATATTTCAATATCTCGATCAGTTTCAAAAATATTTCCACAGTAATAGGAAGCGGGGATTTCAACAATTCATTGTGCGATACTCATAAAACCATCAACAAAATATTCATGTCTGATTTTTAGTAATTTCTTTCATCTTAGAAAAATCATGTCTAATTATTGGCCCGCTTTCCCACCCAACCTTCATCAATTTACAATTGCCAATGCTTGTGAAGTATTTTTTGATATAAATCGAATTTTGGCTTAATTTGTATGTCCAAAGTTAAACTTAATTGAATATTAGAGGCTTGACAGCTCAGTGGCTGAATAATCTCTTATGGCACGAGATTATGGAGGGAAAGATGCTGAAAATTGGACTTTCGAGGAAGGCAGAATGTAATACACAGTAGGCTAATTTATGGCAGTTCACCGTATCCATGGCTGCTACGAATCGCCGCGTCTGATCAGTTCTATACAGCCCCTGTTCTTATCCGACAGAAATTCACATGCTAATCCAATATCATGCAGATTGAATTTCCTGATAATCCGTTCACTGCGGTCAATGTGTCTGACTAAAATATTCCTTTTTAATATTGCCTCACCCTGGAAGTGAATGAAACATTTGAAACTAAATGAGAGGGTTACATTAGCTCCCTAAATTTAGATAAACTTCTCATGGCTCGTTCTGCGTTTGGGGGGAGCACCAAGCAAGTTTTGAGTCATACATTTTAGGATAGTATATCTTCAGTTCATCTTCTATCTGATATGTGTTGTCATCATGGCTCCGATTGGTCCTTTTTTGGGAAATGGGGGCCATCCATAAGAGACATCCGCAAAATAATTGCATTTTCGACACCCTATCCTTGTCCGCATGTGTCCTAATCTTTCGACCCCTTCCTCCGAACGTCCGCATTTTCACAGGACTTCCCATTCATATGTAGGTCATATAATATTTGTACGAAAAAATCATACGTATGTTGATATTGAAACGGATGTATGAATGTCAATATATATTGCATTATTATTTATTTAGGCTATTTCATAACAGCCTGCGCTTCGTGCCACTTATACTTCTGTTGGGATTTGATGACCCCAGGTTAAATATATCGCAATAAACCTGAGTTCTTGAAAAAGTATTCATAAATTTGGGGACAAGCATCACTAGCAAAGTTCAGTTTGCAAGGGATGTATCTGTTATCAGCGCGTTTCTTACCTTTATTATTAACTATGGAAACATCACGATTGGAAAAACCGTTCTGCTTAAACCTGTCGTTCAGTTTTGACAAAGTTTATCTGGTTTGTTTTTATCCGAACACATGTGTTGACGTAATTTTTACTATTTTTTATGTGGCCTAATTAGTTTTTATGTGTTGTGGTAAATAACTTTCCTTGTTAAGGGATATGCCTGAGTGCAAGTTTTTGACATGCCATTTATATTCAATCTCATTATTATTGATCTCTATACATCGACATATAGACTGACATACATACTGACATCGAGATAATTCAGGGATTTTTTGTTGGGGACTTTTACAGTGAATTTGGGACATGGAGTTTAATACTTCGGTGATTTTATTTTTGGTTTCATTATCATTGTTATTTATAGGGCCAAGGATGATATCATCGATGAACCGTGCGTAATACTGGGGAGTTATATTGTAATTTTTTTCAAGGATTTTAAGGGCTTTTTGTTCAATGTAGTACCTGTAAATGATAGCGAATGGTGGTGAGAATCGAGCCCCCATCGGACAACCGTTGATTTGGTGGTAGATTGTTATTGTACTGAATACAATAGCTGTAGCAAACGAATTTAGACTGCTATGCAGGTCATCAGGTGAGGGAAAAGTAAGTGGTTTTTGAGAAAGTCCGATACTATCTCAATCCCATGATTGATTTGAATACTGGGGTATAAATTGATAACGTCTAGAGAGATAAATGTGCTGTTCGGGTTAGGCCTACTGATCATATTCAAGGTTTTCAGTTCCTCGATCAGGAAGATGGAATTTTTAAGGTTTGTTTGCACAAATTATATTAGTTGACTTAGTATTTCAGTGACTAACTAGTCAATCTTACATGCAGGGTATCAATGCAATGGGTCTAAGTGGGAAGTGGTTTTCTTCATTGTCTATGTAGTCTTCTAATTTAACACATAAGGAGGTTCGCACATATAAGGTAACATATAATCTGTTCGCTCAGATAAAGATGCGGAATTTACTACGACAAATCTGTTAGTTTTGCCATGAAGGTGGGTTTCGACAGCATTATCAGGCCACACGCGTTTAGTACTGCGAATCATTTCAGTATCCTTTTTAAATTGCGGATTATGTTTTATGAAGTTGCTCATTTTTTTTGTCCGAACAGGTCAGGACTGTAGATCAAAACTGGATCTCCAAAGCCCTGCTTTTTATTGCATCCCGGTCAGAGTGCTGCTTTGAAGTACTTTCTTTGAAATCAAAAGTGTACCCATAAGATCCCGCTATAAATGGTTTGTATGAATTGTATCCCTAGATTTACACTCTAAATCAGAATATCTAATGTTTTAAAATTATTGTGATAACTGAACAAGATAAACCGGTGAAATTTCTGATCATGAATTTTCAGAAATAAATCACATACCGTGTTTTCCCTAGTAGGCACTACGGCGTTTCTTATTTTGCATTTGAACAGCAGCCGGGTTAATTATAGAAAGTGCGGTATTTATCTTTAGGGCAATTCCACGGAAAGGTTAATCTCGACATCAAATGTTCAAACTGCTCTAATGTATACTTATTATGTATGTTGTACATAATCTGAAAACCGAGCATCTGAATTTTCCGAAAATTGGATAGATTTACTTATCTGAGCTACCAACAAGTTGTTGAAAATGCTCAAACTCAATATTTTTCGTTAAAAGTAACTAAAAAGTGATGACATCTGGTAAATCAACTGCTGTGCTGAAAATGTTAATCATGCCTTAAATTTGAACACGTTCAGGTAGTAGGTATGATCATCTGATGATCAGTTACAAAGATGAAACAGTTACATTTATCTTAGGAGATCTTCAGGTCATCTCTAGGTTTTATCTTGTCTGTTGCTTCCGAAATCAAATTTTGTAACGTTGGACAACGTCAAGATGCAATATATTGACCTTCCATAAACACCATGACCTTCCAGTACAGGCAACCGGTTTATCTTTGATCAGCCAGGTGTTTTTACTTGTAAAAGTAGAAATGTTATTTATCTTATATCATGTAGCAGATGTAGAATGCAATATGTAGGACAGACAAAGCAACCGCTACATTGTAGATTAAATGGTCATCGTCATTCAGTATTAAAAGGTCACTTAAACACATATCTTAGCAATCACTTTAAGCAAGATCATCATTCTTGGACTGATGTTGAATTGCAAATTATTGATCATGTTGATGACAATATATACATATCACCGGAAGAGATAAACAGAGAGCTCAACCGCAAGGAAGACATGCATATCAAGATGCTCAATACCTTATACCCCTTGGGTTTGAATGATAGAGTTTTGGGAGGTGGATGTGTATCTCAGCAGTCCATATCCAATGATCAATTTTTTAGTTATCCGATTAGCAGACGAAAAAGGAGTCATGGAATAAGAAAATCGGGTAGAAAAAGCTCAGGTATTATGGAACTTGACAATACCTATCAAGAATTACAAGATTCTTTTGAGACGCGTAGGATGTCAAGGTTTTATCATCATCTAAAATCTCTCCCTAAAACTATGCTAAGAGCCATTCTAGGCAAGACAAGGGATGAGGCAAACATGATGACATTTGTACTAACAGCATATATTCAAAATAAACTTAACCTAGACTCGGAGAACAAAAATGTAAAAGAACGAGCAACCATTATCATCCCGTTCGAATCTCAGACAATAGACTCACTCAATCTCATGTCTATATTCTGCGATCACAGTGTGTGCAAGCTAATTCCAAGCACAATTCAAGAACGTTATCCACCGAAAATATTCTATAAATTAGATAAACCCACTGCATTGAAGTTTTGCAATTATGGGCGTTTTTTGAATAACCTAAAGTTTCAGGATGTGATGCACATCATGAACAAACCATGCTCATGTAGCAAGAGGCAATCTTTTGTTTACCCACATTATGGTCACGTAATAACGGGTGATCTGGATATTGTGGATGATGAAGACTTACGTCAACTCTTCAGTTTTGGTACCAAACACAGAATCCCCAAAAGCCTTAGTTGGAGTGCCATAACAACTCAAATTAGTAATTCATTAGATGAGCATATTACAAAAATAAGTAAGAAAGAGAAGCTTGAGGCTACTTTATTCTCAGCGTGGAAATCAAGAATCATGACACTGATTAAAGATATAATATATCTTGCCAAGAAATCCTCGAATAGATTTCGCTCACACAGTAATCGACACAAGATTAATGTCAAAATGGGTAAAAATCTGAAAGAATTGCAGAATGACGTCATAATTACGCCAGTTGATAAAGCATCTAATAATTATGCTTTCATTTGCAAAAAGTTTTATCTCAAAATTCTCTTAGCCGAGTTGGGAATTGATATTTCCACGTCGAACATATCGGGTAATGATACCTATGGTCCAGAGCAAATTTTAGCGCAGAATGTAATTGAGCAACACACAACAATTATGAAAAGCGAGTTTAAACTATCTGTCTGTGAAAAAGACAGAAAATTACCAAAATTATATTGGATTCCAAAATTTCACAAAACTCCATGCAAATTTAGATTCATAGCAGGAGCACGACAATGCACATCGAAAAAGCTTTCCATCAAAGTAAATTCAGCCTTAAGTATTTTGCGTGACAATTTTCAGAGATATTGTATGGCAATTAAGAGAAACAGCGGTTTCGATTGCTTCTGGAGTATAAAGTCCACACAAGAATTTCTACATAGATTAAATTCGACACAAGTTCATTCATTGCAAGTTTTCGATTTTTCAACCTTATATACGAATCTTGATCAAAAATTGATTGAAGATCACATATTCGCTATTATGGATTTGGTGTTTAATTCCTCAAATAGAAAATTTATTTGCATTGGATATGATAAGTCCTTTTGCTCAATGAAAAAATATAGTGGTTATCACTGTTTTGATAAACAGAAGTTAAAAGAAGCCATACATTTCCTATTATCACAGACCTACGTCACATTCGGTAATTTAGTTTTCAGGCAGATTAAAGGCATTCCAATGGGAGGAAATTCCAGTCCACTCCTAGCTGACCTATTCCTCTTACACTGCGAATATGTTTTTATGCAAAATTTGATAAAAACTAAGAAATATCATTTAGCACGCTTGTTATCACCTACATCAAGATACATAGACGATATATGTGTTGTCAATTATAAACACTTTAATTCGTTGATTCAAAGAATTTATCCACCTGACTTGTTGGCGGAGAGAAATGGTGATAACAATAAAGAGGTAGTTTACCTTGATGTGAAAATACAAATCTCACAGAACAGGTTGAGAACTTCAGTATATCACAAGGTAGATGACTTCTCTTTCTCTGTGGTGCAACTGACTTTTCCAGAGAGTATGATCCCATTACAGATGGCCCTTCATGTTTTCGCGTCGCAGGTAGTCAGATATTGTAGAATATGCTCGAAGTTACAAGACGCTGTACACAAAACTAACAAGACACTAAATATCATGAAATCTAGAGGTTATTCTCAGCATGACTTGATGAGTTACACAGAAAAGGCTCTCACAAGGCATAATGAATCGCTTCACAAATATGGTCTTTTCTCGGCTCGACAATTCACTTCACTCTGTGAATTTCAATGAGGCACGCGACCAACAAACGACTCACATTTTCCTTAATGCCTTGCTGCATAGGTGAATAAACGACTAACAATGACTTGTAGCCATCATATGGGGGTGGGCAGTGAAGAGTGAATACAGAGCGCTTAGCGTGGCTTACGGGAGATGAGAGAGCTCCCATTGTTAAGTCTTGATGTATGAGGCGAAGTTTGTGTAAAGGCGGATTACATATTTATCACACAGCGATTACATCTTTATGGGATTCGAGGATGAACAGGATCTGTTTACTTGTGGGAATCGAAAAGGCAAAGATTGATGAACAGGATTTGTTTACATGTGAGGATCGCAAAAAGCATACTGTATTTATTGATGTGATGAATTTAATGACAGGATCTGTTTACATATGGGAAACGCAACAATTGAATGATATCTGATTTATCTTTGTGACATATCTTTCAAGACATATCATTACCTATTCAGTATTTTGTCAGCCACTATGTGTGGGACCCCGCTCGTCTGGGTTTGAGTGTTCAGGTTAGGGGTCGAAACACAACTAGACGAGTATACCTGCTGATGACTGACGGACTGCAGTATTATGTTTTATATCCCTTAATCGGTAACTGAAGTAGTGGTCGATGTATTGTAATTCAAATGAAGAAATGTGGAATTACATGAAGTACTATAGACGGATGAAGAAACTGGCGATGACAAATTCAAGTGAAGAAATAGTATTTTCTATGTGTAGTCTTAGGTATAGTGTGTATAGTTTCATTGCTTTCGGTGTAGTAGAGTGTCATTGTAATTCTATTGTTTACCTCCATTATCCACTTTCCACTTATCCACTTTGTGTAGTGTCAGATATAGTTCACTTGTAATCAGTGTAGTAGCATCGTTGTATTTCCATATTTTACCTCCACTTTTCCAATTTTTATTCATCGGTTTCCTGTTGTTTTATAATATCCATTTTTTAATTTCCTTAACCTTTGGTGACCATTGTCTTATTCTATTTCCACTATCAGCATCTGTAGTCGGTACAGTATATTAGAAGTCTGTTTTGAACGTGTATACGGCAGTGTTTGGAATCTATGGTATTAGTATATCAACAGCAAGAATGAGTAGTATTACAAGTCTTAAGATTTCCATTTTTACCAGATATTGGGCCAAAGCTGATCAATTTTAATTCGTTGCCACGAGAAAGCTACATTGAGTTCTTTTAAGAACTGATTAATCCAATGGTTACAGTAGCATTGCCTTTGTACACTTGCGGATTGGAGAACGCCATCAGTCCTCCTTAGGACTACTTTAACTAATAATTTAAATTAGTAAGCATTATATTCTATTATAAATGGCTACTGGGATGACTTTCATCATCGTATGAGAATAAAAATCTCCTAACTTTTACTTCTTACGTATACTAATTAAGCACATCAACTTGAGAAATCAGTTAGATGCGATAACCTGAATATCAATAATTCACAGGAAATTTGATTTGAAAATTTGAACTTCTAAAAATGAATTTCTGCGATAACGTCAGACACCATGACATTTTTTACATTTACATGATCTTGAATATTTGCTGGATCACCTATTATATTTTGAGAACTTCGACTCATTCTACATATCCAACATGCAATTTAAGCCATTCCATGCTGTTTGACATATTTTTACAAATCGATTTTCGTCCGACATGCCCATAACTACCACGGTATGTCCGCTAATTTTCAGATTGCTTGTAGTTGAATGTTTCTCGTATGCTATAGTATCAATGATGTGCGCTAAGAAATCCCGATATTCTGCAACATGTATTTTGGATTCCGTAACATGTATATTCAATAACTGCTTCGCCATTCCAAGATTAAACCAAGTTGCAAGTCACTCCAAAGAGAAATTCATTTATTGCCGAATATTTTCAGAAATATTGCTCAAAATTCAAATTATATTCCAGAACAAGGTACCTATTGCATATCTATAAGAACAATGTAAGAAATAAATGAGAAACGCTTCTCAGAATTCATCGGTCTCTCATTACAGACGAAACGTATATAAATATTTCTTTGAATTATTGAATGGTGAGATTCTGCATTATCTTCCAGATTTCAAAAAGTTCTCTCTTTACGGTGGCATTCGGAACTGATGGTGACAAGGTCAGTCAGGCGGTCGATGGTGAACTACAAGAAGCTGACAGGTAATTCGTTTGTACAATTTTGTCGTTCGACTGCTTTGTAACAGGGGCGATCAAGGCGATGGAGAAAATATGAAAATATGCTGATGTTCTTGTTGCATCTTCTCGCTTGAAATAGGGAAAGGTGAGGCACACTGACCTCACCATTCACAATCCCCTTTCAATTTAATGCATAAAAATAATGTCATCATTTGTAGATTGGTATACATGAAGATGATCTAAGTTGTATATGTTAGCTTAGCAAATGATTGACATATTAACATAGTGTATATCCAATTTAAGTCTTTTATGTCTGTCAGCCCAGCAAGTGCTTCGATCCAAAAACGTTTGGTTGCGGCATAATATTAAGGAACTGACTCATTCATGCCATCAGTAGCTAAGTCGCTATCTAGTATGAGTCTTGAGAAAAATGACTTGATGTGATTTTTTTTCAGTTACAAATTCTCGAAAAAAAGAAGTCACTTAATTTGGGTTTCATACCACTAGAAGATTGTTATGGAGAAAATCAATGTGCAAAGCTCCTTGTTCGGTAAATAGAGTGCAGGTTTTAATTATATTTGATACAGTGTTGTTTAATAATGGTAAAAAGCCAAATTACTTCTAAAGTCATAACAAGTTCTTTCTTGTAAGAGGAAAATCAATAGCCTCTTACAGTTTGAAAGTTGGCCTAATTATGCCTATCCACCAAAATTTTCCGCAATTTCCATAAATTAGCTAAATAATTTTGTAGGGTCTGGTAACTGGTCCAAAAATCCAACAAAAATAAAGTCTACTGGGGGTAAGGACATCAACATTTTCTGATTTTTTCTAAATGACATGGAAATAGAGATTTGTTAATTTCTTGCAAAGTTATCGCTACTTTCAGATTTCCAAACGATCTAAGAACGCTTTTCCATATCAAAAAAATTCCGAATCAAAATTCCATATTGTAGCACATGAAGCTTTGTCATTAAGTTTTTGATAACATGGGCCACAAATATGTTGAGTTTGACATTAAAAGAAATTCTATCATGTCATATCATCCTTTAAATTCATGAGAGATTTTTAAAAGATGTAAATTTTTGACCCTTGTAATCGAAAAAAATCTCCATTTTTCCTCAACCTCGAAGCTGGCGATGAAACATTTTGATCATATCAGTATTTGGTCTAAGTGGAGAGCATTGAGCATGGCATAGCAATGTTGATGACTGCAGATGCTAACTGTGATATCTTAGGGCCTCAGTTGTGCTACATAGTGATGTAGAGGCAACAGCAATGAAGCTGAAAATTCTATCAGATTTCGAGGCCGAGGATTATTGCTATGATCAAGAGTTAATGTTCAACACGCCAAGCACAAGTTCAGTACAGTTGGGCCAGTACGATACGCTGCCGTCTTTCTATATTATTGGTTTCCTAAATCCGCTTGGGACGGATTGTAGTCCCTGTGCCTATCTCGATGAACTGTCAAAGGCGATTGACTTTCTAGCGAAAATACATGTAACTGAAATTGTCTCGAGATTTTTCGGCGAACAGAAGCATGATTTTTGGATGTTGCTAAACACCATCTTGTCTAAATTCCATGTCGAGTTTTCCATGAGGCATATGTATCAAGAATGAGTTTCAGGATTTAAAATCGGATGTAATCGTGATTTACATAATCCATGCAAGTAAGCCCGAATGTGTGATCTTTTGACGCTTTCTAGTGATGTAGGACACCTAGTCTACTTGTGCATTTTCATTCACTCAATCACTCATTCCTTCTTACGTCTAGGTTCCAGAGATACTGGAGTGAACACTTGACCACTTTCATCATTGACATCAAGTTTTTTAGCAGCATCATTTCTTAAACCTTAATCCATTAAATTGCTTCAAATTTTCTTTAACTGACACACAGAAGGCTTGACAGTAACTTGCATCTCCTTTACTTCACTGTTCCACTTAATCCTTCTCTTTTTTCGTACGTGGCCAAACCAAAGCAATGGTGCCATGAGGTCATTCACCCAAACCGACTTCCTTTAGTTGCTATTCATTTAATTTCATATCTGATAACCTGACTTTGCAAATGTCTACGTTTTTGCTTCAATGCCAATTGATTTATCAGCAGATGAAGATAGGACAGTTTCAATAAATATAGGATGTGACACTTAAGAGACCAGCCATACGCTATATGACGATAAATATTATTTTCTACTCAATATTTCTCTCATGACTCAAATGAAATACTGTTTGAAAAGTCTAGACCCTAATGTTACTTATCTATTCGATCGCATTCGCTCCTTCATCCGTCAAATTTATTTGGCAATGTGACGAATCTTTCGCCTAAAGGCCTTAAGCCTGGTGTACATTAGCAGTTCGCAGTTGCAGTTGTACACATGGATTCGTAAGCCGGGTTATTCTTCGTGTACATTGTATGGTTGTAAGGAATTTACTATTGGTCCTCCTGATCAATCCGACACATTCGATGACTTTTGTCCATCGTCGGTAAACCTTCGGCCATGTCTATCGCGTTGTTGTGGTCTTGGCCCTCGTTCATGGTAGTCCATCTTAAGAACATGCACCGTCGACACCTGAAGACCGTGCATTTAACTGACGGCTGATGGTGACATATTTAGCCATCTTCATTGTTGCTCGTCATATATAAAATAAATTGCTTAAATTGATAGTCTAGGGTGACAACTAAGCCCGGGGTTTCTCGAAAAGTCGATGAATTTCATCGAGTCACGCAACTAGCTCGTCAATTATGTATCGAAAATGACTAAGATTTTCACCAGTACATGTAGAGCCACCTGCTATGAACGCTGAACCTTTTGTGAGATATTTAAACCTACTGTTTGCGCGACATTTACATTCACTTGGCATTAAAATCTGCTTAATTTCCAAATTATTTTGGTAATAAGATTTCACAATGTTTAGGGATAGCACTGTTTCTTCAACAGGTGAGGGATGAAGTACCAATACTATGTAAGTGCTCGTACGTGATCAAAGCCGTGTACAATTTGCATAATCGTGTTTAAGATTACATTTCTTAGAGAGCATCCATAATTCGAATAGCCATCACGGGAAGGCACAGGAAAAAATATCCACCAGGGAATCATTCGTGTTGGTGCAAGGTTGAATTGACTTGGACAAAAAATACCCACAATGAAAATGTAAATCATTCACAAATTATAGAGGTCCACCTATTGTAGCATACAGAAAATTGCAGCATAAAGTTATTGTAGGAGTCACAGACCTACAATGATATCAGTGGATGAAAGAAGAATCTAACCATATAATTTCCAACGCAAGTCTCCAATTGATAAAATTTTCTTTCGCCCACTCCTATTTTTCGGATTATCTGAAATTTTTTCCAGTAATGCTTTCTTTGATCATACCAATGGCCAACGATCGAATGATTTCCGCAACCCACTCCTATATCTTTGGAAATCTCTATTTTGTCATATTTGCACAGAATGAGAGACATGCGCTGATCATTCATCAGACGTTTTCATTCGCTCACCCTATTTCATTTGAATTTGTCACTACTATACAAGCTTTCTATTTTTGCTCAATTCACATATAAGTAATTCTTGATGAATAGTGATCCAAAATAGTGGTCACGAGAATTGCAGTATTTTATTTGATCCTTGCGAAATTGACTGCACTTCTTAAATACTCGTACGTTGAATTCTTAGAATATGTAATACTAATTACGGAACTGACGTTTAATTCGGCGGCGCTACTCGAAGATGTTGTATACATCTCTGAGAAAGTTTCCTATAGTCGTTAGTTTCTTTGGATTCCATGAAATTTCATTTGTTGGTTAAGGGTCAAGAGATCAAATATAATGTTCAGTGATCTAAAATGCTAGTTATGACTATTTCCGCGTATTATCAGTTTCTATTTTCGCGCATTTCAGCGCATTATTGGCATCGCGCATAATCAGTCTCACACTTGAGCCCAACCCGATGAATCAGTATCCGCCAAGCATGATAACTCATATTTCAAATCACTTTAGTTGCCTTGTATTTTTGTCGTCAGTTATATTGTTCCCGTTTTCTTTCGAAAATGTTCTTGGCGCTCCAAAGATTCCAAAGATAGGCAGTCTATCATGTCAGTTAAGTCAAGGCATTATTTTCCTTTACGCTACATTTTATTTACAGATGCTCCTTCAGTTTAAGAAGAGGAAAAGAATGGATTACAATATGATTAAATGTACGTAATTATAAAAAAATGAATTGTACTCTATTCATGCATGGTATATTTTACCGTGAATGAAAAGTAGGATCAATGAAGAAGTATTTGCAATCACATCTGATAGCGTGTCTATCGATCAACTTTTTTCCAACCGGACTGAGGTTAAATTACAAAATAGTTTCAACTGTTTGGTGCTAACAAAACAACAAGTGCAGCAATAACTACATAAACAACTCTGGTGCGGAATGTCAATCTTTCAAAATCCGGTAAATAATGCCCTTCAACTTGCGCCTTTGATTATTGTCTCCTGAAGACTTTTATGAAATGTGCTTTACTCACAGACTGCAGATAGACATTGACATGCATATGACACAATAAATCAGACTAGCGATAATGAAACGGAAAGTTCTCTCCTCATTCTTTTATCATGGTTCATAGAGATCCTGGAAATCTTGGGAACGTTTCAGAATTTAAATGCCCCGACGTTTAAGAAATGTGTGGGAATTAGTATGTAGATCTGTATAAGCACCCTTTCCAAAGCTCTCGATATAGAGGAAAGTTTTTTAAGGTTCTTGGCATATAATGAATTTGACTGACAGGTTGCCACGTCCGGCCTAATAGAGGCATCAGGCATAATCATTCGATGCCTTAAAATTGAACCGGGGATACTACGCATCAAGTTTCTGTCTTAAAAAAGTGATTTCAGATTTACCACCACTTCTATTAATGAATGGAAAACGTTTCGATTGCAATGAGATGACTGTAAGATCTGTAGTATATTCTACACGAAAATCGACATGCCCTAACTTCATTTACCGAACTGTTTGTTCGCCCGAAGTACATCAGAAAGAATTACCTGTTCATCATAAGAAATTTATAGTTTCTAAAAGCTTACAAGGTCATAAGTACCTATGGGATAATTATTTTTGATATCAAAGTCGAACCATGCATAGTAGACATAAAGCTTGCTGAAATTTCTATGAAAGAATCAGGTATGTTAAGTTTCATTTATTATGCGTGGACCCAACTTATTCACCGTAATCAAAAGTTTAACGCATAATATGACAATTCCATGCACTCCATGGACGTCAAGAGGCAGTCCCTGTGTATGAAATGCATCAATCATAGTTCGTTGTATTTTAACACAGTCATTATCTAAACAATGTAGCATTATGTAAACAATGTAAAATTTGCCTTTCGCGAGCGCCCGAAAGCTTTCTTTTGATGAGCGAGCGAATGTTTGAGGACGAATGAGAAAATCGAGCGAATGAGCAAAAAAAAATTGGCAGATGAGCGATCGAGCGAGTGAGGATCCTGAGGGACGAACGACGTCGAGCGAGATAAATAGTTTCGCTCAGAAACAGTCAGAGTGTATTAGTGTGCATCAGTGTGTATTAGTCAGAGTTAGTGGCATTCTCAAAGTCAACAGTCGGATAGAGATAGAGAGGACAAGAGGTTGTTCCGGAACATTTTGTAGTTATGTGCATGGTTGTTAAATATCCACAATTTACTGCATCGAGTAAAACTCATTGGTATAGGACTCAACAGTTTTCGCTTGATTATGCTTGCCTTTAACTACCATCACCTGCCTATCAATGTCTAAGTTGCTTTTGTTTTCTATTATTACTAGTAATTCCTTCTCGTGCTACGATAATATTCAGATATACTTATAATTGGCCTCTGTTGCCCAGTCCATCTTCAATATCGTGCGTGCGCGTCTTGCATTACTAGGAACTCACTATTGAAATCAAATTGTAATTATTCAGAAGCGATGTTTCTGACTTGTGGATAAAAGTTATGTTTCCCCCTTTGCGGTTTACTTGAATATTTTTTCATCAATAAGTCGGTGCAAATGTAATGAAAGTGGCATCATTTATCAAAGCACGAAGTATATCATATCACAAAAACCCGTTGGTGATTTTCAGATAACTTTTAAGGACAATCTCTCACATGCTTTAATTTTCTTTTTCAGATTGTTCGAAATGATAGAGTGGTCAGAACATCCTATGGCCTTCCTTCCAAAGTGCGCAGCTTTGGCTGATACGATTGCAAGATTTCTATCAATGGTATCGAACTGGAACATTTAGTGAAGAAAATGGAAGAAAATCAATAGTTTCTCAAACCATCCTCATAAGGTAATGAAATACAGCATGAAGATTTTTATATTATAAAAAGTATGATACTGTCAATAGGAATATACACGTACACGTGCATAGCACATACTGTACTCAGTGCACCAAATTAAAGCATATTTTCCTAACGGTACGAGTTTCTCACTTATGTAACATGAAGCGTCTTGGAATAAGTTTTTGGACAACCGAGTATTTTGATCATGTTCTAATTTAGTGAAACACATGTAGATTGGAAAGATTACACAAACATTGGCGCGAAAAACATCAGGAATGGTGTACGTACGTACATGTAGATCGATTCCTGTTTCCTTATTAAAAGATATTTAACCGATGAAATCTGAAACTGTGAATTGAAATTTTGACATGTAGATGTGAAAAAAATTTCACATTAAAACATTTTTTACTTTCCCCTTCTGGGAGAGCAAGATACGACTAGATTATATGCGATGAAGTTAGCATCAACAGTTTTAACTAATCCGGGATTTACAGATAATTTTCTCACACTCAAAAATTTGCATACAATATTTTCTCCGACCAGGAATTTCCTCATTATATATATAGTCGTATGCATGACAAGACAACTCAGGACAGATGTGATTAGGTAAAAAAGACACATAAAAATAAAAGTCATGCTCAAACTTAAAAGGAAGTTTGATTAAAAACGGACACTAGCCAGCCAAGTACTGGCCACTTCAGAGGCAGAGTGAAGTTCAGCGAGGCCGCCGATGCCGTCACGAAGAGCTGTGACAGGGCAGTCCTTCACGATATGTGCCATTGTCTGAGTCTGACCACAGTCGCACAGCGGGGATTGACGAGCAACCCAGCGGTGCAGTGAGCTGCGACATGGCCCGTCGTTCGTCCTCAGCCGGTTGAGGAGTGTCCACTTGGCCCGGGGGAGGTCAAAGCCTGGGACTTTAGTTGTTGGATCGTCAATCAGCGATTCGTTGTGGACCTCGCACTTCTGCCAACCCTCACGCCAGGCTTGAGGGGTATATAATCAATGATATTAACCTTGCAGAATTACAAACTAAATTTATCTGGCCCACATAACTCACTCATTCAGCCTATTGACAAAACGGTTCGCAAGTTTTCGAATCCCTCAGACCCTTCAGCTACACGGAAGGTGATTCAAAGTATTGAAAACAACGGGAATTAATGAAAAAGTAATTGTTAACTTCATATATCATCAACATTAATCTGCTCGACCTTACAAAAGCCTCAGCCTAGTCATATAGCCGTTTATCGAATTTGCTCTCATATTTTGGAATACCTCTTCAACTACTCCAAATGACGGTGTACAGCATGTGTTGAAAATAACTTAAAGTTATGATTAAGTTGATGCCAGTGATCACATTATTGACCATCAACATTAATTCGCCTATGCAAGAGACTTATCATAGTCAGCAATCAACTTCACGGAAAAACCAGGAAAAATATTGCAGATCAGCCTGTTACGCAGTCCATCAGCTTCTTACTAATTCTCAGATATTTGGGTCATTCACAGCCGTGTTGTCGAGTTATTGGGAGGTGAAACGCAGCGTCTGCAGCTGCCAAAGAATTTCGTGCTTAAATTGCTCGATTCTGAGGACATCCTTCTATTCCATGATAGGGCGAATTGGCAATCTGCAATCTTTATGATAGTCAATGTTTTCATTTCTGCCTTTGCTCACATATTTTCGCGGTATGTGCGTCCGAGTTTTGCACTGAGAGTGAGTCGACCAATTCTCGGAGCGCGGAAAAAATTGCTCTCCTTCCTTGCCCATGAAACGAACATCACATGAAAGCACCACTTGTCACTCGATCAGTGATCCGAAGAAATCCTGTTGGATCCACCATCAGATTTCCGATGTAGAGCGAACAATAATGATTTCAATGCAAAACCTTAGTCAGTTTAAATCCGAACCTGCACCTGCGAAGCTCTCGCAAAAGATTGCTGCAGCTCCTCCATGCCCGAATATTTCGGATAACCTGGGTACGCCTCAACTCATAAAGATCGCAGAATTCAAAAATCAGCCATCTGACAATGCAGGTCGTTTCTACCGGCGATCATGCTTGATATTTTCGAAACATAGATGATTAATTTGAGTAGTTAAAGAGTAGTGACGTATTTGAAAAAATGTTGACGAAGTCGGTATTGATTGATTTGACTATGCTGAGTCGTTTCTATGGTGTTGGAGATTTATTTTGTCGATGTATGAAGGTTGCATTTCTATTTTTGTAAATTAAGGATATTTTCGAAACATAGATGATTAATTTGAGTAGTTGAAGAGTAGTGAGGTATTCGAAAAAACGTTGACGAAGTCGGTATTGATTGATTTGACTAAGCTGAATCGTTTCTATGGTGTTAGAGATTTGTTTTGTAGATCTATGAAGGTTGCATTTTTATTTTTGTAAATTAAGGATATTTTCGAAACATAGATGATTAATTTGAGTAGTTGAAGAGTAGTGAGGTATTCGAAAAAATGTTGACGAAGTCGGTATTGATTGATTTGACTAAACTGAATCGTTTCTGCGGTTGTGGAAATTTGTTTTGTAGATCTATGAAGGTTGCATTTCTATTTTTGTAAATTAAGGATATTTTCGAAACATAGATGATTAATTTGAGTAGTTGAAGAGTAGTGAGGTATTCGAAAAAACGTTGACGAATTCGGTATTGATTGATTTGACTGTGCTGAGTCGTTTCTATGGTTTTGGAGATTTGTTTTGTTGATGTATGAAGGTTGCATTTCTATTTTTGTAAATTAAGGATATTTTCGAAACATAGATGATTAATTTGAGTAGTTGAAGAGCAGTGAGGTATTCGAAAAAATGTTGACGAAGTCGGTATTGATTGATTTGACTAAACTGAATCGTTTCTGCGGTTGTGGAAATTTGTTTTGTAGATCTATGAAGGTTGCATTTCTATTTTTGTAAATTAAGGATATTTTCGAAACATAGATGATTAATTTGAGTAGTTGAAGAGTAGTGAGGTATTCGAAAAAACGTTGACGAATTCGGTATTGATTGATTTGACTGTGCTGAGTCGTTTCTATGGTTTTGGAGATTTGTTTTGTTGATGTATGAAGGTTGCATTTCTATTTTTGTAAATTAAGGATATTTTCGAAACATAGATGATTAATTTGAGTAGTTGAAGAGCAGTGAGGTATTCGAAAAAATGTTGACGAAGTCGGTATTGATTGATTTGACTATGCTGAGTCGTTTGTGCGGATGTGGAAATTTAAAACAAATCATGTATGAAGGTTGCATTTCTTTTTTTGTAAATTAAGGATATTTTCGAAACATAGATGATTAATTTGAATAGTTGAAGAGTAGTGAGGTATTCGAAAAAAACGTTGACAAAGTCGGTATTGATTGATTTGACTATGCTGAGTCGTTTGTGCGGATGTGGAAATTTGTTTTGTTGATGTATGAAGGTTGCATTTCTATTTTTGTAAATTAAGGATATTTTCGAAACATAGATGATAAATTTGAGTAGTTGAAGAGTAGTGAGGTATTCGACAAAATGTTGACGAAGTCGGTATTGATTGATTTGACTGTGCTCAGTCGTTTCTATGGTGTTGGAGATTTGTTTTGTAGATGTATGAAGGTTGCATTTCCATTTTTGTAAATTAAGGATATTTTGGAAACATAGATGATTAATTTGAGTAGTTGAAGAGTAGTGACGTATTTGAAAAAATGTTGACGAAGTCGGTATTGATTGATTTGACTATGCTGAGTCGTTTCTATGGTGTTGGAGATTTATTTTGTCGATGTATGAAGGTTGCATTTCTATTTTTGTAAATTAAGGATATTTTCGAAACATAGATGATTAATTTGAGTAGTTGAAGAGTAGTGAGGTATTCGAAAAAACGTTGACGAAGTCGGTATTGATTGATTTGACTAAACTGAATCGTTTCTGCGGTTGTGGAAATTTGTTTTGTAGATCTATGAAGGTTGCATTTCTATTTTTGTAAATTAAGGATATTTTCGAAACATAGATGATTAATTTGAGTAGTTGAAGAGTAGTGAGGTATTCGAAAAAATGTTGACGAAGTCGGTATTGATTGATTTGACTAAACTGAATCGTTTCTGCGGTTGTGGAAATTTGTTTTGTAGATCTATGAAGGTTGCATTTCTATTTTTGTAAATTAAGGATATTTTCGAAACATAGATGATTAATTTGAGTAGTTGAAGAGTAGTGAGGTATTCGAAAAAACGTTGACGAATTCGGTATTGATTGATTTGACTGTGCTGAGTCGTTTCTATGGTTTTGGAGATTTGTTTTGTTGATCTATGAAGGTTGCATTTCTGTTATGAATAAATTCTGAATAAATTTTCGAAACGGAACCATTTTTATACTGTCCTGTTATGCGTGTGTGCCAGCCAACTCAGTCCGTTTCATTTTACTTGATTTTTCTCCGGTCAATTTCGCGATGTTAGATAGCTGAAACTTACGACTTTTTATTTTATCGTAGTTTTGTTGATGAATTGACACTGGTATCATTTGTGTTTTTGTGTGTTTACGTTTATCCTTTGCTTCTCATGCTGACAATATTTTGTTTTCTGCATTTTGTTTATACTTGTGTTTCATGTTTGTAAAATAACTCTTTTCTTCTCCTCTGACTGAATGTCAACCAGAGATTTTGTGTTTTTCAGAATGTGATTGTGACATCTTCGTGTCAGATCTGGAAATCAAACATGGTGTGCGACTCTTCCGGAACTGAACAGGCAACTACGGAAGGAAAGGACAAATCGTTATTGAATTGTTTTTCAAACTTCGAAGACATCGGTAGTTTGTAACTATATTATTTCATGTCGAATAAACTTTGCGCTTGACATATTTAACTTTTCAATTTTGTAGGATCTGTCCTTTTGATTGTAGAAAAAATAGTAGGATGGACATTTTTTGTAATATAAGATTGGATGATCTCAAAGACAACAAAAGCAAAATCGGTGAACATTTGTGAATTGAAGAATTTTTGCAGCCTATCATGTTTGTTAGTAATATTCGTTGCGCAAGTACTAGATTGTAAGTTCGAGTTTATAAAATTGCGTTAGTCTCACGTAGAAGATCGGCAGGTTCATTAAATAAAAAAAAATGCTATGAACATGAAAGTAAGGCTCATAGAGTAGATATATTATATACTCTATAGTAAGACTTAAAATTTTAAATCGATTTTACAGCATTTTGAAATAAAATCTGTGACTTCATCTTTTCATGAAGTATTGACGATCATTAAAGACAAAAGTGCTATTGGTATAGGATGTCATAGGCTATTTGAAATGGAAGGAAAATCGAGTGAAATAAAATTCAAATATTCCGAGTCTCCAAGACTAAAGATGCCAATCTCTTCTTTTTTGAAATGATTAAGTAATTCTCAACTCTTTTGGAGGCAATCTAATTATTTGTAGTGTGATCAATTAATTAACATTATAATTGCATTCTAAACTCCAGTTAGCCTATTTGTCCATCCGCTTTCTCTAAATTTGTTGCGAAACTGTCTGAAAACAAACTCAAAGTGAAAAAACTAATAAGCAACTTTGTTCTCAAGCAGAAGCGATAATTAGCATCCCAATGCATACTTAGATTATAGGCCTACGCTAAATATAAAACTCGTCATTTCAATTCATGCAGTTGAACACTGCTCCTTTACGTCCGAAAATAGACTACGATAGCTTCAGTAGAGGTCAACACGGGCACAGAAACGACGTAAAAGTGAGAAACAAAATATTCAATACGGTACTCTAAAATTCTGTCTTTTGTGTTTTTGAAAGAAAGTATTTCCACACTTAGGCCTATCATCTGAGCACTAGATTATAATCCAGAGTCATGAGCTACCTCAACTCGTTAAGTCGATTACAAGCAAAATAGTAAATTGAGTTTTAAAATCATTCACTTGGTCCCTCCATATGCTGTGGTCCTCCCTGTAATTCGCCAGCCCTGTGAGAACATTTTATTCTATTCGGATGCAGATGAAATACGTTCACATTTCTAATTTCAAATTAGACATCGGAAATAATTGGTGGATTTCTGGCGTGCAATGCCATGCAGTACTGCCGCTAGGAGAAAAAATTTGCCTAAGTTAATAAATTTTTAAGCCCTTCAATCTATGTATTCAAAAGGCAATTTTGATAATCCGTTCATTTGCAGAGCAAAACGATCAATGAAGCGTGAAATATGCCGATATACTTTTGGGACTATAATGTAGCCTACGGATTGACAGTAGTTTATTATGGCTCAATGACTTAGGTCATATTTCAATGGTAGAAAGATATTTTTTGAATATATAGTCGTCGTCGTGGTCGCCAAGACCAGATATTAAATGCTAATGTTTCTGCAACGCTGAAACTTCCACCGCTCACAAATTTATTGATTTCTTCGCTCGTTTAGCATTTTTAATTGTCAACTATTAATGGAGGGTATGACTGCATCAATTTCATGTTCTTTTCTCAGGACAGCTTCCGGTTGATTGCCTCCATGGCCACGAGAGTTTCGACCAAGTAGTAACCATTACGCCCGGTATGCAGTGCATGTCTATAATGTCACAAAAATTGTTTTCTGACTGATGATTTGATCATAAAGCAGGAATGAGATACATCTCTTTACCCGAGATAATATTTGTGAGAAGGATGCCTTGTGAAAAGCCGGCTCAAAATTGCTGCCGCGTCTGCAAACTGCCGTCCCCATAAAATTGTTCATGCTCTATATTTTATCATGCTGCCTGTCGAGGTCGTGTTCCTCTGGTGTATGTGTCAAGTTGCAGTTTTGTCGCTGTTGTGACTAAGTACCAGAGTTCGAGTCGCTGTTTATCAAAATTATTTTGCCACTTTTATCATAAACAGCAGCATTTATCTGCAAGTCTAATATCTCCTGTTCATCAGCTAATACTCTCTGATTGAAAAAGCGACCAATACATCGATGGTGGGCAAGAAGTGCAATTATAATCGTGCAAACACAATGCTGAAGTTAATCAGAACACTTCTTCCACATGCTCTCTCCGTCCTTGGATAGTAGGTGCATCACTTTCCATTCACAGTCTGTTATCCGGCAGATAAAGAAAAAACTTCTATCGCAATGGCGCTTTGATCGCAATCCAATTCAACAGAAATGCACGCGTAGCAGTGATAGTGGTAGCAAACACACAAAGTCATATTGCGGTGCACATTTGCGATTTGTAATAGCAATATCCCTCACGCTGTCTTTACGATTATTCCACACTAGAAAATCCATTGCATCAGCGAAGAATTCATGTTAACACTGATGCCGAATGATTGCGTGAATTGTCAGCTGAAAACCACGTGTTTGGACGTGACCTACTTCATTGATGTACTGTGCTGAGTCATAAGTGTACCGTTGCTATAGTCACGACTTAACCACGGCGTAGTGTTCTGCGATATTGTTGTGGCCATTCTAGTCTAACTAACGCGCAATA
>CAJQUW010005573.1:0-69413 GCA_907163375.1 Prostheceraeus crozeri | reverse complement strand
TTAAACGAAATTCTTAACTGAAAGCGACATTTCATAAACTTTCATCGAAAATGATTGATAACACTGTTCGTGCACTAAATTTGTAGGAAAACAATTTCATTTTTTTCCTATCAATTTAAGTGTACAAAACATGAATACAATACTTGTTTTATATTCATTTGGATTTTCTAGCATTTATGCTGAATTTTTCATTTTCATTATTTTGACTTGGAAAATCCCTTATATTTGGTTATTGTATCGTACAGTGGAGGTAATTTATATCAATTTATGGAACTACAATGATTGTATTGGATTAATTGATGAGCAGAAAATGATGGTGCTTCATTCTAAGACAAGGATACATTTACTATGTAGACAACGTTATTAGTTTATATCTTATGAGTAGTATATTTCAGTAGTGAGACTGCATTCTAATGAAATTTTTATATGGAACTAGTATATTTCTACCTCAAGAATGCGCGTCAAATATTCTTGCTCTCTAGAAGTAAGGGCATTCACAAATCTATCTTTGTCAGCATTTTTGTCTACCTGTGGTCCTGTGATCCCTGCACTAACCTTTTGGGTCGATGTTCGCGAATTCGTCATCGTGCAATGCAGGTACTTCCTCTGATGTACTGCTGCTATTGTCAGTTTCAACCAAGGGTGGATTCGGTATTGGCAAGGATTCAGTATGGGGCACAGGTGCTCTACTTGACCACAAGTCGGGATAAAAAGGTTTTGACCTTGCTCCACCTTTGCAAGACAGAAGAAGCTGTCAGAATGATGGTATTTTTGTTCTCTCCAAACTCTGGGAGTACCGAAAGGCATTCGGCCACGCGTACCATTCATCCAACCCAGTAAAGCAGAGTAACAGTTGGAGTATTCAGGAGCCTTTCCGACGTCTTGTGTTATTTTCAATCCAAAGTGTGCGCTAAATTATTATTGCTAAATTATCGTTGAGAGTAATAGAACAACGTCGCGATGTTTTACTCAAATATCGACCACAAATATAGCAGAACTGGTTCTTATCATGTTTGCAAGAGCGCCCTGACATGATGTAGTCAAATTCTTTTGTAGTAGCTAGTGCGACGCCTAATCCTCAAGTTTCGCGTGCACCAATCACGAGTACTCCCATGACATCAACTCGTAGAGCCAAACCGTTCATTTCCCTGTGTCAAAGTTTATTACAAAGTACAGTGAGTCAGACAGCTCGAGATACAAAAAAACAGGTTCAAACTGCTACAATGCTACAAAAGTTGACCTGGAAAGTGGTTCATTATGTTGATATGAATACATATAAACACAATGTTCGTAATTCTACTGCATTTTATGAATTTTGTTAACTAAGAGAGCCTTGTGGACACCTTTGTTGAATGCAGCACGATAAGGCTGATAGGCCTAAATTTGCGTTTTTTATTATTTTCCATGTAACAGAACTTCAAATAAGAGTTGAAGAATCCAAAATAATCCAAAATAAGTATCAATTTCGTAATCTACGACCTCAAATATGGTATTAACAGTCGTTTTTCTTCTGCTAACAGAAAAAAAAGTTGAAAATGCACGAACAGTGTAATTGATACAGCAATGATCACTAAAGATAGGTTCAGGTAAGCCTATAATGGTCTATGATGTAGGCTACCAGTTTTTTTAAGAAAACTAGGCTACATATACTTGCCACCCGGAGTCGGAGTCCTATCAAAAGCCGGAGTCCTATCAACCCCCGGAGTCGGAGTCCTATCAAAAGCCGGAGTCCTATCAACCCCCGGAGTCGGAGTCCTATCAAAAGACGGAGTCCTATCAACCCCCGGAGTCGGAGTCCTATCAAAAGACGGAGTCCTATCAACCCCCGGAGTCGGAGTCCTATCAAAAGCCGGAGTCCTAGGTATATCGCCGATATAGTGGTGGAATACAGAACGATTTCTATGGCAAGTGAGGTCGAGAATGTAGAAATTGGAATTAATAGGAAGCAACAAATGCACACAATAAATGTTGGAATTGAAATAGTAACCAACTGACCATCAATTTGAGCAAGACCACGGTGTACGAACTCTGAATTACTTGATGTGCATTCATACAAAAAGTGAAATTGCAATGAAATCATGAAATTTTACCATACATCTCGCCAAATTTGAAATTTGAAAAGTATTATGGCTATAACTTCTGTAATTAATGTGTATTTTGCTATTCACAATGTGTTTTTAAGCAGAATGTTTTGTCTCTTTTTTTCAAGATATTAGTGCATCTGATATCTTCCAACTTCTAATTATTACTCTCCAACTTTTAATTTCAGCTTTCGGAAGTCAAAAGAGCATTGGCCCTACCATCCTTTATTCAATATGACTTTTCGGAAAAGGAGGTAGCGAGGGCCTCGCTCCCCACCCTCCATTCGTCTTGCATTTGGAGGTCGCATCAATGGTTCTGTCTTCATGCATGCTTCAATGTGTGCTTTCGGGATGTGGGGACAGTGATGGCGTTGGTCTTGCCGTTGGAGGTCGCATCAATGGTTCTGTTCTCATGCATGCTTCAATGTGTGCTTTCGGAAGTGGAGGCAGTGATGGCGTTGATCTTACATTTGGCGGTCGCATCAATGGTTCTGTTCTCATACATGCTTCAATGTGTGCTTTCGGAAGTGGAGGCAGTGATGGCGTTGATCTTGCATTTGGAGGTCGCATCAATGGTTCTGTTCTCATGCATGCTTCAATGTGTGCTTTCGGAAGTGGAGGCAGTGATGGCGTTGGTCTTGCAGTTGGAGGTCGCATCAATGGTTCTGTTCTCATGCATGCTTCAATGTGTGCTTACGGAAGTGGGTGCAGTGATGGCGTTGGTCTTGCAGTTGGAGGCTGCATCAATGGTTCTGTTCTAATGCATGCTTCAATGTGTGCTTTCGGAAGTGGAGGCAGTGATGGCGTTGGTCTTGCATTTGGCGGTCGCATCAATGGTTCTGTTCTCATGCATGCTTCAATGTGTGCTTACGGAAGTGGGTGCAGTGATGGCGTTGGTCTTGCAGTTGGAGGCTACATCAATGGTTCTGTCCTCATGCATGCTTCAATGTGTGATTCCGAAGTGGGGGCAGTGATGGCGTTGGTCTTGCAGTTAGAGGTCGCATTGCTAGTTCTGTCTTCATGCATGCTTCAATGTGTGCTTTCGGATGTGGGTGCAGTGATGGCGTTGGTCTTGCAGTTAGAGGTCGCATTGCTAGTTCTGTCTTCATGCATGCTTCAATGTGTGCTTTCGGATGTGGGTGCAGTGATGGCGTTGGTCTTGCATTTGGCGGTCGCATCAATGGGTCTGTCTTCATGCATGCTTCAATGTGTGCTTTCGGATGTGGGTGCAGTGATGGCGTTGGTCTTGCATTTGTAGGTCGCATGAATGGTTCTGTCTTGAGTCATGCATACTTCAATGTGTGCTTTCGGATGTGGGTGCAGTGATAGCGTTGGTCTTGCATTTGGCGGTCGCATCAATGGTTCTGTCTTCATGCATGCTTCAATGTGTGCTTTCGGAAGTGGGTGCAGTGATGGCGTTGGTCTTGCATTTGTAGGTCGCATGAATGGTTCTGTCTTGAGTCATGCATGCTTCAATGTGTGCTTTCGGAAGTGGAGGCAGTGATGGCGTTGGTCTTGCATTTGGCGGTCGCATGAATGGTTCTGTCTTCATGCATGCTTCAATGTGTGCTTTCGGGATGTGGGGACAGTGATGGCGTTGGTCTTGCATTTGGCGGTCGCATCAATGGTTCTGTCCTCATGCATGCTTCAATGTGTGCTTTGGAAGGGGAGGCAGTGATGGCTTGCCCTCATTTGGTCTTGCATTTGGAAGTCGCATTGCTGGTTCTGTCTTCATGCATACTTCAATGTGTGCTTCGGGATGTGGCGTCAGTGATGGCGTTGGTCTTGCATTTGGCGGTCGCATCAATGGTTCTGTTCTCATGCATGCTTCAATGTGTGCTTTCGGAAGTGGGGGCAGTGATGGCGTTGGTCTTGCAGTTGGAGCTACATCAATGGTTCTGTCCTCATGCATGCTTCAATGTGTGCTTACGGAAGTGGGTGCAGTGATGGCGTTGGTCTTGCCGTTGGAGGCTACATCAATGGTTCTGTCATCATGCATGCTTCAATGTGTAATTCGGAAGTGGGGGCAGTGATGGCGTTGGTCTTGCAGTTAGAGGTCGCATTGCTAGTTCTGTCTTCATGCATGCTTCAATGTGTACTTCCGGAAATGGAGGCAGTAATGGCGTTGGTCTTGCATTTGGAGGTCGCATCAATGGTTCTGTCTTCATGCATGCTTCAATGTGTGCTTTCGGATGTGGGTGCAGTGATGGCGTTGGTCTTGCATTTGTAGGTCGCATGAATGGTTCTGTCTTGAGTCATGCATACTTCAATGTGTGCTTTCGGATGTGGGTGCAGTGATGGCGTTGGTCTTGCAGTTAGAGGTCGCATTGCTAGTTCTGTCTTCATGCATGCTTCAATGTGTACTTCCGGAAATGGAGGCAGTAATGGCGTTGGTCTTGCATTTGGAGGTCGCATCAATGGTTCTGTCTTCATGCATGCTTCAATGTGTGCTTTCGGATGTGGGTGCAGTGATGGCGTTGGTCTTGCATTTGTAGGTCGCATGAATGGTTCTGTCTTGAGTCATGCATACTTCAATGTGTGCTTTCGGATGTGGGTGCAGTGATAGCGTTGGTCTTGCATTTGGCGGTCGCATCAATGGTTCTGTCTTCATGCATGCTTCAATGTGTGCTTTCGGATGTGGGTGCAGTGATGGCGTTGGTCTTGCATTTGTAGGTCGCATGAATGGTTCTGTCTTCATGCATGCTTCAATGTGTGCTTTCGGAAGTGGAGGCAGTGATGGCGTTGGTCTTGCATTTGGCGGTCGCATCAATGGTTCTGTCTTCATGCATGCTTCGATGTATGCTTTTGGAAGGGGAGGCAGTGATGGCGTTGGTCTTGCATTTATAGGTCGCATGAATGGTTCTGTCTTGAGTCATGCATACTTCAATGTGTGCTTTCGGATGTGGGTGCAGTGATAGCGTTGGTCTTGCATTTGGCGGTCGCATCAATGGTTCTGTCTTGAGTCATGCATGCTTCAATGTGTGCTTTCGGATGTGGGTGCAGTGATGGCGTTGGTCTTGCAGTTGGAGGCTACATCAATGGTTCTGTCTTCATGCATGCTTCAATGTGTGCTTTCGGATGTGGGGGCAGTGATGGCGTTGGTCTTGCAGTTGGAGGCTACATCAAAGGTTCTGTCTTCATGCATGCTTCGATGTATGCTTTTGGAAGGGGAGGCAGTGATGGCGTTGGTCTTGCATTTGGCGGTCGCATCAATGGTTCTGTCTTCATGCATGCTTCAATGTGTGCTTTCGGAAGTGGAGGCAGTGATGGCGTTGGTCTTGCATTTGGCGGTCGCATCAATGGTTCTGTCTTCATGCATGCTTCAATGTGTGCTTTCGGAAGTGGAGGCAGTGATGGCGTTGGTCTTGCATTTGGCGGTCGCATCAATGGTTCTGTCTTCATACATGCTTCTGTGTGCTGTTCTGTGCTTTTCTCAATGTGCCGCTGTTTTCTGCTCTTGCGTTTTCCACTCTTATCATTATCTCTGTCGGCATGCTGACGATGTACGACAGTACTTTTCAGACACTTCTCGAGCAAACTTGAGCGCCGGGATGACGTTCATGACATGATCTGAATGATGACAATTAAAGAGCGACGCCAAGCATCTGCTTCATTCGACATTTGATGTTGAGAACGGTTGGGTTCATTATTGTTAGTTAGGATTTCATCAGCGAAGTACCGAAGTCGACTTTATCCAATTATTTAATGTAACACTAGCGGACGAAGCGCGTACTGCAAGCCTGCTATTTGACGACATCTCATTAGTGATTCTCTTCGTATTCTCTTTGCAGTTGCCGAGAAGATGCTCCGAGTTTACCTTTCCGTTGCCCGTGATTCGAAAATCTTTGTTGCCTCCGACACCGGGATGTCGTTGCTTTCTTTCTTGTTTTGAAGGAGGCGGCATGAGGCCCCGCTGAGAGGGACGTCTGCTTCAAACTTACTTTTCTTTGAGGGACAGGTGAGACTGCGCAGAATCAACAATCTTACGGTCCCAATGCGATAGAGAAACGGTCAAAAATCTGCTGTTCAGCCTCCTCTGATACACAGGCAGTTGTACACTGACGATGAGACGAACTGCATCAATCGGCGAGTAACAGCCGGCCATTTCAACAACACAGGAGAATCGTATATAAGGACATTGAAGAGTAATTTGAGTGAAAGTGAATTTGATTCTCATCGGCGCAATGACCTTGGGATGGCGAGTTCTCCGGGCAGCTGAGAGAAGAGTCAACTTCTCCATTGCTTGACCCATGCCTCCCTTCTCTCTCCGTTTTCTTCTGTTTTAGAGTAGAATAATACGTTTCTTCCATAATCAAAATTATACTCCGCAGCCAACAGTGGCGGAGCGAGGAGTTCCACGGCGGGCACACTGCGAGTCAAGGAACAGCGAAGCCTCAACAAAACTGGATGAATTTTACTGTCGCGCTCATTGCGATGTGCAGTCAGTTAGCGCGCAGTCTCACTAATAGTTGGCTCCATGATGTGACATTTTATAGAAGATGGCAAATTCGGCTGTGTTTGACTGTAGATACTCCTAAAGATTGCAGAGTGCTAGTTCGCCAGGGCATTGAATATTGTAACTGAAGTCCGCTAAGGTATGATAAAATATAAAAATTATTTGTATATAAAAAATGTAAGATACTCCTGAAAAGGACTCGTTAAGCGTTCCTTGAGCTGGACAAACGGATTCTCAAAAGTTCACAAAGACAAGAGCGAAAATATAAAAATACTAAAACACTAAAAAACTAAAGCAACACTAAAACAAATATATACAAGAAATATAAACAAGAGGCTCATTAGCAAGATGACCAACTGCTTTCGTCTCATTTCGGGTCCTTTAACATCTTGGACGAGAAAGCAGTGGCGGACCCCATAAAACAAAATTAAAATACAAAACATTTGAATCTAGTTGTAATTTTGTAGAGGAAAAGTACCACTAAGTTGCTCGAAGTCATTTTATTCGAAGTAAGTTAAAAGAAAATGAAAGTTAACACCGAGATCTTTCGCCTGGTCTTATCAAGGTGTACCCAGGACAAATACTGAATGAAGATGTTAAGAAAAGCTATAAGTCTACATGAATAAGGCTCACCATGGCAGAGAAAGCTGCCAAACAAATTCCTTTTGTGCACACAATACAGGCTTCTCTAACTTGATGTACAAGGCCTCTAAAATTGACAACAGATTTCTTGATCGTGCGCGACTTACAATTCTAAACTTTGATCTGATATCTGTGTCATCACGTGCAAGAGGACACTGGACAATATGTTTCGTCACAGAGGTGAGAGGCTTTCCAGACCGACCGACAGTAAACCAAACCGGCACATGCTCTCGGACACGAGTGGCCAGACGCCGACGAGTTCTACCAACGTAACTGTCTCCACAATTACAAACATATTTATATATCACTTTCGAACTCGCAGACGTCGGCAAAGCATCCTTCACAGAGGCCAAAGGTACTCGTCTGGTTGAAAAAAGAACCATAGGACGGGTTTACTGTCGGTCGGTCTGGAAAGCCTCTCACCTCTGTGACGAAACATATTGTCCAGTGTCCTCTTGCACGTGATGACACAGATATCAGATCAAAGTTTAGAATTGTAAGTCGCGCACGATCAAGAAATCTGTTGTCAATTTTAGAGGCCTTGTACATCAAGTTAGAGAAGCCTGTATTGTGTGCACAAAAGGAATTTGTTTGGCAGCTTTCTCTGCCATGGTGAGCCTTATTCATGTAGACTTATAGCTTTTCTTAACATCTTCATTCAGTATTTGTCCTGGGTACACCTTGATAAGACCAGGCGAAAGATCTCGGTGTTAACTTTCATTTTCTTTTAACTTACTTCGAATAAAATGACTTCGAGCAACTTAGTGGTACTTTTCCTCTACAAAATTACAACTAGATTCAAATGTTTTGCATTCCTGAAACGCCACTATTCGAAAGAGCTGGTTGATCAGCTGGATTGGTTACTTACTCTTCGATGCAGACTTACTAAAGCTCGAAAACATGCTGACTTCTTGCGTCGCTCAATTTCCCATGGAATATATACTCACCAATTACGAAGCAGAATTTCTCGGGCTCGTTTGAGCTGCACACCTGATGTTATGGATACATTTCTACAGTCTGATTTGACAGATTGTGAAGCCAATATTGTGAGCATGAGTCAGTGTCTTCCTGACTTACTGAACCTTGAACAATCGCTGTCGATTGTTTCTTTCTCAAAGTACAAGAAAGAGACTCAACACATTCTGCGTCAAGTTGAAGACAAATGTGATCGACGTTACCGCTGTCTTCTCGAGAAGTGTGTGCCTACTTTTCCTCTCGATATCGATGAAAGGATTGTGAACCTCTCTGATCATGAGTTAACTCCCATCGACAAGCAAGCTTTATGTTTTGGCATCGACTTTTGCATTTCTCCGCGGCGTAGTGCGAACGTCCAAGTCAAGGCTGAATTCGAAAATCTATATCTTCAATTTCGTGATCTCAAGCCGGTTTCAGAGGATAGATTGAGTGAATTCCGTGCTAACTTAGTGTCTCTTGCTTACTCTTACAACAGATCTGCAATCGAGAAATCCTGTTTCCTTCCAGTTCACGTGAATTCCTTGTTGTCATTAAAGAAGAATCGTAACATTGTAATTTTGCGCCCTGACAAGGGTTCTGGTGTAGTCATTTTGAACAGAGATGATTATGTTTATAAAATCCATGATGTTTTGAATGATGAATCTAAGTTTTCTCTCGATATCTCTCAAAAAGATGTATCTGAAGATACTGAAAGTCGTATCCGTAAGTGTCTGAAGAAGTTGCTTTGTAAAAATATCATTTCTAGTGCTCAGTTCGAACGCTTGTGCCCTGTTGGGACACAGGTACCCAGGTTGTACGGGTTACCGAAAACCCATAAAGAAAATGTACCCGTTCGTCCTATCTTATCTATGACAGGTTCCGCTTATCATGAAACTTCCAAATGGTTAGCAGAAATGTTAAAACCTATTGAAAAGCTTTTTGATCAGCACTGTATATCTAACTCACATGACTTTGTAAGCAAAGTAACGAATTTTGATGTAAGTAATTCTAGAATGGTTTCCTTCGATGTTAGTTCTCTTTATACTAATGTTCCTCTCATGGAGACTATTGACATTGTGTTATCTAAAGTTAGAGACAATCCTGAATTGTGTCCTATTCCTGTCAATGTTTTGAAGGACATGTTAGTTTTGTGTACCTGTAATGTGCAATTTGTATTTAATGGAAAATTTCACCGTCAGCATGATGGTTGTGCTATGGGCAGTGGACTTGGTCCAATTTTGGCAAATATTTTCATGGGAAGTCTTGAAGCGAAATTATGCAATGAGTTAGAAAGTTTGACTCAATTTTATTGTAGGTATGTCGATGATACTTTTGTAATTGTTCAGAGTGTCCAAGATGGAGAGTTACTGTTGTCTCATTTGAATAATGCTCACCAAAACATTTCTTTCACTTGTGAATTTGAATGTGAAGGCATTTTACCTTTTCTTGATGTCTCCGTTAATCGCAATTGTCAAGGTAGAGTTCGGACAAAAGTTTACAGAAAACGCACAGTGTGTGTGTTCACTAGTTTTCATAGTTTTGTGCCTCTACAGTACAAAATAAGTGTTGTAAAGTCTTTGTTTTACAGAGCTTTGCGTATCTGTTCATTTGAGTTTTTGGAGGAAGAGTTCAAGTTTTTGACAGGTACATTGATGAGAAACGGATATCCTCCTCATTTTATTGCAAAGCATAAGATTACTGTATTACCAGAAAAGTCTGATGTATTTGGTCCACAGAAGAAAACTGTTTATGTGAGTCTTCCATTTTACGGAGACAAATCTGTCAATTTGATTCGTTCCGAACTTAACAGGTTGTGCTCTGTTTTTCCTGCTTCCCGTCCTATGGTTCTTTTTTCAACCAGACGAGTACCTTTGGCCTCTGTGAAGGATGCTTTGCCGACGTCTGCGAGTTCGAAAGTGATATATAAATATGTTTGTAATTGTGGAGACAGTTACGTTGGTAGAACTCGTCGGCGTCTGGCCACTCGTGTCCGAGAGCATGTGCCGGCTTGGTTTACTGTCGGTCGGTCTGGAAAGCCTCTCACCTCTGTGACGAAACATATTGTCCAGTGTCCTCTTGCACGTGATGACACAGATATCAGATCAAAGTTTAGAATTGTAAGTCGCGCACGATCAAGAAATCTGTTGTCAATTTTAGAGGCCTTGTACATCAAGTTAGAGAAGCCTGTATTGTGTGCACAAAAGGAATTTGTTTGGCAGCTTTCTCTGCCATGGTGAGCCTTATTCATGTAGACTTATAGCTTTTCTTAACATCTTCATTCAGTATTTGTCCTGGGTACACCTTGATAAGACCAGGCGAAAGATCTCGGTGTTAACTTTCATTTTCTTTTAACTTACTTCGAATAAAATGACTTCGAGCAACTTAGTGGTACTTTTCCTCTACAAAATTAAAATAAAATAAACATAAATAACGGTACTCAAAATATTGTGGATGCAATCAAGTCATTCCACATTGGACGGACAATTGTCTGCTTGAAAACAAACCAAACTTTAACAGGAGTGAAAAATGCCTACGTAGAAGTTTTTCCATGCATCTTCTTGAATCACATAAAAGATAGCCTGTTTTGTAAACAATTGGCATGTGATTTTAATCTTATCAACAACATAGCATAAATGTGAGCAAATACGCAAATATTTAAAAACTTGACCTGTAAAAATTGCACTACCCATATAGGAAGGAAGAAGACTTTCAGGAAAGGTGAACAATGCAACTTCAAAAGGCAAATCATCAACTTTGTGATACACTGATGAGTGGACTCCATCTTGAAAAGCATTGATATTAACATCTAAATAAGCTACACATTTCCTGTTATTCCCGTTTCTTTCCACAATCAAATCATCCGGGTAGATCTGCATTAATAAAATGTCAAAATGTTGATAGAAAGATGTCCTCAGACTTGAACACCCCTTGTAGGGCGCAACGCAGCGCCTACGGCTCCCAAGGAATTATTGTGCTTAAATTTTCTGAAGACATCTTTCTAGAACTGTAGATAAGAATCAATAGTTGAGTTGTGCACACACAAAACGTCGGTTTTTCACTATCTAATGTGAAGGAAATAATGCACAGATGCAGACAATAAATACACTAGCATGTTATCTGTGATTTCAGCATTTGAACAAATCTCTTCCGCCAGTTGCACATGCTCACTTTGATCAAATTATTCAACTGTGTTTATTGATGAACTTCATATTCTTTGAAACAGCGCATGGAATGATGCAACGGAAGTGAAACGAGCTAACAATGTGAAGTAAACAATGTAAAACAGCGTTCGTGATGCCTTCAGTATAGACAAGTGTGCAGTGTCACTTCAATTTCTTTGGTTCAAGATGTTTTACTGTGATGATATTGTTTTGATGATGACGGAATGCCATGCAAACACCTGCAGAACGTGATAAACTTGCAGTCAGTAAATAACTATGATATCCGCTTCGCATGGATAGTTCGCCATGAAAGGCAGCGCAATCCAAAGAACTATCATCGAGATTGATAAAAACATCGCCGAAAACTCAGAGGGACAGACAGCTACAGAAACTGCCAAACTATCAAAGCTGTAACGAAAAATGTTTTGTGGAAAGTATCCCCCATGAGGTGGAAGCCCCTCATCGTGATTTTCAGAAGGTATTTCTCATACGATGATGAAAGTCATCCCAGCAGCCATTTATAATAGAATATAATGCTTACTAAATAAAATTAAAATTAAATTAATTAAATTAAATTAAAATCATTAATGAAAGTAGTCCTAATGAGGACTGATGGCGTCCTCCAATCCGCAAGTGCACAGAGGCAATGCTACTGTAACCATTGGATTAATCAGTTCTTAAAAGAACTCAATGGAGCTTTCTCGTGGCAACGAATTAAAATTGATCAGTTTTGGCCCAATATCTGGTAAAAGTGGAAATCTTAAGACTTGCAATACTACTCATTCTTGCTGTTAATGTACTAATACCATAGATTCCAAACACTGCCGTATACACGTTCAAAACAGACTTCTAATATACTGTACCGACTACAGATGCTGGTAGTGGAAATACAATAGGACAATGGTCATCATAGGTTAAGGAAATCAAAAATGGATATTATAAAACAACAGGAGATCGATGGATAAAAGTTGGAAAAATTGGAGGTAAAATATGGAAATACAACGATGCTACTACACCGATTGCAAGCGAACTATATCTGACACTACACATGGTGGATAATGGTAATAATGGACAAGTGGAAAGTGGATAATGGAGGTAAACAATAGAACTACAATGACGCTCTACTACACCGAAAGCAATGAAACTATACACACTATACCTAAGACTACACATGGAAAATACTATTTCTTCACTTGAATTTGTTATCGCCAGTTTCTTCATCCGTCTATAGTACTTCATGTAATTCCACATTTCTTCATTTGAATTACAATACATCGACCACTACTTCAGCTACCGATTAAGGGATATAAAACATAATACTGCAGTCCGTCAGTCATCAGCAGGTACTCGTCTAGTTGTGTTTCGACCCCTAACCTGAACACTCAAACCCAGACGAGCGGGGTCCCAGACATAGTGGCTGACAAAATACTGAATAGGTAATGATATGTCTTGAAAGATATGTCACAAAGATAAATCAGACATCATTCAAATGTTAAGTTTCCCACATGTAATCTCATCCTGTCATTAAATTCATCCCATCAATAAATACAGTATGCTTTTTGCGATTCGTACATATAAACAAATCCTGTGCATCAATCTTTGCCTTTTTCGATTCCCGCAAGTAAACAAATCCTGCTCATCATTCCTATAAATATGTAATCGTTGTGTAATAAATCTGCAATCCGCCTTTGCATAAACTTCGCCTTATTCGAGACTTAAAAAAGGGAGCTCTCTGATCTCCCTTAAGCCACGCTTCTCTCTTCATCGCCCCCAAATATCTCTTCATAAAAAGTATAGATGACCTCATACACTTTGTTCTACATGAACCACAGTCGCGCACTGCCTGGAGTGGACTCACACACCCACTGGGAGTTCATTCATTCTATAACCTAAGAGACCTTGAGCTACAAGCTAACCATCGAAGGACACTAAGCTGGTAGAAGCCAAATGTGTATTAGCATTGCATGTCAGTATCAGAAAAATATAAGAACAACCAACAATGAAAGAAAATGTTTTTGAACTAGCGAGCGTATATACATTCAGAAGAAGTCTACGACAGCTGTACAGCCGATGGGTAGTTCTTGGTCCATCTACAATCACGCACACTATTAAATCAGCATGTAAAAAGTAAAAAAGTTGTTCCATAAATCAACGGAAAATTGCGGTTATTTCAAACGATTAAATCTCGCCTCGTTTTTTCTTCTCCTCTTTACAGTGCACATCTCATGCTTATCCTTGAGTTCTCATGTTGGCAAATATTGACTTCAAACTCAACTTGTGTTTACTCTGTATGATGTAGGGAAGGGGGATGGCGCCCGGCTCTAACACTGATGAAATGACATTACCTTGAGAGACCTCAGAAGCAAACACAGTCAATGCTCAAAAGCAAACTGTTTCCATCTCACTTGTTGACTCTGCAAATCGGGCAAGTTAGTGGCAAACAACAGTTGATGAGGAGCTTTGTTTCCAAAGTTTGTGTTTCACCTCTGGTTACATTTTCCTACTACAGCAATTAACTTTTCTCTGCTGGTCATGTGACAATTTCCGAAGCCTTCGTCAGACCTCTCAGAAAGCTGTTGTAAAGTCGGTTTATCAACAAATAATTGTAATTATTGTATTCCAAGTCGATTTAAATTAGGTCATAAGAGCAGGCAGCGGATAGCAGTGGAATCATAGAGTTTTGCAGTTTTGCAGAAATTACAAGGGAATTGACTGATCATGATAGTATAATGCAGAAGGAAATGATATTGTTTTACAGATCCTCCGTGTCATGACAGCTTTGGAGATGTGATGTTTGTTAAATTAGCAACTCGATGACCTGTTGTTGCTTTCATGCTGAACCTCAAGAGAATTTTCCTAAACGAATTCATATCATAAGCAAGAACTGCCACTGGTAGAGCAAAAATAACAGAATCAAGGACAATGATTTTAATCAACTTTGAGAGATGCAAATGGTTCCACATCATTTTCAGATTCAAGAAATGAAACATGAATTTAGTGAATCACAAAATCATGCGGATGAAAATTGAAACTTCAGCGAAGATAGTGCAATAATATCGCGACTTCTTCATGAAGACTTCCATTATAATGTGGGTCATGAAATTCTCTTGCAAATTAGCTAAATTTCTGCTTAATTAGGATGCTTATTGGCAAATATTCATTCCTTTTGATATCCAACTTGTTTCATACTACTTATAGCCCTATAGGGGCGTCATCTCGGTAGTGTGTTTATTGGCAAAGTTTTGACTTTTTTTAAAACTGATCAAATAATTTTTTGGATTACGGGAACGCAATCTCCGCAAAAAACTGAATCTCTTCATATAAAAATTTTTAATGTACACAGCTGGTTTTTTGAGTCGACACTCTGCCTATATATCCCTACTCCATGAGTGGAAGCATTTATTGTAGAAATATGAAGTAATGTGTGATCCACTCGGGGGAATGTATTGTTCCTTACTGTACCGATTGTGTAAAAATCGGCAGAATTTGAAAAGTATCACAACTTCTATCTTCAAGGCAATCTCTGAGTTGGAGGATTAACTAAATGATTCGATTAAACTGTGCACCGCTGAAAAAGCAATTGAAATAACCCTGAAACTTCAGTTATAAAAATGAAAAAAGGACGATTCAGTTAAAATCCGTTAATATCATATCAACAGCGTCTGCCTTTGTGGATGTTTTCTATTCAGACTGTCAACAGAAGCTAAATGATATTTGCTGCTAATTTTAGAGGATATGCGGTTCGCACTGTGTTTTGGTTAACGGAAGAAGTTGAGGTCTGCTTCACTCGAACTCGATGATGGTCTAGTGATGATCAAACCTCTCAGTGCGGATGAGAACGAAACGATTCTTGACAGTGTAAGCGATCTCCTTTAACACCGCGGCTCAGCTTGTAGCTTCATGCTCTTCCATGCATTTCATTAGAGGAGTGACCGTTCTTACAATCCACATTGCAGGTTGGAAATGGGGTGAGGAGCCGAATTGGCAACCTGGCGGGATAGACATCAATAGGAGGGACAGCACTACTAATTGAAGACTGTTCAGTACGGGCAACATTGAGAATAATGGAAGGAGAAGGCTAGGTCACGTGGGTTATAAAATGTTTACAAAATGCGACAGGTCGACTTCCCGCGTGGACCTATCAAAGTCATGAGCAAGGCTTGTTCCTCTGCAGTACCTTCATGGGCTCCCTTCAACGATGTGACGACGTAGATTACAACCTTAAGTGAATCAATTCGCATCAGAATCCTTGCGTCGGTGAGGATCACCCCACAGCGGGGGTTGTCAAAAATGAATTGCAACTGACATGGCTGAGCAGTCAATTCGCTGAAATTGATTGCCGGAAAAATTTAATTGATTGTAGTCATGCATTTATGCCAATCAATTGATTGTAGTCATGCATTTATACTTATCAATTGATTGCAGTCATGTTTTCATACCAATCAATTGATTGCAGTCATGTTTTCACACCAATCAATTGATTGTAGTCATGTTTTCATACCAATCAGTTGATTGTAGTCATGTTTTCATACCAATCAATTGATTGTAGTCATGTTTTCACACCAATCAATTGATTGCAGTCATGTTTTCACACCAATCAATTGATTGCAGTCATGCTTTCACACCAATCAATTGATTGCAGTCATGTTTTCACACCAATTAATTGATTGCAGTCATGTTTTCACACCAATCAATTGATTGTAGTCATGTTTTCATACCAATCAGTTGATTGTAGTCATGTTTTCATACCAATCAATTGATTGTAGTCATGTTTTCACACCAATCAATTGATTGCAGTCATGTTTTCACACCAATCAATTGATTGCAGTCATGCTTTCACACCAATCAATTGATTGCAGTCATGTTTTCACACAAATCAATTGATTGCAGTCATGTTTTCACACCAATCAATTGACTGTAGTCATGTTTTCGCACCAATTAATTGATTGCAGTCATGTTTTTACACCAATCAATTGACTGTAGTCATGTTTTCACACCAATCAGTTGATTGCAGTCATGTTTTCACACCAATCAATTGATTGCAGTCATGTATTTACACCAAATCAATTATATTTATATGTTTATGCCAACCAGCTATCGGTTTGTGAATACGATGCAGTTTGTTTAGTCTACTCTCGAGAGGGAGACACTAAAAGTGTGATATTTTTCCAACTACGGTGAGTGCTGACCGCATCGCAAGTTCAGTAGTCAATTAAACAACTTCTCCATTACAAATAGCTGTCTAAGTAAAGATCCCTATGCAGAGTTAGTACTTGAAGCAATGTAAATTCATGTCTCATTGCCTGTTTTCATTTGTTGGGCCGAATAAATGCAATTTCAATCAATAGATCACTACAGCCCCTCAATATTCGCCCAGCCGTCTGTTCACTGACCCTGCAATTAAAGAGTCACCCTCTTGCCGTGTGAATGACGTGCGTCCCTGGTTACAAGACAGGTTCCACGGCGGAACAGACAGTGGCGTCTTAGGATTGCGCAAGAGGAAAGTTGTGTCATCTCGCTCCCCACAGCGTCGACATGTGGCCAAGGAAAGTGGTGGGCAGTGTCAAAACAAATTGACAACTTCCCAACATGTCTAAGACGATAAGAAACATCTGTACATTCTTCGTTGAGGTCTAAACCGAATCGAAGTTCCAGTCCACTCCTCCATCGACGATAGAAGCACTTACCTGTGAGGGAAAAGTCTGTCTTTCAGTGAGGGATGAATGACGACCTGATGTCATTGATCATGTTGTAATTAGCCTACTAGTATTGAGACTCCACAATATTTGCGATCACTCAAGAAATAATGAAATATTACTCATTTCTCATTAATTTGCAAACCTTTTCGTAGTGGACTACAAAATGTAATTGAAGACGCTAACGCAGTAATAGTCCGGCAGCCAGAGCGAGTTTGTGCAGGGAACGAGGCCGACAATGAGACTTTCACAGAATGATGTACACCTCATAGTCCGGCAGCCAGCACGAGTTTGTGCAGGGAACGAGGCCGACAATGAGACTCTCACAGAATGATGTGCACCTCATAGTCCGGCAGCCAGCACGAGTTTGTGCAGGGAACGAAGCCGACAATGAGACTTTCACAGAATGATGTACACCTCATAGTCCGGCAGCCAGCACGAGTTTGTGCAGGGAACGAGGCCGACAATGAGACTTTCACAGAATGATGTACACCTCATAGTCCGGCAGCCAGCACAAGTTTGTGCAGGGAACGAGGCCGACAATGAGACTTTCACAGAATGATGTACACCTCATAGTCCGGCAGCCAGCACGAGTTTCTGAAGGGAACGAGGCCGACAATGAGACTTTCACAGAATGATGTACACCTCATAGTCCGGCAGCCAGCACGAGTTTGTGCAGTGAACGAGGCCGACAATGAGACTATCACAGAGTGATGTACACCTCGTAGTCCGGCAGCCAGCACGAGTTTCTGCAGGGAACGAGGCCGACAATGAGACTTTCACAGAATGATGTACACCTCATAGTCCGGCAGCCAGAGCGAGTTTGTGCAGGGAACGAGGCCGAAAGTGAGACTTTCACAGAATGATGTACATCTCATAGTCCGGCAGCCAGTGCGAGTTTGTGCAGGGAACGAGGCCGACAATGAGACTTTCACAGAATGATGTACACCTCATAGTCCGGCAGCCAGCACGAGTTTCTGCAGGGAACGAGGCCGAAAGTGAGACTTTCACAGAATGATGTACACCTCATAGTCCGGCAGCCAGCACGAGTTTGTGCAGGGAACGAGGCCGACAATGAGACTCTCACAGAATGATGTACATCTCATAGTCCGGCAGCCAGCACGAGTTTGTGCAGGGAACGACGCCGACAATGAGACTTTCACAGAATGATGTACACCTCATAGTCCGGCAGCTAGCACGAGTATCTGCAGGGAACGAGGCCGACAATGAGACTTTCACAGAATGATGTACAACTCATAGTCCGGCAGCCAGCACGAGTTTGTGCAGGGAACGAGGCCGACAATGAGACTTTCACAGAATGATGTACACCTCATAGTCCGGCAGCCAGCACGAGTTTCTGCAGGGAACGAGGCCGACAATGAGACTTTCACAGAATGATGTACACCTCATAGTCCGGCAGCCAGCACGAGTTTCTGCAGGGAACGAGGCCGACAATGAGACTTTCACAGAATGATGTACACCTCATAGTCCGGCAGCCAGCACGAGTTTGTGCAGGGAACGAGGCCGACAATGAGACTTTCACAGAATGATGTACACCTCATAGTCCGGCAGCTAGCACGAGTTTGTGCAGGGAACGAGGCCGACAATGAGACTTTCACAGAATGATGTACACCTCATAGTCCGGCAGCCAGCACGAGTTTCTGCAGGGAACGAGGCCGACAATGAGACTTTCACAGAATGATGTACAACTCATAGTCCGGCAGCTAGCACGAGTTTCTGCAGGGAACGAGGCCGACAATGAGACTCTCACAGAATGATGTACACCTCATAGTCCGGCAGCCAGCACGAGTTTGTGCAGGGAACGAGGCCGAAAATGAGACTTTCACAGAATGATGTACACCTCATAGTCCGGCAGCTAGCACGAGTTTCTGCAGGGAACGAGGCCGACAATGAGACTTTCACAGAATGATGTACACCTCATAGTCCGGCAGCTAGCACGAGTTTGTGCAGGGAAAGAGGCCGACAATGAGACTTTCACAGAATGATGTACACCTCATAGTCCGGCAGCCAGAGCGAGTTTGTGCAGGGAACGAGGCCGAAAGTGAGACTTTCACAGAATGATGTACATCTCATAGTCCGGCAGCCAGTGCGAGTTTGTGCAGGGAACGAGGCCGACAATGAGACTTTCACAGAATGATGTACACCTCATAGTCCGGCAGCTAGCACGAGTTTGTGCAGGGAACGAGGCCGACAATGAGACTTTCACAGAATGATGTACACCTCATAGTCCGGCATCCAGCACGAGTTTGTGCAGGGAACGAGGCCGACAATGAGACTTTCACAGAATGATGTGCACCTCATAGTCCGGCAGCCAGTACGAGTTTGTGCAGGGAACGAGGCCGACAATGAGACTTTCACAGAATGATGTACACCGTATGCCTACTACGAATCTGCGCATCTGCCGAGTTCTAGTGAGTTCCTCTTCTTGTCAGACAGGATCAAAGAAAAACACATGCAAATCCAATGAATGGGTCGCAGATTTTTGGCTATAATGAAATTTTCTATGTTTTCTCTGATTAAACGAAAAGTACTAAGCTCCGAGTCATATTTTTTGGCATGGAATGTCTTCAGGTCATTTCCTATTATGTGCATGTGTTGTTATCAAGCCTCTGATCGACAATGTATGTGAGAATGTGGTTCAGTGTGGACAACGTGGCCAACATGTTGGTGTTTGCCAACATTAAGAGGCTCGCCAAATCTAAATGTGATTATCTTTATAGACAAGGGTGCATGAACATGAAAGGAAATGACCTGAAGACATTCCATGCCAAAAACTGCAATCTGCGTCCCATTGGATTTAAATGTGGTTTTCTTTGATCTTGTCTGACAAGAAGAGGAACTCACTAGAACTCGGCAGACGTGCAGATTCGTAGTATGCATAGTGTGTACATCATTCTGTGAATGTCTCACTTCCCTGCCTCGTTCCCTGCAGAAACTCGATGTGGCTGCCGGACTATGAGTACTGTCGCTCTCCTTTTCTGCTATGCTGAATCATCTCTCGTTAAAATCTATCAACCATTTTTTTAGGAAAATCATTTGCTGCTTTCACTGCTTGTAGTTTATGGTTAATATTTCAATATAAAACGACAGAGTTGCACCGATTTCGTATCACACAGAATGTCCCCTTTGTGAATACTGCTCAGTGCATAGTGAGTTAGAAACATAACAAAAAACTGTTCATCTTTTTACCATTAATGTCATTAATCAGCTTTCATTGAATCCTCGTGGTTTCTTTTTCTGGTTGATGAATCACCGTCTTCCGAATGTTTACACATGAAGCTGAGAATCGTCAATGCGAGATTTGACATCTTTATTTAGTCTCTTTTCTTTGTTCATCACCTTTGCACTGATGCACAACTACTCAGCACCATTTTTTGGCCAGACATGACTCCAGTGGGCTTGCGGTTTCTCATCGACGCTAGAGGCTTTGTTCACGTCGGAAAGGAAACTTGATGAGACAAAGAGGAATCTGATTGACACGCAATGAGAGTAAAAGTGCAGTAGATAGCTCAGTTACGAGACAAGCATACAGTTACAACATGCAGAAGCTAAAAACGGAAAATAGCAAGAGAAATCCAGGCCTTAAGACGAGAAATAAATGATCAATGAACATCTGGGAGACGATAATGATTATAATAGAATAATTTTGTTATTGTTATTCTGTTATGTAAGTGAAGTAGACATCATAGAATGTTCATGTGATAGTGGCTTCCTGTCTCTGTCTGTAACAGACACATCCACAGAGTAAGTATATTAGTGAGAGTAGCAACTCAACATTTCCCCAATGTGTACGGTTTCGATTTTATTAAATGAACTTGAGGTGAACACAGTTGGGTATTGTTACCAAATGTGCAAAATTACCACGGCATTGATTGATCATGATGGTAATGTAAAAGGAATGATTATCTTTTGCAGATCCTCCCTGTCATGACAGCCTTGGTGAGGTAATGTTTGTTAAATTAGCAATTCGATAGGCTGCCATTACTTTCATGCTCAACCTCAAGAGTATTTTCAAGCGTGATGATATGACAAACTACCTTCCACTGGCACAGTAAAATAACAGGCTCAATGACAATGATTTCAATTAACTTTAAAAGATAGAAATGGGTCCACATCACTATTCAGATTCAAGCAATGAAGCATGAATTTAGTGAATCATGAAATCATGCCGATAAAAATTAAAAATTTCAGCCAAGAGCTCAATAAGATCTCGACTTTTTCATGAAGACTTTCAATATATTGCGGTTCATGAAATTATCTTGATCATCATCATTATTTCCGCTTAGTAAGGATGCTTTTTGATATCCAACTTGTTTGATACTACTTATTAAGTGGTTTCATGTCGGTAGTATATAAATCTGCAAAATTTTGGCTTTTTAAAAACTGCTCAAATATTTATTTTGGACAGCAGGAACGCAATCTCCGCAAAAAACAGAATCCCTTGATATAACATTTTTCAATGTATGCAGATATTTTTTGAGTCGACAGTCTACCTACATATATACTTACTATATGAAAACATCACTGTCTTTCAGCGCGACGTGCTTCGGCCTTCATCGCAGGCTTTCTTAAGCAAATGGAAAATACAGAGTTTGAGAATGGCCTGCGATGCTTCATTCATAGATATGCATCTACTATCGTATAGTAAAGCTAAACAGTGAAAAGTAATCGGTCATCTGTTCTCAGGAAATATGTCAGACAAAGAATAATTACCGGACACATGAAATTGACAAAAACTATTTTACCAGGACAGAGAAAATGCTGAATGGACATTTATGTAAAGGAATGTCACCCTCTTTTCCCTTCAAACGGCCTTGTATAACTTGAAAACACGACATCTTTCAAATCTGAAGACGAATTCAGCATGCAAAAATGGAAAGAAACCAGGATATAATGGCCAAGCAAAAATCACCAGAGGCACATGAAAGTGGAATGTCAGGAAAAGTGTCTACAAGCAGAACAACTCGAAAACTAGGCTCGTCATCATTATGATCGACTTCTGTGGTGCAAAAGTCATGACTCCGTTTCTGTTAATCTTGACGTTGCAATGTTTAATTTGCTTTGTAATCATGGCTTCCACTCCTTTTGCTTGCCCTCCTTCTCTGTGATTTGCTGAATTCCTAAGACAAGGTTTCTTGACAGCAAGAAGATAGAAAAGTGTTGAGAAATTTCTCATATCGAACAGTCATGTTGTCAGATTAAAGAATCAGAAAACAGCCTCAAGACCATGTTTTATTGATGTTATGAATAACCAATTTTGCATGGTTTAAACCTTGTTTTGAAAGGTGGCTTATAGAATATTTTATGCAATTGCAGATTGATGAATTTGAGCAAGTACAGCCTGGCGAAATATATTGAAGATTAAGACAAATTAATTGAAATCTCGTCATTTTTCGGCTGGTCTTTACAAGAGGGACCCAGCAGGCGATTTGGACATGGCATGTACATCAACGTGAATAACATTCAAGACAGACATACACAGGCTGCGGGCGACGAGACCTACAATGTCAGAGCCAGGTCAGCCACGTGCATCCTAAGTTAACACAGAGATAGACAGTCGGAGACATGTCGAAGATTTAATTGATGTCTTATCCCAATTCTCTTCAATAAACTTTGCCTGATGCGCTTCGCTATTTTAGAATATTTTGTTTTTTAAACCCGAAGTTTTAAGCTATAAACTGTAAGTTGTTTAGATTTACTGATGGGCGCAAATGAAGCAATGAAGCAAATGAAGCAAATGAAGCAAATGAAGCAAATGAAGCAATGAAGCAATGAAGCAATGAAGCAATGAAGCAAATTAACCAATGAAGCAAATTAACCAATGATCCTACGGTGAATAACCGCAAGTCAAACACTTTTTCGAGGTTGTGGACTCAGGGAGTAGGTTGTCTAATTGAAAGGAGCTGCTATTAAATGCAGGAATGAAATCAGCAAATCACAAAAGGACAATGAAGACATTATTTGTCTGAAGCACTAAGGCACAGTAGTTTTCTGAGATTTCAAGGCGCTACAAGGTTGGCCTGTGCATTCAAATACCCAAGAACTCCACTTCATAGAATTTCATGTACAGCAGTGACAATCCCTTTCATGGATAGGATGGGAGTGAGCGGCTTCAGTTCGAATAGTTAAAATGTCTTCGTTTTGCAAGAAAGAGATGGAAAATGTCATGGAACAATCAATGACAGCAAAACGTTTCTGCTACAACGTAATTAGTGCATGACCAAACTCGGTTTAGACCACTTACTCCATGGTTTAGACGCTGATTGCAATTGACCAGCATTGTTTCAGTGCTTACAATGTTTTAGCACAAAACAATGCGTACAGTTGTTTCAGCATTGTAATAAGATGTTCTCAAATAATATTATATTTACACTTTACTTACTAATTTTGCAAGTAGTAACAACACAACTACTTTACGTAAGCGAGGATGAAATTTAGGCTTCATCGCGTTCAAAGTAATTTAAACACTTTCAGCTCATCTTTATCGGTGGAACATGCGGATCAAATCAATTGCCCAACATGTAAGAATTACATTGAACAAGCTCTCTGAGAAAAAATGAACATAAGTTCTGACAGACTTCCAAAAATTCCGAGTTCGGATTTTTTCGGTTTTCATGGGTTTTTGATAAAAGCGTCATAATCCAACTCGACCCGACTTAGTCCGTCTTCAGATTTGTCCTTCCCAGATTCATACTTTCAGGTTCCGTTTTCAGATAGGATCGCTCATCTTTAATTTTTTTAAATTTTTATATGTTATTTGCATTTTATGTTTTGTATGGATTTATCTTTATTTTCATGAATATTTGCTGATGTTAATAACAAAATAATGCATGCAATCACCGTGAGAAACCACATGGATAGAAATTGAATGAAAAAAATCGAAGAACAACAGATTTAGTATGTATTGAGGAGGGTCATCTATATCTATCATACGTAGAATTTTGTACTTATTTTCCACGTGGACTTTTCCACACGAATGCCACGTAGAATTTACGTAGAATCTTCCACTTATTTGCCACGTGAAGTTTTCCACACGAATGCCACGTAGAATTTACGTAGAATCTTCCACTCATTTGCCACGTGAAGTTTTCCATACGAATGCCGCGTGGAATTTACGTAGAATCTTCCACTTATTTTCCACGTGAAGTTTTCCACACGAATGCCACGTAGAATTTACGTAGAATCTTCCACTCATTTGCCACGTGGAGTTTTCCACACGAATGCCACGTAGAATTTACGTAGAATCTTCCACTTATTTGCCACGTGAAGTTTTCCACACGAATGCCACGTAGAATTTACGTAGAATCTTCCACTTATTTGCCACGTGAAGTTTTCCATACGAATGCCACGTAGAATTTACGTAGAATCTTCCACTTATTTGCCACGTGAAGTTTTCCATACGAATGCCACGTAGAATTTACGTAGAATCTTCCACTCATTTGCCACGTGAAGTTTTCCATACGATTGCCACGTGGTTTTCCAAACGAATGCCGCGTGGAATTTACGTAGAATCTTCCACTTATTTTCCACTTGGAGTTTTCCACACGAATGCCACGTAGAATTTACGTAGAATCTTCCACTCATTTGCCACGTGAAGTTTTCCATACGATTGCCACGTGGTTTTCCAAACGAATGCCGCGTGGAATTTACGTAGAATCTTCCACTTATTTTCCACTTGGAGTTTTCCACACGAATGCCGCGTGGAATTTACGTAGAATCTTCCACCTATTTTCCACGTGGAGTTTTCGACACGAATGCCGCGTGGAATTTACGTAGCATTTTTTACTTCCTTTCCACGTGAAGTTTTCCATACGAATGCCGCGTGGAATTTACGTAGCATTTTTTACTTCCTTTACAGGTGGACTGGACATTTCCATACGAATGCCACGTGGTTTTCCATACGATCTTCCACTTCTTTTCCACGTCATATCCTTATGATTTCCAACAAACAAATTTCTGTATTTGTATATTTGTATACATTTACTGGCTCAACGAAAATCATTCACTGTACAGATTTACATGCACATGAACTATAGCGAATGAAAGGGAAAGCAAGTAAGAAAGTACGTCAAACATCAAGGCTATGCACACCTTCACATTAGCAATTTTTGTTAGTCAAGGCAACTTCATGCCTGCAACACAATTGCGAGGCATTCTGGAACAAAGGAAAATCTCTACAAGTAGACTTGAACAATATTTTAGAATTCATTGGCAATCATAGAGACTGAATGAATAGATGTTGAATAATTTCGATGTCAAAACTGCTCAAGTGGACCTCTATTTTTTCTATTCAAATTGCTCATGCGTTTAGACACTCTGAAATATTGCTATCTACTCTAGTAGCTCTAGTAGCTTCGTTTGTGTTACTCTGAAATTATGAAATGAAATGAAATGTTATTACAATGTAACATACCACAACTATCAACAAGCTCATATTCGTATATGTGTCATCTCCAGTGGCGGCTCGTCCATTTGAAATGTCTATTGAAATGTTGTCTAACTTAAATAACCAGCAACATCAGCAGTAGACTCCATTTCTTGATCATAAATTTCAACTATACTTCATGTACATCTATTCCATTTGCGCGACAGTGACGCTAGCAGAATCCATCAATCGTTTTCAAGACTGATGGGCGCGCCCAAGCATCGAGATTGAGATGACGTGAGAGTGGTTCATTTCACGATCTGAGCGAATAGACAGAATTAACACGCGATGAATGCGTCACAGAATGGGCACTCGAGAGGGAGCCCTAACGCTTCTGATTGGTTAACCGTCAATGCAAAGACAATGCATTGTGATTCCCTTTTTACTGAGTGAGGTGATGTGAGGTTAGCACCAGCGATCAGTCCATGAATCAGCATACAATACCCTTCGGTATCTGTAATCTTTATTCAAAGCCTGAATGATAGACAAAATGTTGCTTCAACCGTGTAACTAAATGCAGTGACATAGACTTACACATGCATAGCATGTTGCTAACATATTCTTTGCTTTTCATTTACAAAATAAGATCCTTTTAGACTAGATTTTTGATTATGTAAAAATTTCATGCTTATGCCCCACCTGGACCAAATGTCGCGAGCCGCCACTGGTCATCCCTCACGAAAATTATTGTTATTATATCCTCATGAAGTTCTCACTACTACTCATCATATTCTCATCAAAGCATAATGAGAACATTATTAGTTAAATATTTTCTCATGAGAATATCATCAGACTCATCATAACCTCATGAGCTCTCATAAAAATCTCATGAATCCGCATTACATTTCATGAGGTCTTATGAAAAATTGTCGTGAGGGATGTCATGGTTTAGTAGCACTGCGAGGGAAAGTTCTTGACAATCTGAGGGACAGAAAATTGCGTTCAATCAGCAAAGAAGTTTGCAGCCAACTCCATGCAAATGGGAACAGACCTGAATAGCTGCCATTTCATCCAATATCAGGAACCGTCAGCATCAGGCCCAGTTTACATCTCAACATTGACACAACTCCCACTTTAAGTTGCAGTCAAAACCGGGGTGTATTCACTAAAAGCTGCTTTTTACACAACATAATGTTTTTACAAACAGCCGCTCATTTATTCTACATTTTTCTTGTTATTTTGATATTTGGGGGAACGATAGCGTGATTCACTTGTTTGAAGAGAACTAACATTGTCGAATTCCTGAAGAATCAGAGATAACGTACTGGATGTTGAACAAAAAATTCACGTCTCGACTGCTATGCCTGATCAAATATTTTTCGATAATTTAGTTTGTTCTTGATTTGCACAGCGGAGAATTATAAAGGAACAATGCTCGGTGCGAAAGCGATGGTTTGACTACAACTGGCTATCGACTTGCAAATTGGCAATGTTTCCATGATCTTGTATCTTCTGGCACTTATGGAGAGCGTCTGATCATTAGGGTCACCAAAATTATAATGTTCAGAAGCACATGTGCCAGCATTCATCTTCATTGTGTGTCGTGTGTGTACGCGTATAGACCTCCAATTGTTTCAACTCATCTTACATTTCTCAGGGAGAGATTTATGCCATGCAGCATTTGTTACGGATTCCAAGCGCGATCCTCGGTTTCGCATACCCTTCAGTACCAAACAACACGTGCCAACAGAGAATATAATACCACTGTCAATTCATTTCCACTAGGTGACATGTCACACTCAACTACCCGTAATTCACGCGAAACTATACACTGTAAATCGCTCGATACCAATCACATACGAAGGATACATGCCAACATATTTTTTGGTATATTTTTGTATATATTTGTGTGCTTTTCACATGATTTAAGGCCTTTAGCCAATAAATATCACACTAATGATGCATGGTACTTACTACTGTATTGTAAGTAGAGAGAATATGATATTTTAGAGTTAAACTTGCAATACTGAATTCGATTTTAATACATGTAAGTCTAAGGCATTTCATAACTAGTCAATAAGTATTCAACTATCAACAATAATGCATTTTGGACTAACGCATATTTTCAATCCGAAATAAAAACACATGATTCATGAGCACAAAACTACATATATCTGAGATATGTAAGTCAACATGGTTGCTCAAAAGATATCGTTTGATTGCAATGAAGTTAATCAACTTAGCTTATTAAGTAGAACTAACAAAGAGTCTTATTAATGTTACTAGGCAGGAAGCAACGATGACATGCAGCATAAGTTTTCCAATAAATCTAATCTAGTTAAATACGACACTATTAAGAAGGAATATTCACGACTGATATTACTGAAAAAAGTTATTTGACATTAGTATATAGGTTAATATATACAATATTTTTGCTATGTGACTTTGGGCTCTACATACGAGAGACATACAAATGAGAACGAATTTGCATCGGGTACCAACAACTCGCATTTCATCGTAAAACATCCAATCACAGACAGAATAGTTCGTATCGCTACATACCAATCACATACGAAGGTGAGTGAGCTGTCGTACGAAAAACATACCAGATCTCTGTAAACATGCGAGAATCTCGTATCATATGTTAGTTTCAAATTGTATGTGAATTTGGTATATGTTTGTATGCAATTTTCGTATCCAGCGATTTACAGTGTACTTATTACACATGACCCTAAACATCCGTGGTTACCGCGTGACATTGCTGCAACATCTGTCGGCAGTCCTGTTATACAGACTTTGCGTCTCATGTGTCTGCATGTATCAGAGGCTAAACAATGTGATAGGACCTCAATTTCATGCACAGGGAAGACAGAACATGCTTAGCGGTTCATCTTAGCGGTTCAAGCGGCAACGCAGACAACCGTAGACGACGTGCAATCTATAAACGCTCGCCCGCGCGTATTCATAAACATTCTCCATGTTTCAGCAGCATCAGATCAAGTGATTTCTGACTCTTAGTGCAGCGCGTATGTACGCGGGTAGAAGAATAGAATGTTTGTAAACCCGGATGTTTGGGGTGTTCCGTAATTACGCGTGAATTACCCGTGGCATGTCACCTAGTGTCGTTACCACTATGCCTTGATTTCGCATCAGAGAGGCATTCGTTTTCGTTTGGTTTAGAGTAAAGTAGAAAAGCAAATCACTATAAATGATAAGAAATGAATGAAATGTGCAATTTTAGTGAATACATTGCAACATGCGAAGAAGTTGAAGTTGTCAACTTGGAAAAGATAGGTAAAAAGTTAAGACATCAATGTCACGTTAATTCACAGAATTAGAATGTTTAATCGTATCACTTTGCTAGAAGTGCAAACTGATTCAAACAGATGGCACATGAAGGAATTTATTAAGTGGGCAAAAAGGAATTTCTTAACACCTTGCAGAGATAGGAAAAATAGTCGTGCGTCGCTTGAGGATTGCTCTGAATTCCTTTAAAATGCTCCGATCGCTACGATTCCTTCAGATTCGAAGAATTCAGATCATTGCGCAAAAGTTTTCTCGATCATGTCGTTCCTTCCGATCATTATCAAAAAAGTTAGCAGGCGAACGAAACAACGTTCACAAACTTCTCTGTAGAACATGACATCGACTGCGTCTCTTTGCTGTGTGATCCGGTTGATGACAGTCACTGAAACTTTGCACAATTTGGCGTGTTTAATGTTGAACTGGCAGCTCATTGTTCGATTGCTATGGTATTATGTCAGCAGATTGTGCCATTTCATTGACGTTACATGTTCCAATGTTTCCTTTCTAGTCAAACGGAAGAAGAGACGACCTGTCTAATTCTGTGCGTTAATCCTTTTGTTCAATAAATATTATTTCACACCTGTTGGACAAAATTATATAAATTTTGTGCTACTTATAACAGCTAATTAAGTAGAAGAAAAATTGTGTTCAGGAATGCTGAAGTTTTGACAGTAAATGACAATAAATTATTTTTAGCATTTGATAAGCAAACGAAGATGATCATGTACACTTGTGAAACTTCACACTACTGTCATTGCTTAACAATATTCATTCACATTATTCATTTAGAATAAATGTTCATCATAGATGACAGATAAGAGTCTGCACAATACATTTCATATCAACGAGGCTCGTGACGAGGTTGTGCAGTACGCAGTCGAGGTTGAACGACAGGAACCAGGTAAAGTTCTAAGTAAAGATTTTCCACTTCTTAGAGCAGAACTTGAAACTTGCAAGGAGCACACACTACATGTAAGTCTTCTCATTCTCCTCTGTAACAAATCTTAGCAGCAGAGGTGAAGAGGTCCTTCAGCAGTACTTGCATTTCACTAAGAAGTAATCACTCGGGAAATAGATCATCCAAGAATTGCGTATTGGAGCAGCTCTAACATCTGCAGAAAAAGGCAGGATATATTCTCAACTCAGTTCTCCTATCGGAAAGTTATTGCCAGATACACTGCTGTAAACTGCACACCGTTAAAAATGATTCAACTAATATTACCTCTGAACTGTACAGAATCTATCAGGTAATCAACCAATTTGAAATTTGGTATTATTCATTTTATAAACAGAACAAGACGGTACTTCTATTCTTTCCCTGCCACATTTTTCAAGTTTTCCAAAATCATCAAATTTCGCCAAAGTTAGTCACATTGGGTTTAGAATAGACTTGATCTGTCACTGAGTGACACTACAACACGACTGAGAAGTCTTACTTGAACCCTGGGATGAAGGATTGGTCCCTTGGATGCTCAGTTAGAATACAAGGTACAGCTGTGATCATGAGCTTCGTGTGATTGTTGTCTACAGACAAATGACGAGCAGTTGTCTAATTCTGAGGCTGTAAATATTCTACAAGTCAGATAAGAGGAGTTTTACACACTCAACGCTATGCAACGTTAGTGAGACTGCCCATAGGAGCAAGAGAAGATCATTGACGATGCAACACTTCCGGGTGTCAACAACAGAAATGTGGGGGGGGGGAGAATAGAAGTTCCAACATGACTATTGTGTGCTGATTAACAAATGCTAAACGTTACTATAAATAGAAATTCAAAGTTTTAACAGATAGACAAGGCTGACAAATTTTTGAAATTTTACCTAATTTTTATTGTAAATCTGTTGAAGGTTGTCACATGAAATGTTTACAAGAAGTGATTATTGAAGATTGACCGCATCTATAATTAGCTTCTTAGTCTCTTGATGTCGCAAAGATTTCCACTGAAAATATTATGAATTCTCTTTGATGAAGTAGATTATGATCACCTTCATTTTTCAGATCAGAGCTGATCTATTCGACACAAATGGCTGAAGCAGAGGATGTGGAAGGTGTGGTGAAAATTTTTCCCTAAAATAATCTTCAAGTTGGTGAGATAATGCAATAAGAATTTCAGAACATGTAAGATAGGGGATTTCCTAGATCAAGACTTTTAAGTCTAATCATCTCATCATTCTAAGTCATCTCCATCGTCAACAAATTCCATTAATATCATTCCAAATTGGCAAATTGGATCAATAATTATTTGGCCATGCACCTCCTCTACATAATTGACCAGGGAACGGGGATTACAATGATTTTCGGGTGTCGGCCTCAAGAAAATTCCTCATGATTTTTCATGAGATTTTTACTAACATATGTATCATCAAATTTCATGCGGATTTGAAACGTTTTCGCATAAGATATCTCATAAAATGTCATGAGTTTCTCATAAAAATCTCATTAATAAAATAGCAGTTGCTCTTTCATGCTTCTGAATTTATTTTTCTGGCCTTTAGCTATTGAAGCTTTCTAAGCCTAACAGACGTTGCCCCAGAGCATTCTCACGCCATGTCCTCAATGATATTGCAGTGTTCGCGATGATAACTCATCTTTGTTACTACGATAAGATATTGAACTGTGATTGTATATATTCCAATTTTCAACATCTAATTGCAAAGTCAAATTATACATTCATCATTTCGAGGAGACTGCTGCAGATCGTATATTCTATATTGTTGATTTTTATCTTTTATAGAATAGATCTTATCGATTAAATAGACTTTCTTGTGGCTCTTTCCTTTCGCGGCTAGAATACATACCTTACTACTCATAAACCTATTTTCACAAAAACCTCATGAATGTTCATGATCTTCCCATGAAGGCATTATGAGATATTATCCTCATGAAAATTCTCACTACTACTCATCATGTTCTCATTAAAGCATCATGAGAACATCATTACCTAAAGATTTTCTCATGAGAATATGATGAGACCACAGAATTAGATTATTAGGACCATAGATATCCGCGATAGAATCCCTCTCTACCAAGTTCGGTATAACAGCGTAATGCTGGAAGAGTGGATTTTATGTCTAGCCAAAATTCGTTTTTCAACAGTCCTGCACCATTTGCTGTAATGAACGTTGTACACACAGAATTAGATTCATCTGCGTGCGCTTCGGTTTCCTAGAAAGGAAGAATTGTATGCAACCTTAATATCGAAATGGCACATCACAGAATTAGACAACTTGCTCCTTCTCGAATGGATAATTCGTGTATCGCTTGCTATTGGAAATGGCAAACAATAAGCTATCAGCAGAGGGCACCAGAGCCAGTGAGAGATGCGTGCGTGATGTGATATCACTTCGCACACACCAAAACACACATCCCTGTCTGGCTTCGATTCAATGTATGCACTATACAGTGAGCAATGCCGAGGAGAGGATGTGAAATCATCAAGTGAACTAATTTTCGTACGCCTGCTACTTTCTTTAATAATGATCGGAAGGGACAACATTATGGAGAAAACTTGTACGCAATGATCTGAATTCTTCGAATCTAAAGGAATTGTGACAATCGAAGCATTTTACTGGAACACACATTAATCCGCAAGCGACGCACGACTTTTTTCCTATCTCTGTAAGGTATTAGGAATTCCTTTTTCCCCACTTAATAGGTTCCTCGATGTGCCGTCGATTTCGAATTAGTCACACTTCTAGCAAACCGAAGCAGATAAACAAAATATTTAATTCTGTGGATGAGACTCATCATAACCTCATGAGCTCTCATGAAAATCTCATTAATCGGCATTAAATTTCATGAGTTCACATGAACAACTTTCGTGAGGGAAAGCTCCAAAAACATTTTACATGTACTGTATGAGTCGCAGTGTGAGTCGAAAACCTCGCACAACTGGTGTTTTTTGACAGACGTGCCCTGATGGTGAAGGGCTCTCTGCGCCCCCTGCTTATTTCCGGAAAGGTCTCATGATGACGAGTCAGAATATTATCATAGTTTTGATATTCAAGGTCATTGTGGAGGTCAAGAAGATGATTTTGTAATTTTGTAATCCTGTCAAACGTCGAAGACAAAATAGAATCTACAAGAGAATTATCCTTTTCTGTTCAAATTGACACGAGAGAACACTTTCCTATATAAATTCGAATAGTTTTGATATCAATAAGGACACCTGAAAACATTCAAAGCGAAAATAGTGCAAAATTCGACAAATAGTTTTTTTGAGAAAAATAAATTTTTGAGATGTCATTGTGACAAAAGTATGAAGCTGATGTTATTCAGAATTGGCGGAAGGCCGTGGAATACGCAGAAAATATGCTGTCTACCTTGGCTCAGGAGCTAGATAAAGTTTTCGCAGTTAGGCATCCAACTCCACCGGTAGTCGATTTTGCAAAAACGTAGCTGAAGCAAAATCTTCTCAATGTTCAGTTGAATATTTGAAGATTGACATCTGCATGGTATTACGTTTTTCATCCAAACCATTGAGATTTGAGAGATCCTTCCATCCTCGAGAACTTCCTTGATTTTGAGAGTCAAAACAACCACTTGTGTAGATCACGAAGGGTAATGTGGAAGTACATGTACATCCGTTGCACATTGCACGATGAGCGAATAACAGCGCTCAGAAGACACGCATAGTGCAGATGACCATGCGCCCGAACACGAACAATAAACCAGGGATGCGGAGTCCTATCACTTTGATAGGACTCCGACTCCGGGCGGCAAGTACCGTATTTCTTTGAATATGAGGCGTCCTTGAATAAGAGACGCATGTACAAAAAATAGAGTGCTATAGACATATTACATGCAGGCTATTGCAATGTGGTAGCTACATCCGCCTGAGCGATTATTAGGCCTACTATCTTAGTAAAATAAGTCAGTCTACTAGCAAATACCGGGTATCATGACCAATATTGTATAATATATAATAACATGCAGTACATGCAGGCCTACTTAAGATTACTTCATCTACCATTTAAGGAGGCATTATACGGTAGCTTCCTTTGCATTTGGAGTCATGTACCGATCGATAACTTTTGCTGTAAATACTACTTGATTATCGGTATTTTCGTTTCGGTAAATTCAGAGCTAGTCTACATGTATAATGGCCAACATGTACTGGTATATGAATGTGTTAGATGAGTCTACAAGATATGCTACTACAAACCATAAAACTCCTTTCATTTCCAAAATATCTGAATTATGATAAAGCGTATATATGTAAGAAAAATTGCTGGCGAAATTTGCCCATGACATAGGCCTAAGTGAGGAATGCAAAGGTTACCTAAGAGAATAGTAGCAAAAAACTAAGACATCTTTTTCTAATGAAAGAATGAAAACTTGAACATTTGATAAATAAGAGACGCCCTTGAATAAGATGCGCATCAATCAGGGATCTGAAAAAAATAAGAGACGCGTCTCTTATTCAAAGAAGTACGATATATAAAGCCTAGTTTTTTGAAAAATTAACTGGTAGCCTACATCATATATCATTAAAAGCTTACCTCAACCTTTATTTAGTGATCATTGCTGTATCAATTATCAATCATTTTCAATGAAAGTTTGTCAAATGTCGCTTTCAGTTGGATGCATGCGACTTGGCTCCTCCGATCTTGTTGATGTGTGCTTCCCACGGGTTTTCTCCAGTCGCTACCAGGCAGGAAAATCCCCATCCTTCTTCAAAAAATATCAGTACACTTTCGATTTTAATCTGCGCTTTAGAGGAGCCATCACACACGATTAACGTGATAGTAAGAGGTAATGTTCTCAAACAAGCCACTATTTCATGTTTGTCTCTGATGTGACCTTTGGTGCGGATGTGTGATCGAGGCTAAGAAGGCTTGTCTTCTCTACTAAATCACCGAGTGAAAAGACAATCCTTTTCTCACTATCACAGTTCATTCCCTCAACTATTACCAGCTTTGCATGCAGCAGTGTCTCTGTACTTTTGTTTGACGGAGAAAGTTGACATCAAGACGGTGACAGCTGTGCACGAGAATAAATAATTTGTTTGCATTATATTTCGGGTCTAGTTATAGGCCGGATTCTGGAGTCCTATCATTCGATAGGACTCTGACTCCAGCAAAAATGATAGGACTCCGGGACTCCGACTCCGCATCCCTGGAATAATCACAATAGCCAATGCAGCAAACACCCACCAATGATAACAATAACAATTATCTTACCTCAGAGAGCTCTCAGCCTTGTCAATTCGCTGATTTTCGCACTCGATCTTCTGAGAACATGAATGTACAAAAATGATTTCATCATTAATTCCAAAATAAAGATGAAATTACAAATATCTGAGCAAGTACGCATGAATACACTTTAGATACTAAAGTGCCTATTCCGATGCCTGTGCTTCGTCACCGTGTGTTTGCTCATCAACGCTTTTCTATTCTTGCAGAATCGTGGACATTGGTAGTTGTTAGTGATGAAAAGGGAATGGACAGAATATTCAAGGCATCTCCACAAGAAACGATTGGAAACATGCTGAAAGAATGGCAGGATTCAGTCAAAGTGTTTGGAAATTACCAATTCGTTTCTAGTGATCGCAAAATCCCATTGGGAGAAGATTCAACACTGAGGTCGATTGGAGAAGCATCAACTGGTTCTGAAATCGTGAACGTGAGAGTTGAGATGTCGTCAAGACCGACTCCCAGACGTGCGAAACAAATCAATATTCTGTCTGGGGGAGAATGTCGTCCGGAAGGAGTCCGGCCTCACAACAAGCTGCGCGACATCCTATCGGGAGAAACAAAGACCCTATGGAGAGCCAATGAGAAACCGATATGTTTGCATAAAACGGTTTGTCAGACAGGATTAGCGGAACACACTGTCATCGCTCAACATGTACACACGGTGTCTGTCCGCCTTACAAATGGGGAACTTGCTCAAATCTCACTGCCGACTGAAGCAAAGGTTTGTCAACTGAAACAAATCGTACGACGGTCTGAAGCCACAGACTTTTCCCTCCAGTATCAAGGAAGGACTTTGAGACGTTCCGAGCCGATACAGAATTTGTCCCAAATAGTGAGTGTTGTCAGAGCCGAAATACAAGTTGATATCAATGGGATGGAAGTAGTATGGACAAATGCATCAGGGAAGATCAGGTTCAAGGAGTTCGTCATGCGTCTCTCTCATGAGCTTGACATTAAGCGTAGTATTCTGGACAGGTATCAATATTCATGCAAGGGATGTGGGAGACGATTTCTGAAAGCTGAAGAATCCTATCAGAAGCTACAGACGGAATGCTGCCGCTTGCAATCTCTGAGACTGAAAGCGGAATGTCCGGTCATCTACAGAGGTGAGTCTTCCTGTTACAGCCTGAAAAGTTACAACCAAGCAACAGGTGAGTCCGAAATGGGAATATTCTTCCTCTGATCAACTGAATCTGCACTGAACTGAGTAAGGGCGTGAAACGAGCACGCCCAGGTATGTGATGCATGTATGGACCATAGAGATAGGTCCATTTGTGAATATGAAATCGCAGGATGACGAATTCAGTGTGTACAGGCTTAAATCAGGCTATAGCTAATGGGCTATAGCTAATGGGTCCACGATGATAGCAAAGCCACACAGATAGATTTATTTGCGTGGGGTTAGTCTAGAACGGACATAATCCTACCCCCGTCAGTGTATGCAATAGCAGTAGAGTTCATGGAGTAGGTATATTAGGTAGAGTGGTTACTCAAAATTTATTAAATCCCCAATGTGTATACACTTCCGATTAAAAATTATTACTAAATGAATTCAAAGGAGATACAGTCAGAATTGTTTCAAAATGTGAGATATACACATTTATGCAGTTTTGAAGAAATTACAACGGAATTGACTGATCATGAGAGCAAAGCAGAAGGAAATGATATTATTTTACAGATCCTCCGTGTCTGACAGCCTTGGAGAGGTAATATTTGTTAAATTGGCAACTCGATGACCTGCTATTGCTTTCATGAATTAGAAATACGAAATTTCAGTCAAGAAAGCACAAAAAGTTGTCTACTTTTTCATAAAGACTTCCATCATAAAACGAATCATGAAATTCTCTAGATAATCAGCTTAATTTCTGCTTAGTTAGGATGCTTATTAGCAAATATTCATTCCTTTTCATATCCAACTTGTTTCATACTACTTATATGAGGGCGCCATGTCAGTAGTATATAAATTGGCAAAATTTTGACTATTTTTAGAACTGCTCAAATAATTTTTTGGACCACGGGAACGTAATCTCCGCTAGAAACTGAATCTTTTCATATAATAATTTTCACTGTATACAGATACTTTTTGAGTCGACACTCTACCTACATATCCCTACTCTATGGTAGAGGTTAGGATAGTTATTCATCCCGCTTTGGCTTGTGTATTCGGCCAAGCACATGTAGAAGTGTCTCGTATCAGCGAGCACACGAACATAAGTGGTCAGACTGCAGGCAAGCCTGTCAAGTCAAAGGCATATATCTTTGACCCATTTTTTCTTAGTAATAAAGTCGTCAAATGGAAATATTGGTCACACCGTTCGACTATTAACGACTATTGTGTGTTCAATGTGACGTCAATCTTATGTTCGTCAGAATTCAGACTTGAATTTGCATTCCGTTCAATAGAAAAGTTATCTTCTTGACCCTCGAGACTAGTTCTGGTCGTGACCATCAGTGTTGAGGAAAGTCATCTCTAGACCAGGCACGCATACCGGGAAATTATGTCTGTGGTATGGACTATCATACTTCCCCGTGAACGAATGTGGTCAGTAAGGCTAAAATTGCTGAAGATTCTGTGTTTAAAGATATTAGGACGCTATTTCAATGTGAATGTGCTCAGCTTCAAGGTACTTACATACAAGAGGTATTGACTTGTAGAGATTCCATGCCAAAAACTGCGACTCAAGACATCGTACTTTTCACATAATCACAATTACGTTGAAACATTGAAAATGTTATTTTTGCCATCAGAAATGTTCTCTCCCGAAATTTTTATCAGAGTCAAAATATACACTTTTCTGCCAACGTTTCAGGTTCAGACCTTTTCTAGGGGCAATATTATATAAAAACGCGAATCCTTGAAGCTCCAGTTGTCTCGTGGCGTCTACTCATTGATTGTTTATGAAACTCAATGAGACGATGTTCAACCAGGCTTGAGAGGACTACATCTTACTCGTGGCCCATTTCTTCAATGCCTTGTCTCAGAAAAATTATATTTTACATGTTTAGGTAACCAGCTGTTAGTTTTTCAATGTGTAACTGTAATTTTTGGTAATTTTCCCTGTGGGAACGAATCTTGCGAAAGACTGGCGGATGTCAGCTACAGAATATCACGCTACAGTTCAGTCATATTTGCGGCATATTCGCTGGCGAAGTTCGCAGGTGACTATCCGCAAATTCGCACTCTGTATGCCACCTTATGCTTTTGGCTTTCTCTCTTATTTTCTTTAATAATCCGCCTCTACAGCCGAGACTCTATTTTCTCCCTCACCTCCTCACCATTGCCCACATATGGCTGATCTATTTATAAGAAATAAGTGCAGACTCACATTCTTTGATAATGGTAAGAAAATAGAGAATCCGCTTATATAAATTTTCATAACATCTCTTGATATTCAATAATTTACAAAAATGACAAATATTTGAATAATATCATAGTATCTATTACAACATTTATGGAAGATAAATACTTTTTTAATTTAAGCTTTCGTGAAATATAAAGGATCCCGTTTTAACAGATCGCACTGAGTATGCAATTTATCTTCATATGAAGATGCATGGTATTCACTGTTTCGCCGGTTGGTAATAAATCAGCTCAAATTAGCTTAACAAACATTTTTCAATTAGTTATAGCAACTCACTCGCCACCTACCGCTTTTGGATTTTAGACGCACTTCTAAAAGAAAGTAATAGAGGCGACTTTCACATCTAGCGATGATTTTGCTACAAAATTGAGCACGAATAGATATAGCCATAAAATCGCTAACCACCAGATAATCTCTTGATATTAGCGAGCGACGTTCCCACAGCGGTGTTGCTTTCTCATAATTGTCTTTAACTTTAAAGGTGTACTCCGGCCAAAAATTCGTTTCTGATTTTATTGTCTTAAAAGCAATTGTATACATCAGCTGTCACTTCTATTTCACTTCTATGCGTATCCGGCAGTCTGATTTGCCACGAGATATCCGCTTGTCTAATGCTATTTGTGGTCAAGGTATTTGCGGCAGGTGCTGCAAGCATGCGTAACACCAGCATTAATCTACGGCGCTGAAACCTGAACAATGACAAAGAAGACGGAACAGAAGATCAGAGCTACACAAATGAAGATGAAGAAAATAATTTTGAAGATAACATTCAAGAAGAGGAACAATAGGAAGACGAATGACAAAGGCAAGGGACCACATAATAAGATTCATCTGCGCGCGCTTCGGTTTCCTAGAAAGGAAGGGTTATATATCTAACCTTAACATCGAAATGGCACATCACACAATTAGACAACTTGCTCCTTCTCGAATGGTGTATCGCTTGCTATTGGAAATGGCAAACAATAAGCTGTCAGCAGAGGGCACCAGAGCCAGGGAGAGATGCGTGCGTGCTGTGATATCACTTTGCACACACCAAAACACACATCGCCTGGCTAACATTTGATTCAGTGTGTGCACTATGCTGTGAGGAATGTTGAGAAGAGGATGTGAAATCATCAAGTGAACTAATTTTCGTACGCCTGCTACTTTCTTAAATAATGATTGGAAGGACCAACATTATGCAGAAAACTTGTGCGCAATGATCTGAATTCTTCGATTCTGAAGGAATTTTGGCAATCGAAGCACTTTGCTGGAACTCACATTAATCCGCAAGCGACGCACGACTTTTTTGTAATCTCGAATCTATCTCTGTAAGGTATAAGGAATTCCTTTTTGACCACTTAATAGGTTCCTCGATGTGCCGGCGATTTCGTATCGATCTGTGTAAACATGCGAGAATCTCGTATCAGACACTTCTAGCAAACCGAAGCAGATAAACAAAATATTTAATTCTGTGCCAGGGACGCACTATAGCTGAAGAAAGTGGCAGAGGGCAGAACACAGTGCCAGAATTTAAGACAGAAGATGGATCCAGAGATAAACAGCATGGAGACCATGGGAAGGAGAAAGAGGGAGAAGACCGCCAAGAAATTTTGCTGTTCTGTGACACAATCAACTAGCCACAATTAGTCGGAGACAGAATGTGCTGGAACTCTCACATTGCGGTCTCCGCCCTGCAGTGGGCAGATAAAGGCTGATGATAATGAGGCTGATCAGAAAATAGTCCATTGAACTGGTTTTTTTTTACAATATTGTTTGCCATCAAACTGTATTTCATCATTGTATGAAATATATTTCGTAAAACTGACTTATTCGGATAATGCGGATGTTACTTCTGCTATCTGATTTTCATTGTTATGATTAGAAGAAATGCAGAAATGATGATCTGAAAGATCAGCGTGTGAAGAAATGGTTTCTGTTATTCAGATATCGGGACATCCACGAGCGTCGTCAATTTGGATAAATACAAGAAGCAGCAGAAGAGTCAGTATTGTTATGTCCGAGGTCGACAGAGTGCAAGAAGAAGGTTTGCTGACCATGAGGCGGCATCCGTAGCGAAAGGTAAGATGGATGAAAGATATAGGTGCTGAAATCCATGCCCATCGGACCACTGAAACTGAATAATAATACTGGTTGCTGTTTTTATTCCTTGCATTCTAATGCAAACATCATCATACAATATATTCAATATATTCCTGAGACAATATGCAAACAATATGAAAAATATCATACAAACCTGAGATGCGGAGTCCGACTCCGGGGGTTGAGAGCACTCCGACTCCGGGGGTGATAGCACTCCGACTCCGGGGGTTGAGAGCACTCCGACTCCGGGGGTTGATAGCACTCCGACTCCGGGGGTTGAGAGCACTCCGACTCCGGGGGTTGATAGCACTCCGACTCCGGGGTTGATAGGACTCCGACTCCGGGGTTGATAGCACTCCGACTCCGGGGGTTGATAGCACTCCGACTCCGGGGTTGATAGGACTCCGACTCCGGGGTTGATAGCACTCCGACTCCGGGGGTTGAGAGCACTCCGACTCCGGGGGTTGAGAGCACTCCGACTCCGGAGGTTGAGAGCACTCCGACTCCGGGGGTTGAGAGCACTCCGACTCCGGAGGTTGAGAGCACTCCGACTCCGGGGGTTGAGAGCACTCCGACTCCGGAGGTTGAGAGCACTCCGACTCCGGGGGTTGATAGCACTCCGACTCCGGGGGTTGAGAGCACTCCGACTCCGGGGGTTGATAGCACTCCGACTCCGGGGGTTGAGAGCACTCTGACTCCGGGGGTTGATTGCACTCCGACTCCGGGGGTTGATTGCACTCCAACTCCGGGGGTTGATAGGACTCTCACTCCGGGGGATTGATAGCACTCCGACTCCGGGGGTTGATAGGACTTCGACTCCGGGGATTGATAGGACTCCGACTCCGGGGATTGATAGGACTCCGACTCCGGGGATTGATAGGACTCCGACTCCGGGGGTTGATAGCACTACGACTCCGGGGGTTGAGAGCACTCCGACTCCGGGGGTTGATAGGACTCCGACTCCGGGGGTTGAGAGCACTCCGACTCCGGGGGTTGATAGGACTCCCACTCCGGGGATTGATAGGACTCTCACTCCGGGGGTTGATAGGACTCCGACTCCGGGGTTGAGAGCACTCCGACTCCGGGGGTTGATAGCACTCCGACTCCGGTGGATTGATAGGACTCCGACTCCGGGGGATTGATAGGACTCCGACTCCGGTGGATTGATAGGACTCCGACTCCGGGGGATTGATAGCACTACGACTCTGGGGGTTGATAGGACTCCGACTCCGGGGGTTGAGAGCACTCCGACTCCGGGGGTTGAGAGCACTCCGACTCCGGATAGCAAGTACATGTATATATGGCATGGTTTTATGAAAAACTGGTAACCTACATCATAGATCATTATAGGCTTACCTAAACTTGTCTTTAGTGATCATTGCTGTATCAATTATCAACCATTGTCGATGAAAGTTGATCAAATGTCGCTTTAAGTTGGATGCATGCGACTCGGCTCCTCCCATCTTCTTGATGTGTGCTTCACACGGTTTTACTCCAGTCTCCAATAGACAGGAAAATCCCTATCCTTCTCCAAAAAATATGAGTACACTTTCGATTTTAATATGCGCTTTAGAGGAGCCATCACACACGAGGCTTAACGTGAGGGTAAGAGGGAATGTTCTCAAACAAACTAGTATTTCATTTTTGTCTCTGATGTAACCTTTGGTGCGCATGTGTGATCGAGGCTAGGAAAGCTTGTCTTCTCTACTGAATCGCCGAATGAAAAGACAATCCTTTTTCACTATCACGGTTCATTCCCTCAACCAAGTCTTTTCCATTGTCTTTGCCCTCAACTATTGCAAGCTTTGCATGCAGCAGTGTCTATTTACTTTTGTTATACGGAGAAAGTTGACATACAAGTAAAGACAGCAACAGCCATGCACGAGGATAGATATTTCGGGTCTAGTTATAGGCCGGAGTCCTATAAATGATCTCAAATGATAGGACACTGACCCCGATTCCAGCAAAAATGATAGGACTCCGGGACTCCGACTCCGCATCCCCGATACAAACAATCTATTCTTGAGAAGCCAGAGGCAATTATTTTACTGATAATGTTGAACCACCGTTTCAGTCATTACAAGTTCTCCATCTCCTTCTTGAAGATTTTTCTAACACCAATGATGGCATCATCAAAAAGTGTAATTTTGATAAATCATAATTTCACATAATAGAAGGACACACTTGAAGAAAGGACCAACAGAAGTATCAAATTTCACATCACCTTCATTGGATGTATTTCGAAGAGAAATGAGGGTTGGTGAATTCTTGAAAGATATTCCTCACCTGAATTTTGCTTAGGAAGAACATTTATCTATCATTCAATTTTGTTACTGCACAGGAAAGTACAAGCTACTTGCATCCTGCATGTGTGCTTCTTTGTAATTGAGGTCAGCGTAGGCTTAAGGGTAGCCGTCTGCCTAATTCTATCAACATTTGAAGGAGCGGGACACTTCAAGTACTGCCTATTTCTACACTTTCAATCTAATAGAAATTCGACATTAAAATTAACAGGTGCTTGCTTTGATAATCATTTTATTATCGCTACAAAAACAGAGTAACGGAGGTCAACTTGACCACTCACTCTCACTCACTCCTCGTTTAACGTTCTTGAATTCCGTGACGCAGTTGGACGGTTGATGGCTCATCTCCACTTGCTTCGGTCTGCTGCAAGATCTTCATTTATTTGGAGCTTCTTCAGATCTTCCGAGATGCAACTCCTCCACGACTTTTTCGGTCTTCCTACTGGTCAGCGACCGCTCACTTCCATTTCTTCAACCTCTCTCACATTGTCCTCCGACCTCTTCACATGCCCAAACCAGCGAAGTCTGCTTCTCCGCATGAGCACTTCCAAGTCCTTCAGACCACACCTTTTCACTACTTCTTCATTTGGGATCCTGTCTCTCCATCTTACACCAGCCATAAAGCAAAGCATCGTCAAGTCACACGTTGTCATGACATGCATCAATTTGCTTGTGAGAGGCCATGTCTCCGAACCGTATATCAGGACAGATCTCAAGCAAGATCGATAAATCTGCCCTCTGCAGTGTAACGGTATTCCCTTGTTCGTTAGGAGGCTGGCGAGTTCCCTCCATTGTGACCATGTCGCCGCAATGCGAGTCCTCACCGCTCTCTCGACGCCTGCATCCCTGTCAAGCATGTCCCCAAGATAGCAAAAATGCTGAACTTGTGTACCACTCTTTGTATTTTATATTGTCATGCAGTTATTGTCTCTCTCTCTTCACTCAATATTTCACTGTAAATTTCATCAGAATTGCTCAAACGCATGACAGATTGCCCACTTCATCTTAAATTTTAGAATAATTATCGGTGTTGCACATAGCCAATTGTACACATGTACAATATGTTCACACGCGCACGTATGCACATTGTGATCTCGCTTTAATTAGCCGATCGCCTTGGCTTATCCTGACCAACGCATTCCTACACAGTATATCGCTCAATACCAATCACAGACGATAGATGCATGCCAAAATATTATTTTGTATCCATCTGGATGCTTTTCGTATGTTATTTCAAGTGTGGTGTGCTTTTCATACGATCGCCATACCAGCACAATGTTAAAGGAAAGCATCAATGATGTCTAAAGTAAGCTGATTTATGGCCTTTTGTCAATAAAGATCACACTAATCTTACTACTGTTTTGTAAGAAGTGAGATATTGACATTCAAGAGTCATACTTTCAATACTGAATTCGATTTTAATACACGTAATACACGCATTTCATAAATAATCAATAAATATTCAACCATCAACAATTATGCATTATGCAATTTTGAAATTAAGCATGTTATCAATCCGAAATAAAAACATTGTAATTCATGAACGCAAAAATAGTCATGTCTGAGGTATATAAGTCAGCATGTTTGCATGAAAGATATCGTTTGAATGAATTGATGTCAATCAACTTGGCTCATAAAGTAGAGCTAACCAAGTGTCCTGTTAATGCTACTTGACAAGTAGCAGCGACGACCTACTCGTAGAGCATAAAATTCACAATAAATCTAATCTAGTTACATAATAATAATAATAATAAAGAGACTTTATTCACCAATACAACGAGCGGTATATGGCATGGTTCACAAATCATGAAAATTTCGAATACTTAATGAATGAATTGTTGTAAACAGACGATCTCCGTTGAAAGCATAACAATTTTCTCCGAGATCTGATTTGGGAATCAGTGGATCTGACAATAAAAATTCAGATAGAGGATGGCATGCAGAAAACCTAGAAACTTTACGAATCAGTCGATAATAGATGTTATTAAGCATTTGATGAAAATCACATTTAAAATTGATATTGGCCCAACGACGAGCAACGCGATCAAGTCGTTCAAGTTTTTCACATGATACTTCTTTAGGTCGCAAATAACGGGCCAGCAGAAAGAAATATGGGTAAAAACAAGACCAACGTAGGCCTGCCAAACAATATCGTCTTGCCCACAGTTATACCGAATCCGTCTGACTAATGATAGGGAGCGGCAACATTTTTTGTACAGGAAATTAAATTGATCGTCCCATTTGTTATCGGAGGAGAAAAACATTCCCAAAATTTTGAGAGAAGGAACATCTTCAATGACAGTGCCATTCACATGAATATGAGTGGGAGAGGAAGAGGTCGGTTTGCCTAAAATAGTGAGACTCCTGGTTTTTGCTTCATTGATGCGGAGTTTCTTATTCTGAGCCCACTCGTTACATACCACACTATCAAAAAGAAATACTCACAATTGGTGCTACTGAAAAAAGTTATTTGACATTACACTGTAGTACATACTGTAATATATGCAATATTTTTGCTAGGTGACTTTGGGCTCTACATACGAGAGACATACGAATGAGGACGAATTTACATCTGGTCTCGTATATAAAACATACCAACAACTCGCATTTCATAGTAAAGCAACCAATCACATACGAAGGTAAGTGAGCTGTCGTATGAAAAACATACCAGATCTCTGTAAACATACGAGAATCTCGTATCAAATGTTAGTTTCAAATTGTATGCAATTTTCGTATCCAGCGATTTACAATGTATGTAGTATGAAGTGGCAAAATGTTTCCTGAATTCGGCGTTTCCTGTGTGACCTGAACATGCTCGCGCGTGTATCCGACTACCAATCGATCTCTCATGTACTGCAATGAGCATCAGGCAGCCGTAGTCACTGATGCACAGACTGAAATGAATGAAATACTGGATGTCAAATTAACCGCCAGTTTGTGCTAAACTTGTGCAGATTTTGTTACCTGAATTCCTTGTAATTACAGAAATATTGCTGTCTTGTAGAAATCATTCTGAAGGACGTTGGAACCCAATATGCGCCACCGTCAATCGCAGGTATGAAAGTCGTGTGAGAAGAGAGTATGATTGTTTTTGGTCATATCGACTTCCTAATACATACTGCGTGACAAAAATCTTAACACTTAGATTGACAAGATTTCAGCATTCAAGAAATATCAAAATTATCACTTAGAATAATAAAATTTGTTTCATACAGGTCTAGAAATGTGTGCGACTGTCCCTACCATTAAAGCAAGCTCAAATTCTATTGTTCACAGAGTCTATCCAATTTCTATTAATACCAATCTTTGAAAAAAAGATGTCCCTTTCGTAACTTTAAAAATAAAAAATGCCACAAGTAGGTTCTTCATTTTATTTCCACGAAATCTTTCGTCCAGTTCTCTTCATGGTGGATACACTGGAAATGAACGTATGATACACACTGCTATTGACTGTTAACACGATTCAAAGACATTCTGCACACAACGTGACACAATTTGCGGACGGAAGGTGGTGGAATAGATATCTACAACTCAAGGTGCAATTAAGAACAAATGAATTTTACCAAAAGAAGTAATTGCGACAGCTAGAAAATACGAAATCAAATGAAGTTATACTAAAAACATTAAGGAAAAGGAAAAGTATACTAAGTATGTACAAATAAAATAGAAAGCAAGAAAAAAGCAAAAGCTTAACAAACAACAGGTAAATAATAAATAAAAAGTAAATAAATAAAAATAATAAAAAAATACTTAGTATACTTTTCCTTTTCCTTAATGTTTTTAGTATAACTTCATTTGATTTCGTATTTTCTAGCTGTCGCAATTACTTCTTTTTGTAAAATTCATTTGGTCTTAATTGCACCTTGAGTTGTAGATATCTATTCCACCACCTTCCGTCCGCAAATTGTGTCACGTTGTGTGCAGAATGTCTTTGAATCGTGTTAACAGTCAACAGCAGTGTGTATCATACGTTCATTTCCAGTGTATCCACCATGAAGAGAACTGGACGAAAGATCTCGTGGAAATAAAATGAAGAACCTACTTGTGGCATTTTTTATTTTTAATAACAATCTTTCAGAAAATGCTTCGCAAGTTGGTTGGAGAATGTGGATACAAACATTTCATCATTTTACCTGCCTCATCCCACACGTGTTCGATCAGTGAAAATTAAGGAAGCCGTGAGGGCCATAGGAAACTTACTCAAATTCTGATATTTCATTGCCTGAGCTGTTGCCACCTGATGTGCTCCGTGTGGGCGAGCATTGTCATCCTGGGTGATGTGCTCCCTCGCTATTGTAACAACAAACGGAGTTACAACTCTCCAAGAGACAACGCTCGCCGATCAAGTTACTGCAATGACAACAGCAGCCGTTCATCCAACGCTCGCCGATCAAGTTACTGCAATGACAACAGCAGCCGTTCATCCACCGTGACAAAATTATGACGCTACCATTACCGAACCGATCATGTCCTGAAATACCACAGACTGCATGTCTCTCACCAGAACTCTGTGAGCATGAGCATTTCCATAATGGAAATGGACTGTGATTCTTTCTCCACATCTCACGATGTAACTCATCAGATAGCATACTACTCCCATTATTATCCTCTTTTTCTTTTGTATTCGAGACCTGTAGAACATTCTTCACTTTCTGCAGAAACTCGATCTTTCTTCTAGACTTTAAGATATACTGAATACCGATCCATGATGTGACGGCCATTGAAATCTATCGAGTTTGAATGGCATGATGAAGCAATCTCATGCACGGGTTGCCAAGAAAAGCATGTTGTCGTGCTATATTGATTGATGAATGATTCCGAGAGAAATGTCTATGAGTATGTCATTGTCATCAATTATCTTTGAATAGAAATTTTGTCTTACCAAGAGCATACATGCAGCTATTCACTTATTCTTAATAGTTTAGGAAGATCTATTGTTTTAATGATGTAATTAATTTCGGATACTATTCGACAACCATGATCAGATAAAAGAAATTAACCGTAGACGCAAAAGACATAAATTCAATGTAGGAATACCATATGAGATTTCAAGGTAAGTAATGTACAAATCAGAGGCCGTGCTAGCTGCCGACGAATTCAAATTTCATTTTAATGTAGTCAATAAGGGAATAGAAGAGAAATGTAGTAAAATGTTTAAATGCATCTTAACGCAGATCAGTAGGAACCACATGTTCTATTTTCCTAAGATGATGAAGGACGTAAATTTTGAAGTGATTGCAATAATATTTCACATTTCAAGGCATCGGAAGGGAGAAACAATTTGTCTTTCGATATATCCTGGAGAGGAAAGTTATAAATCAGAATATTACTTGATGAATGAGAAATGAATGCAATTCCCCATTGACAATCAAAAACCTTCTTCTCTGCAGTTCCCCTGTGTCTCTACAATGAAACAGATACGGGGCCCTATCATGAGGAGTTGGAGGTGGAACTGCAGCTCTTTCAAGAGCCCACCATCGGCGACCTGCGCGCAGCTGTGGCCAACGTGTTGGAGAGATGTCCAACCAAAACGAGAATGGAACAGTTCATTGGTACGTCCTCAACTGGAGATACTATTCTCTGGGCTGTGGAAGATGGAGCTGATGTTTTCTGCACCGCTGACGGTCGTTCTACCTATCAATGGGAGGATGTGACAGAACGGAATTGGGAGTGGTTAGATGACGATCGGAATCCTTTCACTATCGTTCCTGGACGGAGACTATTCATCGAGGTTTATGCACCTCGTCCCAATCATCCTAACCCGCAATTCTGAGACAGGAAAACAACATTCCTCGAGGCAACCAGTTTGCAATCAGTGTGTACCAACTGCCTCAAGCTCACCCATTTGACAGCATCCGGTCATTGAGGTTACATCTACATCCATGCTCATCATCTTTTCATCAGCACTTGAATGAGGCATTAGATTCATCTTCTGATGCAATGTATCGATGAAATTCCTGACTTCTACTGATCTCTAGCCTAATATAGATAATCTTGTTAAATCGATTATCGAGATTCCCTGGAAGCAGTTGCTATTGTTATAAAAACAAACCAGGAAGGTAACGTCATAATGCGCACGGAAAGCTTTACTTGCTCTTGACACGATCATGAAAGGTGTGCTTCGCTGGTCTGGTGATCTTCACGCCATGTAAGCAGAGTGAGGGCAGAGTTCGATTCCCAGCCGGCAAGCCATTTTTCATGGTGAAGGGAGGAGCAAGGCGCATAGATATATCATTCCAACCTCGTGAAAGCCGGAGCCATTGAATTGTGGAATACATTCTCCGAGGTTGTCTGGCAGCAGTTGTTGTCTGCACGGTTGAGGAATCAAATACATTTGCTACTTTGTCACACAAACCAATTTTATTGCATCTGTGGTGATATGCCGATTTATTCTCAATTTAGGTTTAGGGAAAACCAAGATTTATCGGTTAGGAAAATATGTGTGCTTTTTAAACATTGCGGTATGACAACTGATAGCCAGTCAACGGCTTCCCATTGGTCAACAGTCAAGACCTATAACAAGACAAACGACAAAGCCAAAGTTGTTATATAATAGACTAAACACAGAACAGATGCATGAAGGACATCAACTCAAATAATACAATATTTGCATAACGAATGTATGTGATACAAAATCACCACACATCGAAAAGCAATCAGTGAGTTACGTCAATCAATTTGTTCCTCATGGCATGGTTGAACCATCCTTCCAGAATTTTGTTATCAAATATCGTATTCCACATGATTGAGACTACCGATGGCCGATTGTAAAAAGATTTTCGTGATTTTCATAAATTTTTTTGATGGCAATAATGACTTTTAATGTCTCCATCATTTCAATTTCAATGTCATTTCTATAAGAACAAAATCTTCAATAAATGATATCGCTATGAAGAGGAAATTAGGTGAAAAGAGTAAAAATCAGGATCCTCAGGTAATATCCTTCGCTGATGTCGTGTTACGGGAGGTTCATTATGCAATTTTACACAAGGTGCGAAAATACCTCAATTGAAAGACGATTTTATTCTTCGAGCGTCTTTCATTACTTTTTGTAAAATTGCTCAGAGATTATGAACACATTTCAAAGAAATATGAAAATGCAGACTTCAATGCATTCCCACACACACCGGACCAACTGTAATATGAGAGGTTGCGATATTCGCAATATCGAGGCAGAATGCAGCGATCTTGTTCGATAACGTCTTATCGGTTGGATGAACTCAGAGGGACTTTGACCAAAGAGCTACATTCCATTAACTTGAGGTAAAAGAGGTCGAAAATGCACACGAAGGTGCGGAATGGGACTCAGAGTAGCAACAATCTAGCCCAATCTACCCAGCACCAAACTAACAGCAGCCCTGCACCACCTGGGAGGCCCTGATATGATACAATAGATGCAGGCATACAGGGATACTCCATTAAGCCGTCAAGGGACATAGCTGTCCTAATGGGAAGGTCCCTGGCTGGTTTACACCTGTGTCATTCTGACTTCCAACGAAAACAACCCTGTCAGCAATCCTCCAAATTATCAGAGTGTCTCAGGGGCACATTGTCAGTTGCAGGCACAGAATTAAATATTTTGTTTATCTGCTTCGGTTTGCTAGAAGTGTGATTAATACGAAATTGACGGCACATTGAACCTACTAAGTGGGCAAAAAAGAATTCCTAATACCTTACAGAGATAGGAAAAAAAGTCGTGCGTCGCTTGCGGATTATTGTGAGTTCCAGCTGAGTGCTTCGATTGCCATAATTCCTTCAGATTCGAAGAATTCAGATCATTGCCCACAAGTTTTCTGCATAATGTTGGTCCTTCCAATCATTATTAAAGAAAGTAGCAGGCGTACGAAAATTAGTTCACTTGATGATTTCACATCCTCTCCTCGGCATTTCTCACTGTATAGTGCATACATTGAATCGAAGCCAGGCATCGATGTGTGCTTTGGTGTGTGCAAAGTGATATCACAGCACGCACGCATCTCTCACTGCCTCTGGTGTCCTCTGCTGACAGCTTATTGTTTGTCATTTCCAATAGCAAGCGATACACGAATTATTCATTCAAGAAGGAGCAAGATATGCCATTTCGATATTAAGGTTACATACAATTCCTCCTTTCTATGAAACCGAAGCGCGCGCAGATGAATCTAATTATGTGGTTGCAGGAGTGTCTGCCTCAGTCATAAGCACTCGCTGGTAGAGATCAGGAACCAAACAAGAACCGACTGTGTCACCAAGTAGCCACACCAAACTATCGCTACCCCGCACACAGGCATCAAGTAACCGGACTCTCGGACATACGTGCTCAGTCCATTAACTTGAGACTTGCCAATGCGACATTGACAGTGCATGTGAGGACATTGCGAACCTCTCGACTCAAGGTGCACTGCGAGGAATCATACTTGCCGATATGAAGGGAAAATGATTTCCCCCTTGATTCTCGTGCATTTTGCACGTGACAGTATGTATCTAGGCTGGTCTGATCGATCGAACAGATACATGTAGATCCGCATTATTGCCTTGTTTTGTATTTCGTTCAGCATCCACGATTTGTCTTTTGATGTGACGAAAGACAAACGTCTTAAAGTTTGCTTCGAAGATCAGGATAATTGAGCGGTAACTTTCATTGCGCTGATTCTTGTGAATGCTGGGATAATTTGCTGCAAAATCTGCGGTCCTTATGAAAAAGACATTGATAATTTTAAAACTTTTTCCATACATTTAAATGTGAGATTATTGATGTCAACTGTTTAGGTCTTTTTTTGAAGTTATTGGTTGGGAAGAGTTAAGATGAATATTGATGTTAATTGTAAATATATATTTTAGCAATTAATTTCGATCTTCATTAGAAGATCATCGTCAGGCATAGAAGGAAAACATTTACATACAGAAAGATTCAAAATTCACATTGCATGAAGGATAACAAGATATCATAAGTAAGAAATAAGGCTGAGTAGGGGAAGAGGACTAGAAATGTGAGTAGGCCGATGGGACAGAAATTTGGGCTAAATTTTAGCAATGGCAAAGACAATAGAAATATACTGTGATCAGACTAAAAGGAAAAATGATAAAGAAGGAGAAAGAGGAAATGAAACGATGTGAATAATGATAAAGTGATATAGCATGATAGAAAATATTATGTATCACTGTATAAAATGAAAATCTCTGTAAAGGTCGAGTTCAGATTTGCCATTGATCTTCGGGTTTCATTTGTTGATAAGATAGGGTTTCTCGTAAATGTAGGCTTCATCTGAATCATGGAATAGAATTATTGTTGAAAAGAGTTTTGTTTGACAATTTTGAAGACGTTTGTATATTGATGAGGTGGAATTTGTGGAATGTTTACCTGCATCTGATGTGGAGTGTTCTTGTGGTGCCTCCAATGTAGAAGTTCATACAAGAATTGCATGTTTGTTTATACACTACGTTCTTCCGATAGCAAATTGATTGATTAGCGCCGACGGTTCACCATTACCAATTGTTGAAGAACTTAAGATCCTGGGAATCATCTTTGCATCAAATCTAAAGTGGAACCTGCACATTAAGTATGCTGTCAGCAAGGCGTCTCGCAGAATCTTCCTGATTAGAAACTTGAAACGGTCTGGTTGCCCAAGTGAGCTTATTTTTTGTGCTTATGGTGCTTTTTTAAGATCTGTTTTATTATATGCATATCCAGTGTTCTGTAACTTACCCATTTTTCTCCAGAATAAGTTATTGTGTGTCGAAAAACGTGTTCTTCGCATAATTGGTTGTGATTTCCACCATGAGAATTTGTTAAGTATTGGTGACAAGTCTTGTAAAAAGTTTTTCAGACAAATCGAGTGTAATAGGGACCATCCACTTCGGGAAATGTTCGAGGAGAAACAGTGTTTTAGAACTAGAAATTCAAACTCTCTGAGACCACCAGTAATGAAGACTAAACGCTTTTGTGAATCTTTTGTAAAGTTTTGTACGCGCCAGTGAAATTGAAATTGAATTTGTGTTTTTATTTTTACTTTTTACTTTAAAACTGCATATGATTTTATTTGATTGTGATGTGCTCACCGATTTTTCATGTGAGGCAATATAGATGGTTCATTCTCATTCTCATTTCATTCATTCATTCATTCTCTAGTAATGCGGCAATTTTGTATAGAGCAAGCTTGAGCTGTTTTTCTATTTTTCAAAGCACTTCTCAATATTTCTGCTTTTTCTTGTCAATCTGACATTAACGTTTTCTCGGCGGAAAACGGTTTTTAGTTGATTGTCAATTTTGTTGGAAACATATGGAAATAGAAAATATAAGAAGTCAGTATGTCTTAGCCTTTGATTTTTCGTGCTGTGTTAGTCTTTCTTATCTTTTGATTAGGATAATTGTGTTGACGGAGTATTTCGTTGAATTTGTTCTCACGTTCTCTTGTTTAGGTCTAAAATAGAGTGAAATTCGCTTCAACTTTTACTTGCTTTACTTGCACCTGTCCATCTTCAGGAAATAATCATCGAGTTAAGAATGCTGACATTCATTGACTTTTTAAAAGATGAGAATATCGAGGTTGAAGGATCTCATTCCTCTCCACCATACACTGTAAACTATAGGGCACGAAATTTCGCTTGAATTAGGCACGAAATTTAGGCATCAATTCTAACCAACACAAGGCACGAGTAGTCACGAAGTTCATAGTGCCGGGTTCGTGCCCATTGATTTTTTCTTCGATTTCATTGGATAAACAAACATTTGGTTTGGTGCCTATTAGTGTCTAGTGGCGCCTACTGGTACCTCGAGGCACTAGAAAGGCACTAACTGGCACGAAATTTCGGTTTCGTGGCTAAATTAGTGCCCTGCAGTTTACAGTGTAGTAGGCCTATGCGCAGAAATTACTTGATTTCTTCTAGCTTGCCTTAGCCGTCTATACTTGCATTGTTTTTGTATTTTTGCTATTCAATTGTTGGTAAATACTAAAATAAGGATGGTGGACGCACTACAACCCATGCGGTAATCTACTGTGCATACCTCTGGACTTCGATAGTATAGATTTTCCAACTCTATGGTACAGTATCAGTATTCCATGTACTCTTCTTCATAGTTATAGTGGGCTTTTAACACTAGAACCGCCATTGCAGTCAAATTGACTGCAATCAATTTTTGAATACAGCCAGAGCCTTAACTGAATTAGTTGTGATAATCAGAAGCTATGACATTTATTGCACATATCCAAGGAATGAAATTAAGTTAGAATTCATGAGTAAATATATCTATGGTTGAAAATACACGACAATATATCTTTAAGCGCCAATTGCAGTCATTTTGACTGCAAATCAGTAAAGTATTAGTCTTCAACTTTCAAGCTTAGATATCTCATTTTTAACGCTAACAAAACAGTGAGTCATCATTCATCAACATGAACAGGATCAAGTCATGGATATACCATATCGATCAAGTGTTTAGTTTCTCATCATACGCTCACTTTAGAAGAAAGTTGACTATCAGAAAAGGACAGTAGAAGTCTTACGATGGCAGCACGACGTCGACGAATATCTGCGCAAACTGCTTTACAGATGATAACGCAATTGAATGGAGAAGTATCGGATGACGAAGAGGTGACCATGGACGAATTTATAATCGAGAGTGAAAATTCATCCATTAGTGACAATGAAGATGTTGAGATTGACGACGAATCAATAATCAGACCGACTGGGCACATAACGGAGACCGACAAGAAACCGAATTACCACCATATCTGGGTAAGATAAAAGTACTTTGTGGCAAGAAACAAATCGTGAGCGACGAGGACCGATCTCTTCGAAGAATATCTTCACAGCTAAACCCGGACTTTCTTATCGCTGCAAACGATCTATCTCCTCAGACGATGTATTTTCCGCCTTTCATCTTCTATTCGATAACTATATTGTGAATCACATTCATGCATGTACAATAACTGAAGCCAATCGACAAAAACCTGATTCGGAATGGTCCTTCTCCAAAGAAGAGCTGCTCGCTGTAATTGGAATTATGTATATTCGTGGTGCGACGTCAGCCTCAAAGTTTGATCTTGAAGCATTATGGAGTGATAAATGGGGTATTCCAATAGTACAGAAAACTATGTCTCGCAACCGCTTTCGTGAGATTATAGGATTTCTCAGATTTGATGAGAAAACTTCTCGGCGAAGTAGAGTTTTATCCGACAAGTTCTGCTTGATACGTGATATTTGGAAACGTATGATTGACAATAGCCAGGACATGTACACCCCTAAAGAATTCCTCACGATTGATGAACAGCTCTTGCCATCGAAATGCAGATGCCCATTTACCCAATATATGCCGAACAAACCGGATAAATTCGGCATAAAGTTCTGGGTTCTGTGTGATACCGAAACAAAATATGTCCTGAACAGCTTACCGTATTTGGGAAAGGAGGAAAGTCGTCCAAGCAATGTTACTTTGTCTGAATACGTCGTTTGTGAATTGGTGAAACCGTACAAGAAATTGGGATATAACATCACATGTGACAATTACTTTACGTCCTTGAGTCTTGCCTCTGCATTGGAAGAACAAAAGATTACCATGGTTGGTACCATCAGGAAGAATCGCCGCGAATTACCGGAAAAGTTACCTCAAATGGAAAAGGATATGATGCGTTACGAATCAAGATTCTTCTTGAACTCTAACAAGAAATGTTCTTTGACGGTGTATAAATCAAAATCAGAAAAATCAGTCTGCGTTCTATCGTCGATGCATGAATCTTGTACTTTTGGCGGCGGACCGAAAAATCTTCCCGAAACGGTCAATTTTTACAACAAAACGAAAACATGGCGTTGACATGTTCGATAGCATGACACGTATGTATTCCACGAAGGCGGGCTCACGCAGATGGCCAATGCACGTATTTTACAATTTGTTGGACATCGTTGCCCTAAATTCATGGATTATATATAAAATTGCTTGCCAAAAATCAATCTCAAGGCGAGATTATCTTCTTTTCTTGGGAGAGAGAATGTGTCAAATTTTCAAACCTTTTGAGGTCAATTTGCCTGCATCCGTTTCAGAATCTCCAGCTAGAACAGCACTAAAGCGAAAGGAGTGCCAAATAAGCAAACATAAGAACAAAGGTGGGAATGTTTGCAGTACATGCAAAAAATGGTGCTGTGGTCCATGTTCTGCAAACAAAATCATCATTGTTACATGTATAAACTGTGCCAAATGATTTTTGGAAACCATGACAGTTTTGCAGTTACTGTAAAAACCAATTACAGTACAAATTAGAACTTTGTTTTTTTGCTGCCTTTTATTATAATTTTCAATTCTTTAGGAAATATAAATAATAATAAATGAATTTATCATTCCAAAAGTAAAATAAATGCTATTAGACAAAATTAAATAACTTACTTGCAAAAAGTCAACTATCCAATAAACAGTGATATTTTTTTCGCAGCAAATTCTAAATAATTAGTTTTAATGCATAAATGAAAATATAGTGCATAACACAGTATATATGTTTACTCATATAAACCACTTTGTTTATGAAAGTAAGTATAGCAATAATATGTCCAATTACCATGATAAATGATGAGCCAATAATAACCGGTAGAAATTTTAGGATGTCAGGTAATTACAGGGTTCTATTCATTATCTTTTATGTTGCAGTCATTTTGACTGCATTTGGCGGTTAAAGGTATGTAAAATTCTTGGCGGTTCTAGTGTTAAGGTTCATACTGCTTTTTATTGACTAGCTATGGCGTGATATAAACCAAGCCGTATGCGAGGTTTACTTCTATTCCTCCATTGCCTATGTCCCCATGTTAATATAAAGTAGACGAAAAAGTGTATAAACTACCTATTAATCCAGATATCTATATTTATCCATGTGATAAGATATTACATCAGTAGTATTGCAAAATGCAAAATTGAATTTCATCTACTGCTTGAAAGTTCATCTACTGATGTGATCTCTGATACTGCATCCTTTAGAAAACATATATAACAAAACATAGTTAAAATGTACAATTGTTAAATGAACAGTTATTAAATATGATTGTTTTGTTTGGCTTGGTAGCTTCTTGCTCTGACTCTGACAAAAAAGATGTAGACGGGACAACAGAGGACACAGGCTGTGGGTTTGAACCAGAGAGTATGCTTCCCATTTCTCTTTCCATCAGCTGCTCATGAATATAGACCTCATCGGCGTCTGATATATGGCCCATGCGTTTCTTTACCACCTCTTTCGGTATCCCTGCCTTCACCAACCTTGTCTTAGCTGAGCGGCGTAAGCTATTATATATATTCGTGTAATATCCTGTTTTGCCAATGCTAGACATGAATCGCTTGGTAACACCTTCAATCTGATGAATTCCCAAAGGTTGAGCTTTGTACCACACTGATGAAGTCGGATTATTGATCCTCGCTAGGTAGAAATCAGGCAATTTACATTCAGTCGGTCTATGCGAAATGTACAGTTCATAAAGGTTTATCACGCAGCGACTGGGGTTTTCTTTGTTAGGGAATATTCTCACAGATTTTGGATCCAATGTCGATTGCTTCAGACCAAAGTTTTTGCATTTTGATACATGTTCTGTGTATCGAAGAACCTTCTCTCCATTTTCTGTTATTAGCTTCAGTTGACTGTTGTTTCCAAACTTCAACTGCTTATGTTCTGCTGCTGCACGTAATCCCAATTGAATTCCGAGACAGTAAATCAGACTTTCTTGGAGTTGAGTTGGTGTACCAGATCCTAGAATACCCTTCTGCCATAATTCCTTTTCATCATCCTCAGATATTGGTTTCTGCGCGTTTTGGGGCTGCAACATTTCCTTCTTCTGCGCTGACTCTCATTTCTGCGTCAAGGACATCGCGTGCCTCTTTGAACTCTGTAGATTTGAACAATGACCAATCTCTGCCGCATTCGTATTGTAAATAATGTTGTATCATTGCAAATATAGACTTTAACGATTTTGGCGGGTATTTCGTTCCGTCCTGTTTACGCACATCTGCCAAAAAAAACTTTAAGCAGTAATTCAAATCGCTATCGCTCATCTCTTCCAGCTCATGGAACACCTTGCACCCATCCAGTCTTATTTTCCATTCACTATGCCATGATTTGAACAGCTTTACACATGACTTTTCTTTCTTCTTGGTTCCCTCAGGTACTCTTCTTTTCAAATGTTCTTGTATTTCTTCTGATGATGTTGTAGCAAATCTAGAGGTTGATGCAGAAGTAGCTTGTTGTGTACAGTCATCATCGAAAAAGTCCATCATAAGAGAATCGAATTCGTCAAAATATTCTTCTAGAAATGAATCATTCATTCTTCGTAGGCTTGACACTTAGACAATAGTGAAATTGTGGCAGAGAATTGATTTCTCAGGCATATTATATTATTGAAAATTAGTTTAAAATTTAGAAATCTAAGTATTACAGATTTCCATGACTATGTTCGGGATATAGGATCAGATGATCATGGACATCGATAGATCATTGATAGATGCCCATTTATATGATCGGAATAGAAATATTGATAAACCACTTCTTTCGGAGTAAACCAAGACATCTACTCGTGCTTCGCACTCGTAGATGATCCTTGGTTCACTCCTCAAAACAGTGGTTTATCATATACATCTACTGTAGAAGTATGTCTACCCTAGATAGAAGCACCATGTTACAGTGAATGCCGTAGTATTGAAGGTTATCTATGGAATCAATCAATATTATTTCATCAATTTCCATACTGATATTGCAAATGGTCAGATTAGATATTATTTCTATGCATGTGTTGAAAAGTTGATGTTATCATAGCGCTCAGAGCGCATGAGCATTGGTTTTCTGTCCCAGTTCAACTTATCAGTCTTTGCCATAGAAATTAACAATACCATAGAAAGTCCTAGAATGGAAATTGCATGAAAATTATGGTACACGCCGGGGGAACTTAGTTGGGGCAAAAAGAAAATTGTACGAGTTGGTTCCCATGTTTTCTGGTTGGCATTTATATTTATCAAGCCAATTTGTGATCTAGGCTGTTCCCCTTTGTCCAAAGATCATGTACACAAAAGCAATAGTGAATTTACAAAATACTGCAGCGACAGGATGACAAAGAAGGAAATCCTCTAAAACATTCTGTATGTTCATCATTTTGAAATATCTCTCCTATAATCTATCAAGAGTATAATCAGACACATATGCAACTTGTAATGTCGATTTGCAGAACATGCATTGCTCCAGCTTGAAATCAGAGGCCAAGAAATGTACAGCATTTATTTTACTTTAAAGGGCCCCTGTTCATTATATTTGAACAATTTTCAAAATCTCTGCATGCATTCGAAAATCAGCTGCCAATATATCATCAAATTATATCACATAAGTCATTCAATGATTAATTGAGGATTAATTCCAGCGACATTCTATTTATCTGAGAAATGATTGTAGGTAAAGAAGCTTTCAATGTGTTTATTCCAGAAAAGCGCTAGGTTTCTTAACAGCTTGACCGAGAAATTATCCAATAATTAGAAATATTATCTGTGAATTCTTGAGATGTTCTTCCAACCAGTACAGCGACCACTTTCAATATGACTCTGAACCAAAATTTATTTGGTATTCCAATGTTGAAAAATTGTATAATGGTTGTCAATGACTGGCACAAATAGGCACAGTATATTAATCCATGGAATGGTAGGCTATTTCACATGAAACAATACCACCATCTCACTAAAATTCTCTTCATAAAGATCCGGTAATTTGCTGTCAACAACTTTCACAACCAACTTGGCAAATAGTTTGACTATGATATAATGTTTTAGATCGAATCTCATCTACAGATTATAGATTTTTCCATGTGCCATCATTGTACATAGGCAAGATATCAAACTTCCATTCTAGTGTACTATTATCTACTTCTATGGTCTTTGCGGTCAACACTTTGCAGTTCGTGAACTTTTGTGCTGCAAAGAATATTTCCGTCATGATTTTACTTTACCTATATTATTTTGATTGTAATTACGTTGAATGTCCTTCACTAATGCCTAAATCTAGCATTTGAAACATAGAAACATTACAATGTACTCAATTGCATTATATTGACCTAATGCAGAATCAAAAATATGAAATTGGCAAACAATTTATTGTTAACACAATTATCAACATTATTGGTATTTTGGTTTTCTGTCAGATAGCTGACAATATTCGATAGAACTGACTCCTCGATCTTCGTATCTCTTGCAAACTGTTATTATCTTCATCATTTCTGCGGTTCTTTTCATTTTTAAGTCGCTATTTGGCTCATTAATAGAATGTGACAAATACTGAACACTGATTAAAATTCAAAAAGCCTTCTATTGTAATGTTTAGTAGCCTATGTCTATTCCTAGTCCATGGATAGAATTATTATTCATTTTCAAGTATGACCATAGACTTCTTAATGTATGGCCGACAAATATGACGCTGAGATATCTAGCATATTCCAGATGGAGATGCATGCATAGAAATAAATATATTACCTTCACTCGACAACGATATCGCTCCTCGTACTGAAAATTTGACTTTTTAATCTTCGTGAAAATAATTACTACATAGAACACTTCCCCTGATGGTTAATAATTAGTTTATTGACGACTTACCTCTTACTTTTCTTTCCCTGATTTTCGTGCCTACTCTTGCCTTATGCTGTTATGCCTTTTTGTAATCTACAAGTATAATATGTTCGTATAATATATATAATAGTAATATAACTAAATAATATAACTATAGCTATATGATATTAATGTAACTAAATATAATGTTCGTATAAATATATGTTTTGCCATAATTAGTTTAATGAAATTTTCATAGATTTTAAGTTAGTTCTATAAAATATCTGGGAGTTTATATGAGAAATCAGGTCTCTTATGTTGATATGTTGTATTTGAAATTTATAAGAAATCCAGCGATCATAGCCAAATTGTCGCTAAAAAGTGTGAAATGATGCTACCTTCATTTGATGCACATTATGGTGAGTGGAACTTTATTTTGTGTTCTAGTGTCATAATGCTCTTCCTTTCAAGAGGATAAGAATTTGTCGTTTGGAAATTCATTTGATCTTGTGAAATTTGAGCACTGTTTGATTAGCCAGTATAGCTCAGCATCTAACATTGCTGCAACAAGTGCCGAGAACGAGGAGTGCTCATCCTGGATATGATTAAATCAAAATTAATACGAGCATATAATAAAATCCAGCAAAAGTGGTCCCGTTTTCTTGTCCACTCAAAATGATACTCGAAAATTTGATTTCCTTGCTCTTGGTAGTTTTATCTGGTTATTGCAAGATACAGTATGTGTGTTGAACCAAAATCTAATTACTACTATGTCATCTGTAGTCGAGTTTCTGATGCGAGGGCGTCGAGGTGACATCTCACAGTGCTCATGATGAATTCAGTAAGCTGACAATCTAGACATATGGTGCAATGTAAGCAGGCATAAATAGCCTACAATAGACACGATTCTACATGTATATTCAAATTTCGAAACTGTTTCCAGTTATCATATTGATTCTATAACAAGAGTTAATAGCTGAAAACAGCATGAATGCATTTTATGGCACACTTTGTGGCTATTCTCTTATGTTCACATTACAACATTATGAATTGGAGTAGGCCTAGAACAGGACACAAGTGTCTCTACTGGTAGCATCCTGCAAGTAGATTTAGGCTGGCATGCATCCATGTATTTATGTTTGATAATGAATTTATAATGCATATCCAATTAATTCTATGAGGTCTCGTGGAATCTTGTAAGATTGTCAATGATGATTTTATCTTAAATTCTTAGCAGGCCCTGTCTTCATTATCAATTTGAAAATCCAAGATGATAACAGGAGCTAGTGAGTGAAGTTATGTTTATGTTTCAAATATTTTAAATGATGTTTTCATAATTTCTTTGAATTTCTTGTTGTTTTACTCATATTTTTTAATTAGGCGTCGCAGCGGTTAAATCGGACTATCGAGGTGTGTACAATGAAGGCTTTATTTTGACGAATTATGCAATAGAGCGGTCCTCTGCAATGGGTATTTCTTCATTTTCTTGAATACTGGTTATCCCACTCCACTTCTGTCCATCAGCTGATCCAAAATAAAGGAAAATGATCCCAGAAAATACGGAGACACTACAAGTAAGATAAAAAACGTGATTCCACTCCGATCTAGATCGCTCCTTCGTCGTCAGAAGTCCTACAAATGCCGGAGCTAGAACTCCGCCAAGAGTAGTAAATGCATTTGTGAATCCAGTTAGCGTTCCGGAGTATTCAAGAGCTAAATCTAATGGTGCAAGATAATATGGCAATGACGAAAGCTGAAATGCACACATCCCGATGGTCAGGAGACCGAAAATGGTCCACTTAGTACTTTCTATCAAAGCAAGAGTTAAACATACAGTGGATATCCCAAGACAACCAATGCCAGTGCAACATTTCCGAGCAAATGTCTTGGACACCAATTTCTTGTTTATTGCACGGTCAGTCAAAGACGAGGAGAAAATCATTGTAGAAAGTGAGACCAGAGTGGTGAATGATAACAGCTTTGAGTTTTCTTCAACTGGTAGGTTCAAAATGTCATTGAGGAATTGAGGTAGACATGAAAAAAACATGTGAATGAACCAGCCGAGTCGAAATGATTGTATAAGAAGTGAAATGGTTGGACGACAGAAGAGAATTTTCCGCCAAGGTATTTCACTCTGATTCACCTCTTGTTGGTTCGAGTTCAATGACCTTTCAATAAGAAGTTTCTCCATGGGACTGATACGAGGATGATCAGTGGGTGAATTACTAACGACCAATATCCAAGGAATGAGGGTCACAATCCCCAGACAACCATTGATGTAGAAAACTGATGGCCATCCTCTAAGCTCCACAGACGCACACACCGGCCCTGAATACAGCAGGCCTAGAAATTGACCCATAGGAACACCAGCCTCAGCGACAGATGACAACATGGCCATTTCTTGTGGAGGAATCCAACGTCCAAACATGGCGAATATTCCAGGCCATGTAATGCTTGAAACTATGCCTTTTAAGGCAATGATCACCATCAAGAAGTATGGGCTCACACTGGCCGAGATGGGAGTGACAAGGTTCATAGCAGATAAGCCGAATACACCGACGACGACGACCCATTTCCCACCATATTGCTGCGCGATGCTGCCACCCGGCACTTGAAAAATTAGATAGCCAAAGTAGAATGAACTGAGAATAAATCCCTGAGTTTAACGAGACCATTGATAGATAGGAGCATGTCGTCACAAAATTTGATGTATTTTCATCTGATGTGTTTACCATGGCGACCATGGACACACCGACACCAGTTCTCAAAGAGTACACAACTGCACATGTCAATAAAGATAGAACAGACAAGACATAACGTTGTTGAACATTGTAGCACATTCCTGATGCTCGTCAGCTCAATCAACTGGGGTAGAACGCTACAATGAATTAAGTCATCTCTGAAGTAAATGCGGTTACATAACAATCTGACGATGAATTGCCAAGGGTAAATGCCGTCAGTCACGGTCATGAAAAGAATGATTAGCGTCTGTTGACTTCATTTTCCTCATCGAGGCGAAATCTGGGAAAGAAAATGAAACATGACAGAAAGGAGAGAGGGAGAGAGAAGAAAAAAGAAGAGGAAGCATATATGCATTACAGAACAGAAAATTATGTTTCAGCATTTAAGATTTCAAGTATTCAGGTATTTCAGAAAACCAATTTCGAATTATATTAGATGATTAGATCTTTAGAATCTAATCAAATTCGAAAAGCGTATCATTATTTCACAAAACATGACATTACTCAACAGTGGCGGCTTTAGCGATCATGCCCTTCATGCTCAGCATGACGAAGTATTTTGTCTAATTTTCCTCCACACAAATCAACGATGCCAACCACAAGAAAGGGAAAGTTTTGAATCAACAAAAAAACTTCCAACATCATTTTCAAGCTTTGACAACATTTGATTACTATGTCAGATCATGTTGCTGTGACATTAAGGTCATACTCAATTAAGATTTATCAAGTAGCTAACTTGTTCTAAAAAATTCAGGGGAACGCAAGTCAATTCGAGCATACCTCATTTGTTATTGGCCGGATCATCTGACGGGAGAACAATAGCAAAATCTGCGGATGACGATTTACATACTCCATCTCATGCCGTGGACGGGAAGCACAAATGATACGTATAGCTCGTTTCAACCAACTAACGGTAGCTGATTGGACGGCAATCTGCTGATTTTATCGGTGTAGTGAAATCATGAGATGTCTCGAGTCTCAGTTGTTTACGACTCTGATGATGAGTATCATGATTTGACAGCAAAGGTTTTTGAGATGCTCCCCAATCATAAGACGGAAGAACGAATTGCATCAGAATTGTGTCCCCTTATGTTCAAAATTATTGACACAATTTCTGAAGGTATGGAAGCACGCTTTCGTGATCACAAAGATTTTGAATTTCTGAGCCTCCTGGACATGAATTTCTTTTCTTCTTATCAATGGGATTTCCCTCACCATCTACTCCGATCTCTAAAATCTGCATATGAAGATTTTTTTGATATAAGTCGTCTCCAAAATGAATTAAAATTTATTTATCACGATGATGACTTCAAGAAACCATTGAAAGACTTATTAAAATTCATTTTCTCTGAGGATTTACAAAAGAGCTTGCCCGAAGTTGTAAAACTTTTGAAACTGTGTTTGACCATCCCTATTTCGTCAGCCAGTAAAAATTGATGAGCATGACCTAACAGAAATCCATAGAGCCGCCACTGTTACTCAATCTGCCGTGCTCGATGCAAGTGTTGAAGATTTGAAAATGTCACAATTGAGTGTTGCTGCTTGTCATCAAATCTGATGTCTACTCTGCCGTAATTATATTCTGTAAAACGATACTTGCTTTTATGCTTTACCACTCTAACAAGTACTAAGTAGTGTGTCGTATTCAGAGAATTTACATCATAGGATGTAGTTTTGATTGATCTCTCTGTCAACATAGGTCAGCAATAACATGAATTGTTGCAAGTCAAGAAATGTGCTCAGATGGTTCCAGATTTTCTCAGCCAGTTGATGTGGTGACAAATCATCCAGCAAGTTGTCAAATCGCCATGATCCCAACACGCAGCAGCAAAAAGTGGCTCAACAGTTCAAATTTTCACCTTCGAGTGTGAACTGAATTTTGTTTAGAGCTGCATCACTGCGTCACTACCGCTAGCTGCATGCTAACTCAATCGATTTGGCCTCGTGTCGCGTCATTTATTGATATTGATTCTTCATCATGTTAGTACTCAACAAATATTTCAGTTCTACTCTGAATTTAAGTTCAGTGATTCTAGTACTCTTCTGTCTGTGTTCGGTCTCTTCTGTGTACTCAGATTCATACTTAAATTGGACTTCATAATTTACAGTACGAACAAGTAAGTTGAATCGACATTCCACAAGCAATCTTTCAAATTTCACTGGTTTTGTAGGAATGTGCGTGTAGAATGCTTGAATACAACCTTCACTCGAACCACCTGTACACATTGGATGATATGACGAAATGGTCACGTCTGGAGAGACGAAATTACTTCCTCCTTTAGGCTTGCAATAGTCTGTCTCCTTCCTGACCACTTAGACAAGGAATCTAACGTCAGGCTTACACAATGCTGCTCCAAGCCAAAGTAGTCATCTTTCACATTTTTCCTTGCCTGTTAATCAGAAGACTTGATTTGAATGCGCTTCCGGCTGCGTGTGTACAGTTCTAGCAAAAACGTTACTGTAGTGAAAGTTTTCTTCCATGCGTTGTCTTCCTCAATGTCAACATTGTCACCTTTTGGCATGAAAGAAAGGTCATTTGCAGAGATCCGAGACGAAATTCCGACTCTGTCTATGAACTATTCGTCGGGAAAGATATATGTAGGCCTAGGCTTACATTAGGAGATTTCAAAACACAATCAGAACCACTGCATGTTATAACAGCTCTGAAAATCCTCAGCAGATCTATGTTTTGCATTCCTCAGGTCTTCTTGCATCATGACTTCAGCCATATTGATGAGTTAGCTTCATTGGGGGTGGACATGGTCCCGAAACACTTTCTGGCGTAATGATTATTTGGTCATGGTACTTCTTGATGTGGATGAAAACTATGAGGCGTGTTCAAATGAAACCCGTTCGCTATACTGTATTTGTAGAATACTAAGCAGACAAAGTAAAAGCACAATGAGTTAGCAACAGTTGTGTATTATTAACATAAAAACAGAAGCAACAATCAAAGAAAGTCTCCGTTGACTTCCCGGCACTTGTCTCATTGCTTGGGTAGGCGTTGAATTCCGTCGGCAATGAAGGACTTCGGCCGTCCTTTGAACCAATCCCTAACAGCTGCCTTCACTTCTTCGTCTGATCGGAATCGTTGTCCCTTGAGAAACTTCTTCAGCGGACCAAAAATGTGAAAATCACAAGGTGACAGGTCAGGACTGTGTGCAGGGTTTTCCAAAACTTCCCAACGCTTCCTTGTCAATGCGTCAGATGTCGCCTTCGAAACGTGTGGTCTTGCGTTGTCGTGAAGAAGAATGACACCTGAAGACAACATACCGGGTCGCTTGCTCTTTATCGCTTGTTGAAGCTTGTCCAAAGTCTGGATATACCGCTGCGAATTGATTGTTTCGTTGGGTTCAAGAAACTCGAGGAGCAGCGGGCCTTCCACTTGGATACTTCCACTGAATGATGCCATGAATACATCAAGAATGATACATAGCAGAAACCATCTTCGATACGTGCTTCTCAGTTGCAGAACTTGAGCGAATGCGTAATAAATGGCCTGACACATGAAAAACAGAACTGGAGCATCTTGTGCATTAGGGTGGTCCAAGCTCCCACAGGAAAAAATGAAGTATCTCCAATCTTACTTCCCACCCCGGGAAAATGTTCCTTTTTATGAGGAAATTGAAAGTCTCCATTAGCACTCTTCCATCCGAGGTCATTTAGGGGTGCCTCAAGGTCATCAAAGGGTCAAGCATAAAAAAATCATATTTTTTGGCATTTTGGCTCCTTTTCACGAATATCGAGTGAAATGTAGGACATGATGAGTCCACCCATGACTTGAGACAAAAGTCACCAATGGATGGAGCGGAGACTCAAAAGGGCTCTAGTGGCAATTTTTGATCCGAGGTCACCCAGGGATGCCTCAAGGTCATCAAAAGGTCAAACATCAAGTCATTTTCTGTGCAAATTTGCTATATTCATGAATTTTGAGTGGAATGCAGGGCAAGATGAGTCTACTCATGACTTGAGATAAGTCGTGGATAGATGGAGAATAGACTCAACGGGTCTCTATTTGCACTTTTCGATCAGAGGTCACCCAGGGGTGCCTCAAGGTCATCAAAAGGCCAAACATCACAGACTCATTTTTTGTGCAAATCTGCTATCTTCACGAATTTTTGGCAAGATGCAGGGCAATATAGGTCCACTCATGACTTAAAAACGAGGAATGCTAGGATCTGAAGATGTGGCTGGCTTTTGTTTCAATAGTCGACCGCATAGTTTCGAAGTGTTTTTTCGAATAGTCGAAGGTGTTTAGCTGGTGAGTCACAGGCTGTAGAGATAGTGCAGGTTTTCAGAACTCTTGAAGTCATGATTAGAAGCAATGTATTTATTTCATCTTTGCACCATAGAAACCACATTTTCTTCTCTCGTCTTGCTCCTTTAGTCAAACAGAGCGCAAGTTGATTTCCACGCGATCCGCTCCAATGAAGTCTTCCTTCGACATACACATTTTCACCTGCAGCTCAGACCACGTCGAAAAATCGAATTTCGCGTCAGTCATCTGACTTCGACCGGTTCCTGGTGGAGCTTCAAGGGAATTTCGTGCTGCCACAGACCACACTCCCCACAACAAAAGAAACTTTGCAGCAGCTCATGGGGCGGATCAGCAACGGTGCTTCCCTCGCAGAAAGTGCCTGAGAGACCTCCTACGAAGTTATTAGGCTTTGGGAGAAGGCTCACCTTCTAACACGTGAGCATAGGCACATCACCACTTCTATATCGAAGCTTTACGAGAGGCTGCGAGAGGTGAAAAGAATCACATCAGAAGAACTGACACTCAGCAGAAGCGGGAAGAGCAATTCCGGCATGGTCTAGACAAGCTCTTCGACATCTCCCATCACCGGCTGCAAGAATCGGTCAAAATAGAGGAAGATCGTGAATTTACTCGAAGATCAAAGGAGTGTGAGGCTCTTGAAGATTAGCGCAGAAGGAGTGGGCGAAGCGCTGAGATTCCCCACGGTGGGACTAATCGAGCGATGCAAACCAAGCAGCTATTGTGCATCATGCGCGTACAAGACTGGCAGCTGGAAGATGGTCTTGTTGCTCTCTCCTTTGACACAACTGCTAGGTAACACTGGAAAAACATGTAAGGACTTGCGTGATCTTGGAGCGGATGCTCAATAGGAAGCTCATGTGGCCTGGCTTGCCGTCATCATGTCCTGGAGCTCTGTTACGCCAGGTTGGAGCAACAGTGTTCGGGAAAACTACCGGACCCTCCAACAGAGATTTCAAAGACTTCAAAGACATCTGGTCCACCCTCAACAAAGCAAAAGCTGGTCCACTTTGGAGATACGTGAAAGGTTGGATGGCTATTCGGCAAACGTCTGTTCTGGATCAGCTAAGTGGCAATTGTTGACCAACACCAACCAATGGCTGCATGAGGACTACAAGGAAGCGGCAGAAATCGCATATTCACTTCTTGGTGGCAGAGAATCTGAAAATAAAAATTCAGGAAGCCAGGTGCCTTCCATCACGCTCGCTGGATGGCGAATATCCTGTTACTACGGGAAAATGCTCTCTTCAGCAGGCAGCTTAATTACTACTCGACGGAATTCGTAGCAACACTTCACCGCTTCATGCAGTTTGTGGCTATGCTCTACATCGGGCCCTGGCTCCGATCTCCGCTGACAATCGAGGCAGCAGCTGTAGATCTCGCGCTGCAGAAAGATCTAATTAGATATATGCTATGTGGGAATCCAGATGTTGGAGGTGCGGCCAGAGATGCTTTTGGCAGGCATTTGTGGTACCTTACTCCGGAGCTAGCTGTTTTCGGGCTGTTCTCTGACTCCTTCAGCATTGGAGACAGGAAGGACGCTGCGGCCAAGATACTGCAGCATCCGCCCAACTTGCGGAAAGGGAAGCCTATTTTCCCGACGGTCATCACGATGGAGACCCGTTTAGCTGACTTCATGAGTGGTAGGAGCTGGACCCCATTCCAACTTCTGGGCTTCAGCAGGGACTGGCTGCGTAAGAATGTGCTAGAGTGGTCTCAGCACCAAGAATTTTCAGCGGATGGGCTAAAGTAGTCAAAGGGCTTCAGTGCGTGAATGATCCTGCAGAGCGCTCTGTAAAGCTCATCGAAGACTTCGCGATGAAGGTTAGGTAATGATTGAAGGTTTCACTGAGTCTTCTCCCATCCAAAATATGTTGGTTTATATAATTGCAGGTCACTCGAGATGAGCAACAGCGCCAGTACCTCCTGCAAGTGGTGGAAGCGCAAAGGGAAGCCAAGCCAAGCCAAACAAAGGCGGAGTACCAATGAATTAAGCATAGACTGAGAGTGAAGCGATAGAGTGCCTGTTACAAGAACTGTTGTTTCTTTTGTTGAAATATAGCACAAAATTGCCATTTCATAAGCTTTACTACTCATTTTCATAGAAAAGATTGGATGACCTTGAGGGACCACTAAACGATGACCAATGCTTCTGAAAATTTTACTAGATTACTTTCTCATCACGTAGCACATTTTAGTGAGGTGGGAACACAGAAAATAGAGAAAAAAATTTTTTGGTCCACCC